>JBBBDQ010001522.1:922500-1292500 GCA_037127315.1 Ascarosepion bandense
TAAGGTTTGCGTATGCTACATTGTTTCAGGACTAATTTACGAAGCAGCGGTGAAGAATGAAATAACCTTGTCTTATTGTAATCATGGCATTTTCAATAATTATGTAAATTCTGAATAAATAATATTTATTTTAATTAGTCGACACCCCACTGGATGTAAAAAGAAGCACTCTACGTAAAATATCTGTCCCCCAATAAAGTCTTATTTCCCAGTGGAAATATATTTTTTTTTTAACTGAAAGTCGCCAACTTGTTGAATTTTAGTCAAGATCTTTTTCCAGGAGCTCGGAATAAACTCTTCTACTATATATGTGTCACACAGCTTCACTACCTTAATTATTAACCCCGCCCAGTTCTTGAAAAGAAAATATGTATTCCATACTATATTTAAGTGGATAATTCTAAATGAAAATAGAATAGTTCTTTTGTTATTATTACTTTGCAAAGTTTTACAAGACAAGGAACCAAAGATGAACTCGTCCGAATCCCCCTAAATTTCCTTCATTCTTTCATTGATGAAACTGCAATATAGGTATTTATTAAATATTTAAAATTCATTTGATGCACATGTTATTGTCTAGTATTAACAAAGAACCATTCTATTTTCATTTACAATTATTCACTTGGCAATAAATACTAAAGAATAGTATGAAATACATCATTTTTTAAACACCTGGATGGCCGGTAGTGTACATCTTTAAAAGACAACCAATTAACAAAACTTAGCAACAAATTCCTCTCGCGTCATGATATTTCAGGGCACTGAACAACTGTGGACGACTGGAGAATGTCAAGAAGAAGATAAGCAAATTGAATATCAGTATTCTGGATTGTTTGAAACTAGATGGTCAAACAATCGAGATTTCGTCAGTGGCAACCACAAGATCATATACGCAGGTTCGAAAGTTAACAAAAAGAAATCGGCCTTTTACTGAACAAAACACGGAGAATTGCGTCTTAGATTACTGCCAGTTATCTGAAAGAGCCTTTCTGGTTAACCTGATAGTAAGGCCCTTCAACATTGCGGTTACATAGTGTATGCACTGACAACAAAAAGAACTAAGGCGGAACTAGAATCTTTCTACTTCACACTGGATAGTGCCAAGGCTCAATGGAAATCGTAATCTGGCGGCGAATTTCGAAAAATGACAAAAATTCGAAAAAGTTCTAAGTTGAAACTGGAACTGAACTAATCTGCCTGTGTGGTCGGTTATTGCCTACCAGCCTGACTGTCTGCCTGCCTGCCCGCGTGCACATCTACCTGCCTACCCGCAAGAAATTAAAATTATCATGTGAGACCTGAATGCCAAAATAGGTGAGAAGAGGGAAGGTTTAAACGTTGGCAACTTAGGATGAGTGAAACCGCAATACCGAGGAGAAAAAATGGATCCAAAGGTGCACAGGGAATGACAAAGTAATAACCAACACCTGATTGCAAGAACAACCCAAGACGACTATAGACATGGAGAAGTCCAAGAGGTGATACGAAAACCTAAATTGATTATATAACAATAAACAGATTTAGGAATGCAATTGTTTGTTATAAAACTTTATCCAAGTGCTAACTTTCAAAGCGACCACCTCCCGGTTACATGCAAACTAAGAGTAAAACTGAAGGGAATGAAGAAGCCTAGATCAGCACCCAGACAACAATAGAACACACACGTGAATGACCTCAACTTGCAGGAAAAGATAACGGATTGAGTAAATATTATACGAGAGACAATATGGAAACGGAAATTCAACATTGGCTGCACTAAAAGAAACATGAATGACCTCGGCCATCGATATCATCTCAAAGAAAAGCTGACGTAGAAAGAAAAATGAGTGGATCACAAATGAGATTCCGGACATGATGAAAAAGAGACAGAAAATAATGCCAAGACATGGTACGGAAAAACAGAAAACTACACAAGGAAATAACGAGCAAATACAGACAGGCAAAAGAGGAATGGCTCAACGACAAATGCTAAGAAATAGAATGATTGAGCAAGACCAATAAAAGAGACATGCATAAAAATATAATGGAACTAACAACACAAAACCATGCTCCTCAAAGTATGCATAAAATCCAAAAATGGATGATTCCTATTAGAGAAGGGGAAAATATTTCAGCAGCGGAAAGAATATATGTGTGATCTCTTACACGACAAGAGAACAACCGACAATACACAGAAATACTGGCGGACCAGAAATAGAATGTGGAAGTTGCACTGACCAAACTGAATAAAAACGATACAACTGGACCAGGCACTATTTTAATAATCATATTAGCAACCACAGACGATTTCTGCGTAGACAAGATCACAAAATTATAGATCAAATCTGCAACAGCGACGAGATTCCGGAAGATCTAAGCTTATCGATTGTCATAGGACTGCTTAAAAAGCCAGATGCAGATGAATGTGAACTCCACCGAACGATCCGCTTAATGAGTCCCGTAAAAACTAATCATCCGAATTCTGATGAATGGAGCGCGCAGAAGACATAGACGAGAAATAGGACAAGAACAGTGCGGCTTCTTCAAGGACACTGGAACAAGGAATGCGATATTTATGCTTAGAGCGTTATCAGAAAGGGCATTAGAAATGCAGAAGGACGTGTACCTGCTACGCAAAGACATTCGACAAAGTATGGAACAAAGTCCTGATAAAGACGCTCGGCAACAATTGACATATTCGGGAAAGGGTTGTGGAGTAGTTTTCGCACTGAAGGTTATAATCGTGCCATGTCGGTTGCTAATCGACTTAACGCACCCTAAATGTTAGGAACTTGGTAATCTTCCACTGAAATCTGACTCCTTAGTATTCTGCTAACTGTCGACTAATATCAACTGCCTAGTAGTTCTACTGAACTCTAATAGAAGTCTAAAGAAATCCTATGATCTTTCCAGGAACTCCTAAGAACTTGCCCCGTTAGCTTCCTATTAACTCTTATTAATATAAGAGGGAAAGTCCATTATCTGAGGAATAGGTGTGCTTTCCCATAACAGAAAGACGTACACAAACGATTTCAGCAGATATATAAAGATAGAAAGGGGTGTAAGACATGTGTGTCATCTCACCAGACCTATTTTACCTATACAGCGAGACTTTTCTGAGAGCTCCAGTAGTCCTGTCAGGATTCGTCATTGAACCTGAATAATATCCGATACGCAGATGATACAGTGCTGATAGCAGATTCAGGAAAGTAACTAAAAGATTTCCTACAGGAAGAAGTTAAATAAACCTGATGCTCACAGCATGGATAAAAGGCAAGGGAAAGCAACGCATGACGTACTTATTAGACTTGAGCAGTTGAATGGTGGAGCGGGGATTGAGTAGGATAACAGCAGGGGTATTAAGAGCGACAAGAGGTAGGGAGATGTGGAAAGCCATGATCGCCTACATCCTAAAGGGACCCGGTAAATAGAAGAAGAAGAACAAGAAGAACAAGAAGAAGAACAACAACAAACACATTGAAAATGGCTGAAACCGTTTCCATAGTACAATATACACGAGGATAATTTTGACACACTCTTGCCTGCAACGAACGAATAATTTAGATGTATTATTTTTATATATATATATATATATATATATATATATATATATATATATATAGTAGATGATAAATCTTGTGTTTGTATTATTCACTGAGATATGGCAAGAAAATTATTATTCTAAGTTACGTTATATATATAGTCATTCACAAACAGATCTGTTTCGCTGTATCACAGGTCATCAGTACGGATGGATATCCTATTTTAGCAAGGATTGAAACCCGACCAAATTGTCGGCGATTCTACCACTGAGCTATGGGCGCTCGCTGGAAGAAGGCAGGCTTATAGCGTGTGATATACCATGTAAACATGCGCCAGTATATATATATATATATATATATATATATATATATATCAAATGATTTGTTTGAACATTATTCAATTTGTCGGTTGTATATAACCAACTTTCGTTAATCTTCTTTAATTTCAGTAATAATAATAATAATAATATATATATATATATATATATATATATATATATATATATATATATATAAAATAAAATTAGTTTTTTAATTAAAATTAATATATTAATTTTAATTAAAAACTATTTAATTAAAAAACAAATTTGATTATATTCTGATCTGCAATATTTGTTGTATTGAACACATTCATAAAAAAAGCAATAAATGCCGGAGAACTCGGAATTGTAAAACTGTTGGTTCTCTTCACCTGTATTTGTATATATATATATATATATATATATATATATATATATATATATATATATATATCTTGTGTGTGTGTGTGTGTGTGTGTGTGTGTGTGTGTGTGTACTACTGGACTTTTACGCCGTATGAGAGTCAACCAGCTCAGTTTTTAGAACCAACAGCCAGACTGCATACGCTCATATCATTTAATTATAGTGGCAAAGGCTGGTTAAGATCCGTCCACGCTTTTTGGAGAATAGCTCCTCCACAGATTTTTGTATTCAGAGTTATCTTTCCCTTCGAGAAGGCTATACACCCCAGTATACTTTTCTATTTACCCATAGCTGGGAGAGATAACAACTGCAAGAGTATTATCACGTAAGTGAAGTACACATATATATATATATATATAGCACTTATTGAGCCAGACGAACCTACCTAGGTTTCTCCTAAACGGATCGTCAGGAAAAGCTTCAGTTACTTTCTCACAGCGATAATGTGGCTTCCTTGTACCTTTTTTGTCAATATGTCTAAGACGATTATTTTAATCAGATTTCCTCTTTGGTACTTCGACTTCATGAATTTCAGACTAGTACTAGATTGGTAGCTAGGTCTCATCATTTCACTGAAAAGTTTTATTTATTTAACCGTAAGTTCTATTCTGGTGGTGGAGCACTTTTAAGAAAATTACATACTGTGTCGATAAGAGCGGATCACGTATTATTAAGAGGTGGATCAGAAACAAGAAAATGCATGTAGAAAAATAGAGGGAAAAGGTCCCCTTCCCATTAAAAATTCGAGAGGAATTTAAAAGTGAAAGATTATGAGTTATGTAAAGGAATAGAGAGGCAGAGATGGAGAGAGAACAAGAAAAGACATTCGGAAAGAAGAATAAAGTAAGGATAAAATTATTACTAAAAGAAATCATTCGATATCTTTCTGTGAACGTTCATCTAAAAGGAAGAAAAAAATGTGAAGAGTTTTAGGAAGCGAAAAATTGATGAACAGTATTTGAAATAAAAGCAAAAAAGATTTGTGTGAAGAGAAAAAAAGAGAAAATAGATCGAATGATAGAAATAAAAGAAAAGAAAGAGAGAAATTGTATTGAGCTCACAAAGAAAGTGAGGGTGAAGAAGGTAAAGTTAATTCAGTGAGAGGGCAATTAAGAAAGAAGAAGAAAAGAAAGAAGAAAAGAAAGAAGAAGAAAATGAAGAATAAAAAGAAAGAGAAAGACAAGTACAAAGAAGAAAAATGGAAGAAAAGAAAAAAAAGAGAAAATGAAAAAGAAAGGGAAAGAAAGAAAACAGGTAAAAAGAAGAAAACGGGTGAAAAAAAGAAAGAAGAAAAAATGAAGAAGAAAAAGAAACATGTACAAAGAAGAAAAAAGGAAAAAAGAAAGAAAGAAAATGAAGGGAAAGAAAGAAGACAAGTAAGAAGAACTAAAGAGAGAAGAAAAATAAAGAAAAAGAAAATGAAAAAGAAAAGGGAAATAAAGAAGAAGATAAGTAAAAAGAAGAAGAAAACCGAGAAGAAAAGAAAGAAGAAGAAAATGAAGAAGAAAAAGAAAACAAAGACAAGTAAAAAGAAGAAAAGAGAGAAGAAAAAGGAAGCAGAAAATGAAGAAGAAAAAGTAAAGTAAGAAGAAGACAAGTAAAAAGAAAAAGGGAGGAGAAAAGAAAAAAGACAAGTAAAAAGGAAAAGAAAAGGGAGAAGAAGAAAACGAAGATGAAAAAGAAAAGGAAAAATACAGAAGAAACAATGAAGAAGCAGAAGAAGAAAAAGATGACGAAGAAAAAGAAGTAAAAGAACAAAAGAAGAAAGAAAAGGAAGAATAAGAGAAAAAAGAAAACGAAGGAAAGAGAGTAGTAAAGTCAGAAGAAGAAAAAAGAAGAAAAGAAAAAAGAAGTAGAAAAGGAAAAAAAAAGAATAAGAAAAGGACGACAAAGAAAAACAAGTAGAAGAAGAAAAGGAAGAAGGAAAAGAAGAAGAAGAAGAAGAAGAAGAAGGTATGTAAATTATAAAGAAAATTACAAGATAAAAAATAAACATTGGTAGAGTAAATGAAAGAATTAAATTAAGAGAAAGAGTGTCAGAACGAGGTAATATGAGTTCGTTGTTGAGGATAAGTAGGAATCATGTTTATTCCGTTTGTGGAAAAAAATGAATAAAATATAAAAAAGAAAAGAATTCGTGATTTTGAAAAAGCCAAGGATGATTTAAAAGCATTCCATTCAGTCAGTCCATTAGGCTTTCCGAGACACCGGCAAACAGGCCAAAAAAAAATAACCCTTCTGCGACCCGTTCACCTACTAAATACACACACATTTCTCGTCCTTGCGCGCTCTTATATGTTTGAATAAATTAAAGGCATTCCCCCTTCACCCGGGCATACAGACACGCACTTGCAGTGCTTTCTGAACAAAAAAAAAACATATATGCGTTTAAATGTGATAATACGAATGCACTTATAAAGGCAATGCCTGCAACTCGTGTGTATATCGACACTTAAATGCATTAGAAAGTTAGTATTTCACAACGGCTTAACATTGGGAAGGTAACAGAAGGACTGTTTCTCATAAAACACCAAGTGGAAATAGGATACATTAAAGTCATTATATTTAGGAAGGTAAATCAATGTAATCAAAACATAATTCAATAGCGTGCAATGATTCTTGACTAGCAAGAATTATTAAAAATACACTTTCTTCTTTTTCTTCATCATCTTTTTGCTGTGACCGTTCAGAACATAGGTGATCATGTCTTTACAACATTTCTCATCGTTTGTAACTTTTAGTAACGTTCGTCTTTTTACGATCCGTTCCACTTCACGTTCTGCAATCCGTTGAATAAAGCTCGTCGTGCAGAGGAGCCTGTTCCCCTGTCATTTTAACTTCGTTGTTTTGTGATTTTCAAATTTTCCAAGTCATCCTCTTTTATAATCCACAAGAAATGTCAGCCGTCTCTCGTTATTTCTGAAAATGTGTACATTTTTAGTTTTATTCTTAAAATCCCATTTTGCTTTCAGGCTGCGTTCATTGTATTCCCAGCATCCTCCTGTAGAACCATATTTATATTAGCTTTGGTCTTCTTTTTAAATGCGAGGAGATTTTTCAGCATTTACTTTGCAAACTAAATTAAAATACTTTTCTTTTTTTGTATTATCTTTATTTCATTTATGCAAATGCATATATATATATATATATATATATATATATAATTGTCGAGGGTGACGTTGTGTAAGTATTTGTTTGTTTGATAGATTCGTCTGAGCGTCTGCATTTTGCGGTCTAGCTTGACGGGAGTTGCGTTCAGGTGTAGATCAAATTTTTAAAACGCAAACGACACCTTGAAATTTTACAGAAAGCCAAAATTAGGGGGTAGAAAAATATACATTATCACCCCACAAAGTCAATAATCAGTTTATGTATCGATTATGATATAGAATCGATCCCCCTACTTTATATTATCTTTATCTATATGTGTGGCCCCTTACCCTCCCACCCTAATTCTTATTGAGGCATTCTACATTGTTATCTGTATCTATAAAAGTGACGCGGGTGGGCGTTGTGTAAGTATTTACTATGTAAATTCATCATATGTTTTTTATTCTTAATATTCCTTAAACTACCCAAGTGAAACCGGGCTAAACTGCTAGAGTATAAAAGTGACGAGGGTGGGCGTTGTGTAAGTATTTGCTATGTAAATTCATTATATGTTTTTTATTCCTTAAACTACCCGAGTGAAACCGGGATAAACTGTTAGTATATATATATATACATATAGTCATCCGCAGACAGATCGGTTTCACTGTGTCACAGCCCATCAGCACGGTTAGATTTTAACCCAGGATTGAAACCCGACCCAATTGGCATCAGTCGGCAATTCTACTTCTAAGCTATGGGTGCTCAGTAGAAGGAGGTAGATTTTTTAGCATATGATGTATCATACGCCAGTGGCCAGAGTGCTCATTAGTGAATGAGCGGTGTAACAATTAATATTTTATCGTAAATTAAACCCCTATTTTTAAATTTTAAATGTCAATGCCGTATCTAAAACAGACAACTGGCAACTCAGGTCAAAATTTATTGTTTTCATTAACGAAGATTTTTTGTTAATCTAGTTCCAAGACTCTGTGTGATGCTAAGATCTAATACGTTAAGTTAACCCCAACCCTTTCCCCTTATTCTCTTCTTCTCCTTTTCTTTCTTTTTTCCTTTTTCTATTTCACTTGACTTCGTCTGGATAAATTTGAAACGTTCATTCTTGTGTGAATTTGGTCTGAGGAGCGGTGGTAGCCGCTAAATATCCTATTACCAAAGTATTTGTAAAAATATCCAAGTTTTGTTTCTTGATTATAATAATCTGTTAAATTTAACAATAAATTTTAACATTAAGTTCTTTTTGGTGTTAGTCTCTATTGGAATTTACCTTACCAAATTTCAAGGGTTCTACTTTATATATATATATATATATATATATATATATATATATATATATATATATAAATCGAAAATGTAATTGAAAATGTGAAATTGAAAATGTGAAATTGAAAATTCAATCCAAAGTCATTTTAATATTTGGGATGGAAATGCAACATTTTAAATTTGATATCCTCGTTTAAAAATTAGCATTGTATTTTTTACTTCTTTTCCTATCAATAAAACGCTCTCTTTCTCCCCACTTCCCCCATCTGAATAAATCTAACCAATTTATTTTTGTAAAAAACTTCAGGAGAATAACATTTCTTTTAAAAGAAATTTAATTTTTATAAAAATATTTTCTAAAAGATCATCTCTTTAAAATATTCTTGAAATAAATTATCACGAATGAATTTGTAAATTCTTCGAACATACAGATATATATATATATATATATATATATATATATATATATATATATATAGTGTTGATTCATGATAACGTTTGGACCCAAGATACTTGATTTTTTTTTTCAGTAGGCTAACTGATAAAAGGTATTTTGGCAGGCAGGCAGGCCTTTTTATCGTAATGTGCTTGATACGGGGATGACGATAGAGCTTTAATAGTTTTAGTACAAAGAAATAGTAAGAAATCCAACCCCGATAAGTGAGGGCATCATATCCCTGTCCTCACAAAACTCTGTTTCTACTCTGTTTCTACTCAGTTAAAGTGACAAATCCTTTGCCCTTAAACTCTACATATAAATATATAGAGGGTACGCAAAGTATTTGAGGGCAGATTTATACTTACACAAAAATGTTTCTTACAAACAAAAAATTATATCTTTGCACTGAAAAAGTTGTGAGGATAAAAATAAATATATTGTTTGATAATTTTATTTGATAAAGTCTCTTTCAGCTTTATAAATGGCTTCTATGCGAAATCTGAAACACCTACATGCTAGGACCAAATGGTTCTTATTCATATTGGACATTACTTCAACTTCCATAGTGAGATTAATTTTAATTTTATCGATTCTTTAATGTTATGAAATTGCTCATTAACCTTTTTCTCAACTACGCTTCATACATAATAGTCCAGCGGATTGAGATCTGGGGAGCTAGGAGGTTAAATGTTAGGGGTTACGTGATCTTCAGAGAAGAACCAAATGATATCTTTCTTTGCTGGATTTTTATGCTTGTTCAGGAGCCTCCTAGATCTGATTAAGCGATTTTCTCATATATTTTCTTACATAAAATGACGTTTTTTCATCACGTAAGACTTGTATCTGAAGTTTTTGTAGACAACATTTCGGATTGTTCCTTTTAACACATGGTTTTCTAATGGTAACAGTGCGTTTGAAATGTTTTGATACTGGCGTTACATTTCCATCTTTGGCCTCTAACTCCTTCGAAATTTGGATCTAACGAATTTTAAAAATCGTGCTATTTCTAAGTTGTTATCGTCAGGGTTTATAGCCATGATAACTGCGAGCCTGTTCATTTCCTCTGTAAGCATACGGTTTGCTAGTGGCAATTCTGAAATAGAAAAAATATAAAGTCAAATAATAAGCTGCTATAGTAAAAAACAAAACAAATAGACTTCCTTAAATAACTTACACACCCTGAGTATATTAGGTTGTTACGATAGAAGTCTTCTTTTCTGAATTTAAACTCCCAGCGTCTCTCGTTCGTGCCTACGTGTAGTCAAAACAATGTAAACAAACTCAGCCCCATGAAAAGTGTCACAAAATTTTTTTTGCAATTTGGCATACATTTTTCTTTCAAATATGTATATATATATATATATATATATATATATACACACTACCGGCCATAATTATTAGGCAAGCCCAGTGTTTTAAAATAAATTATGTATTTTTTTAGTATTAATTGCCAAGTGAATAATTGTAAATGAAAATAGAATGGTTCTTTTGTTAATATTGCACAATAACATGTGCATCAAATTTTTTTTTGTGGTTGGTTCCGTTTGTTTTTTTTTTTTTACTGCGGAGTATCGTATGTCTTGTCTTTATTCCGCGGATTTCTTTTTTTTCCCCCTCTTATCCAACGCCTTAGTGCGCCGGATTGTAACGGAATTAGGTTCTGTTTGTTAATGGTTTTTCTTAAAGTTTATCTGAGTATAAATTTAAAACTTAGATACTTGCAGAATTTATTTAGTTATTATTTTGAATATTATAAGCTCTGGGTTTACCCATCGAGCACTGTTTACTATACTACAATGGAACAAATAAGATTAGACTGTTCACTTAAAGATATACCAGTGCCTAAAAAGCATATTTATGAATTAAATTTACTCCATAAAATCGAAACTTTCATAGGTAGATTAAGACGGAGAGCTTTCTTTTTTTTACATAGTTTAAACGCTAAGGAAGATTATAAAGATTATGGATTTAAAACGTATAAACACCCGCCTTATTGTAAGGAGTTGGAAAGTTTTGAAAAGGACCTTATTGGAATAATTAGGAAAGTTAAATATAGGAATATAGTGCAAAATAATTTTCAGCAACAACTTAAGAATACTTTAAAGTCGTGTAGTAAAAACGGTGATATTTATATTAAAGGTGATAAGTCGAGTAATTTATATTCTATATCTAAAACACAATATAATAGTGAATTAAAAAATTCTGTGACTAAGCATTATAAAAAAATAGCACCTGATATTATTTCTAATTTGAATAAGGAGGCTACTTCATTAGTAGCTAAATTTAATCTACTCAATAGGGTGAAAAAATTAACCCTAAAAAATTGTTTTTTAACGGTTAAAGATCATAAAACTTCGTTCGCTAACCACCCTGAATTAAGACTTCTTAACCCCACTAAAACAGAGCTCGGAAAAATAAGTAAATTTATTAT
The DNA here is from genome assembly GCA_037127315.1 of Ascarosepion bandense. Lineage (NCBI taxonomy): Eukaryota > Metazoa > Mollusca > Cephalopoda > Sepiida > Sepiidae > Ascarosepion > Ascarosepion bandense. The sequence goes on from JBBBDQ010001522.1 coordinate 933,985, forward strand.
CCAAAAAATCTGTAACAATTTACGAATGTTCCTCAATATTAACCAGTGGAAATCTACTAGCGATTGTATTAAGTGGTTTAAATCGCTAAAAATTAATAAGAAATCTGCCTTTGTTAAATACGACATTAAAGACTTCTACCCCTCTATAACTGCTGAGCTACTTTCAGAAGCCTTATCATTAGCTAAAGAATATAATGATATCAATGAGGCAGAATTAGAGATAATTTGGCACTGCCGTAAAACCCTATTATACTACAATGAAGAAATATGGGTAAAAAAAACTGATGCCCAGGGATTTGATAATCCTATGGGGGCATATGATGGGGCGTAGGTGGCGGAGCTGATCGGCTGTTTACTGCTTCATAAACTTAACGCCATTATAAATTTCCATAATCACGGTTTATACCGGGATGATGGTTTAATTATAGTAGATAACTGTACACCTAAAATAGGTGATAAAATTAGAAAGGATGTACAAAAATTTTTTAAATTTTACGGTTTAGATATTGAAATAGAATATAACATTAAGATCGTTAACTATTTGGATGTTACATTAAATTTAAATAATGGATATATAACACCTTACATTAAAAATAACTACATCCCCAAATATGTTAATAAGAGTTCTAACCACCCAGCCCATATACTTAAGAGCATTCCTAATGGCATATGATATAGATTGTCCACTAACTCATCTAATGGTGAAATTTTTGAAAAGTATAAGAACATTTACCAGTCTGCACTAATAAAAAGTGGACATTCACAGGCCCTCAAATTTTTAAACCAAAATAACATTAAAAGCAGAAATAACAATAGATCTAGAAACATAATATGTTTTAACCCCCCTTTAACAAGGAAGTTAAATCTAAAATTGGTAAAATGTTTTTCAACCTTATAGATAAACATTTTAGCCATGACAGCCAACTTAAAAAAATATTTAATAGAAACACAATTAAACTCAGTTACTCTTGTTTGCCGAACATTGGCAAAATAATTAATAATAGTAACAAAAGAAAATTGAAAAATAATACTACAATTACAAACACTACCAACACTACTAACAATAATTGTAATTGTAGAATAAAAACTGAGTGCCTCATTAGAGGTAATTGTAATCAAGTTAATGTAGTGTATAGGGTTAAAGTTTATAAAAATGAGAATGATAAACACCCAAAAACGTACATAGGGGCTACACATGATTCGTTTAAAATTAGGTTTTATAACCATAAGACCTCATTTAAAAATAAGAAGTACAGACACAGTACGACCTTATCTAATTATGTATGGGACATAAAAACTAAAACTAAAATAGACCCCATATTAAAATGGGAAATAATAAAAAAATGTCCCGATTACAACAAAGGCAGTAAATTCTGTAATTTATGTGCTGAGGAGAAGTTAGCGATAGCTATGTTCGAACCTGCCCATAATCTACTTAATGCTAAAACAGAAATCCTAAACAAATGTAAATTCCATAAGATTAAATTTCTTGCTTAGTGTGTTAGCGTAGGTTTTTTTTTTTCCTTAACCCCCCCCCCCCCTTGGTTTGTGTACTGGTTGGTTAGTCCTTGTCTTGGTGGTTGTCTATTTATTTGGTTAATCTTTGGTTTTGCCTTTGCCCTGACGAGCCGTAGTGTGAAACTGCGGTAGGTTTTGGCTAGCTTGAGATTCTTTGTGTATCTTTGCTCTACTTTTGCATTTCGTTTGTACTTTGTATCGAGCACTTTTTCTTTCTTTTTTTTTTTTTTGTGGTTGGTTCCGTTTGGGGTTTTATTTCTTTACTGCGGAGTATCGTATGTCTTGTCTTTATTCCGCGGATTTCTTTTTCCCCCCTCCTATCCAACGCCTTAGTGCGCCGGATTGTAACGGAATTAGGTTCTGTTTCTTAAAGTTTATCTTAGTATAAATTTAAAACTTAGATACTTGCAGAATTTATTTAGTTATTATTTTGAATATATATATATATATATATATATATATATATATATATATATATATATATATCCGAAGCATTAATCTGAAACAGGGCTCAATATATAATTAATAGATAAATAAACATGTTGTATTTAACATTTACGTTAGGGCATGTAAGCAACTACTACAAAACTGTATATTTTGTTTCAACATTGAAAAAACAATGTCTCATCAGCTTTCTTTTTTTTTTTTTTACTTTCTTTTCTTTCCTCTCTTTTGCTTTTCTTGATTTCAGACGTTCTTTTCTTTCCTTCTTTTTTTCTTGTTGTCTTTTCATTAAACCTTTTACCTTGTACAAAAAGTTTCTAAAAAGAAAGTGGAGTGATGATACATAAATATAAATTTAAAATAAGACGTTTATTATCCTCATTACAAACTACCTGATGAAACATTGATTTTTCAATGTCGAAACAAAATGAATAATTTGGTAGTAATTATTTACATGTTGTAATGTAAATATTAAATAATAAATATGCAATAAGGTGCATGATACAAACTCATATATAATCAAGTGTGTATATAAAATAACTCTGTTCATACTGCATTCAACAATGTTTTATAAACACCTGAATAATAATATAGATGTGTGTATTCTCATATGTATATTTATTAATTCATGTGAATATATATAGTCATCCGTAGACAGATCTGTTTTGCTGTATCACAGCTCATCAGTACAATAAGACATCCGATTACTTTCACCCAGGATTGAAACCCGACCGAATCGGCGTCAATCGGCGATTCTATTTCTGAGCTATGGGCGCTCGGTAAAAAGAGGTAGACTTATAACCTATGATGTATCATACGCCATTAGGTAGAGTGCTCTAATTCATTACTGAATGAGGGATGCGTAGATGCTAGAGTAGCTACTGTTTCAAAGACTACCGTTCTTCCAGAGTGCTCAATCAGGGTGTGAGAGCGTATATATATATATATATATATATATATATATATATATATATATATATATATATGCTTGGCCTTTTGAAAACTTTGACCATGCTGTCGTTTCCATTAACATATCTCTCCACTCTCACTCTCCCCAGAAAACTCCTACCAACAGAATTTTTTTTACTGCTACCAAAGTGCTGACTAAGATTCGTTCCACGATTTTCTGTGACGTCTCTTTGGAAAAGTGTTCAGACTCACCTTGAGGACTGCACCTCTGAGGTCTCCTCCTCGGTGAAAGCTGGCATCAATGCTTTTATACCGGCTAGGAATTTTCGCCCTAAACCTCATTCATACCCCTGGTTCTCTTATGCCAGCTCAGCTGGCATTGCCCACAGGAATCATTTCTCCAGTCTATATCAGAGCCACGCGTCTGACAATAATAGGCGTCTATTTGCCTCTGTTCTTAATGCGTGTAAGAGGATCCTTAATGATTCTTAGCTGTTGTTTGCTGTTAGAACAAAGCAGCGAATAGCAGCCCTCAAGTTTGATTCCAAAGACTACTGGTGACTCTGTAAAAGTGTGCAGTAAACCCTCCATACCCCCTTTAATCAAGAAATTTGAGGTCCTCACAGCCACAGCGGACAAGACCGAGTGCTTTGCAAACAGATTCTCCTCCAACTCCACATTTGGCTAGTCTGGTGTATCTGTACCTTACTTCCCTCCTAGACCTGAGGGCTGTTAACATAACTCCCTCTCTGGAGTCTAAAATACCTTCAAAGCATGATCCTCATAAGAGGAGTGGAGTTGACCTAATCCAGGTCATTCTCTCGAAAATATGTACCCCTGAACTCTCAACTGTTTTCTGCAAACTCTACAATTACTTCCTCTCTGTTTCCTGTTTTTTCTGGCTGCTGAAATCCTCTTCTGTGGTACTTATATTTAAGAGCTTTGGAAAACCATTCAGGACTCTCTAGTTATCGCCCTCTCAGCCTCCTACCGGTTTTCGGCAAACTGTTCCAGGCTATCTTCAATGCTGAAATTGTCCAACATTTCACCGCCTATCAGATATTCCCCTACAGACAGTACAACTTCCGCTTCGTCAGGTCTACTATTGATATGCTAAGGTCAATCACCATGTACATATAACGAACTCTAGATAAGAATGTCGAATCTCGAGCTGTTACCCTGGATATCTCTAAAACATTTGATAGTCTGGCACGTTGGCATTCTGCACAAGCTAAAAGTTTATATTATCACTAGATCCAATCGTTTATACCAAACCGCGTAATGAAAGTCGTTTTAAACAGACATACCTTCAGATCCTACCACACAGACGCGGGTGTTCCCCAGGGCTCTATCCTAGGTCCGACGCTCTTTCTGATCTTCATCAATGATCTTCCTGATGTGATCAAATTTCAAGTAGACATTAACGCTGACTTCACCACCATTTGCTCCAGCCTCAGTAAGACATTTTCTAAGGCGGAAAAAGATAACCATGCTGCTCATTTTGAAAATAACAAATCAGTGGTGGGCCCTAAATAGCTTGTAAATTTGAATGCTTCAGAAACAGAGCTGCTATCCGTTAACCACTGCACTTCATCAGAACAGATTGAACTAGTCCCCCCTAAGGCAATCAACTGCGCCTACTCGGCCTCGCCCTCTCAGCCGACCTCAAGTGGAACGGCTACATTGCTAAATCTACTGCTAGGTCACTGTGACAGGCCAGGAAGTTTTTCTCGCCTATATCCCCTTGACTGAAGTCAAGCGGCTACTACGCCTGCCTCTTTCCTTCTCCCCTGTCTGCTGGGATCTGTCTGTGTCCGCTTTTTATATTTGATTTTAGATCACAGCAGCTCGTTTGGGATTTCACACTTGTATTTGATTCTGGGCTTCCCATTGGCTGCCACATGACTACTTCACCGACGGCTACAATCTCCAGGAGTTTAAATGTAAGGTCAATAGACACCTCCTAACACACTAACTCGCTTCCATTCTTTCAAACACTCTTCCCATCCTCCCAACTACATATCACCCCCCTTCTGACATTTCCTATATCTAACCACTCTTTCTATCTACCTTCCCCTATGTCGCCCCAAGCGCAATAGTGGCAGTGGAATGCCTTGCTTGGGATGAAACGATTAAAAAAACCGGAACATCTGCGCGGGGCCGGCGGCGCACGGACGACTTTTGGTCATTTGCCTTTTTGTGGTGAGAGAGCAAACATCCGGTCCATCGGTATCACCACAAAACTTCTCAATAGCGTTTCTTATGTCTTTGTCTATGAGTATATCAAATTTGATTAAAATCAGACCACTCCTTCTATAACCTGATTTTTTCGATTATCGATTTTCGATATTTATCGGGAGTACCTCGACACAAAACCTAGATTAAAACACTCGCAGACGCTTATAGTACAACATAGTGTAAATTTAAAAAAAAAGGTTCAGCCGTTTCGGAGTCTATAGACAAAGTTCTATTTATAAATAGGTTTAGATATATATGGAATTTTACTTCAAACATAGGTAGCCAGTAATTAATTTTAGCGGTGTGGAAAATATATATATATATATATATATATATATATATATATATATATATATATATATATATGGAGAGCCACTGAAATAAAACAATGGCTCTGTTATTAATTATAGGCATATATATTTGGAATTGTACTTTAAACATAGGTAGCCAGAAATTAGTTTTAGAGTTGTAGGATATATATATATATATTTATATATTATTAATGCAGGTTTCATTGAATAATATAGACAAGTTTTGTCTATTAATTTTGTGTAGGATCCGTTCATACCGTCTGATATACTTGATGGTGATGTCGTTAAAAGACAACAAAAAATCACAGTATTGAATTTTTTATCGGGTCTAAGCTTTCGGCTCACATAAGCCATTATCAAAGAGTAAATATTAACACACAGTAAACATAGAACATTTAAGCTATTAACAATAAAGATAATTGAATTGAAAATATAAGTCCATCTCTACCGATATGATAATTATTTAATTACATACAGAAAACAGTCATGTTTATTCAAGTGTGTATGGAAAATATACACGCCAAGTAAAAACTCTATCACATGCTGAGAATACGGAATGGACAGGGAGGTTTAAGAAAATGAAAAAATGCCACTTATACTTAGATTAAGAAAGAAACAAGCATCAAATATATGGTTCTACAGAAAGATTCTGAGAATACTATGTACTGAAGATGAGAGCAACGACGAAGTTCTAGAGAATATGGAAACTTGGAATCAAAAAGAAACAAGAATCGAAGTTGTGGTTCTACAGATGAAGACTGGAAATACTATGGACAAAGCATGTAATTAATGATGAAGTTATAAGTAAAATGGAAACAAAAGGATACTTATTCTTAAAATCAGAAACAGTTTTTCACATAAGGTCGGTTCTCTGTACAAGACCAGGACTTTTTTTTCCGTCTGAAACAATCCTGCACATACAAAAATCTACCATCCGCCCGTGCATTGAATAGTTGTGCCATGTCTGGTCGGGTACTCCTGCTAACCACCAAGAGGTCCTTGACAAAATCCAACCGAGAATCTTTAATGTGATCGATCCTAACTTGGCAGCTAGGATACAGTCGCTTTCTCACCGGCGCAATGTGGCTTCCCTGTGTCTCTTCTACACATACTTTCACGGGTTCTGCTCCGATGAACTTAGCACACTGGTACCCCCTATATATGAATTTACTCGAGCCACAAGATTAGCAACTAGGTCCCACCCTTTTACTGTGAAACCAATAAATTGTAAAGACAAATTCTACTCCAGCAGCTTCTTTTCCCACCTGTGAAATTCCCTTCCGTTTACTTGCTTTCCCGCCAGTTACTCAAGTTATTCAAGAATTCAAATGTAAAGTCAATAGTCATCTTCTGTCTCACTAACTTGAATCCTCTCTCTTATGCTCCTTTCTCCGTCCACTCTACTCTCATCAATATTCTCGTCCTTCTCTTAACCACTTCCTGTAACTCCCTGTAACCTGTAACTCTTTCTCATTACTTTCCTCCTGCAAAACAATGGCAGTAAAATGCCTTGCTTTGGGCGATATGATTATAAAATAAATTTATATACTATTATAATAAGAATATAAAGTGGGGGATCAATTCTACATTACAATCAATATATAATCTGATACCCTCAATTTCTGGTCACTGTTATCCCTCTCTTACCCATTTCCTGACACTCTCTATAACCTGTCACTCTTTCTCATAACTTTCTTCTTATGTAACCTCCTGTACAACAGTGGCAGTAAAATGCCTTAGTTGGGGCAACACGATTATAAAAAAATGCTGATAATGATAAAGATCTTTTGCTTCTCACATGGAAAATGGCCAAAAGTAAACAGCGAGTAATCATTTACTAATTGAAAATGCTATATATATATATAGCTGTAATTCTTATGCTAAGTTTTGATTCTGGCACTTTTCATTTGTGGAACTCTTTTCCAGCTTCTTGCTTTTCCAGCTTCTTGCTTTCCAGTCAATTTTCATATTCAAAAATATACACGTCAAGTTTTATCATCTCTCTTGTTAATTCATGTTTTTTTTTTATTTTATACCTACTTAAAAATTTTATTTTTCTTCTATTCTCTCACTCTTGAATAACACTGACGTCTTAGTGAGTTTATTACCTTAGGGTTATGATTAAACTTTTGCATATAGATATATCATTTTGCATATGGATATTCATGAAAGCCCACTTCCTTATTGGATATGGTACATTTTTTTAATCGTTTCACCACGAGCAAGGTATTTCACTGCCACTGTTGCACAGGGGGTTACATACGGTCGGGGAAGTGATGGGAAAAGGATAGTTAGATATAGGAAATGCCAGAAGGAGGGTGATAGACGGGTAAGGATACCGAGAATGAGGGTTGGTTAGATGGTGAGAGTTTTTGAGAGAATAGATGCAAGTTAGTGTGTTAGGAGGTGTCTATTTACCTTACATTTAAACTCCTGAAGATTGTAGCCGTTGGGGAAGCAGGCATATGGAAGGGAATTACACAGGCGGGAAGCGCGAGAAAAGAAGCTGTTGGAGTGGAAATTACGGTTACATCTTATCTGTTTCACTGTAAAAGGGTGGGACCTAGTTGCCAATGTAGTATCTCGTGTAAATTCATACCTAGACGGCACCAATGACCTAAGTTCATCGGAGCAGAAGCAGTGAAATTATTGTAGAAGAGGCACAGGGAAGCCACGTCACGCCGGTGAGAGAGTGGTTGCAGCCGGTCCGCCAAGACAGGATCGAACACGTTACAGATTCTCCGTTGTATTTTGTCAAAAGCAGGGGCACCAGACCAGATGTGACACCAGTATTCAATACACGAGCGGATGGTAGATTTATATATGTGCAGGATAGATTCAGACGGGAAACATTTCCGCGCCCTGCTCAGAGAACCGACCTTCATAGCAGCGGACTTAGCAATGGATTCGATATAGTCATTCCATTTGAGGTCCGCCGAGAGTGTAAGGCCAAGGAAGCGTAGTGTTTTACTCTCAGGGAGGCAAGCCTGTTCCATGCTAATCGGAGGTACGTGCGATTGTCTAAGGTGGTTAATTGATAGCAGCTTTTGGAAGCATTGAAATTCACGAGCCACTTCCTACCTCAGTCCACAACCGATTGGAGGTCCTTTTCAAGCTCGGCAGCGAGGTTCACTTTGTCGCCCACTCCGGGTTTCTGATCGAGTCGAGAGTTAATTGTGGTGTCATCGGCGTACATGCCTACTTGGGATGTAATGGTATCTGGGAGATCATTAATATAGATTAGAAAGAGCGTGGGACCTAGGATAGAGCCTTGAGGGACACCAGCGTTCGTATGGTAGTTTTGGGAAGCATGTCCGTTTAATACTACCTTCAATGTGCGGTTAGAGATTAATGACTGGATTAGATGAAACAAATGTCCAGTTATACCATAGCTCCGCAGTTTGCCCAAAAGGCCAGCATACCAGACTCTGTCGAACGCTTTGGAGATATCCAAGGCAACGGTTCGTGCTCCGCCATTCTTCTCGAGAGCCTGGTATATGTACTCGGTCATGGTCGTTAGCATATGTTTTTTTTAATCATTTCACCCCAAGCAAGGCATTCCACTGCCACTATTGTGCTTGGGGCTACATAGAGGGAGATAAATAGGAAGAGTGGTTAGATATAGGAAATGTCAGAAGAGGGGGTGATAGATAGTTGGGTGGGTGGGAAGAGTGTTTGAAAGAATGGAAGTTAGTTTGTTAGGAGGTGTCTATTGACCTTACATTTAAACTCCTGGAGATTGTAGCCGTCGGGGAAGCAGTCATATAGAAGAGAATTCCACAGTCGGGAAGTGAGAGAAAAGAAGCTGTTGGAGTAGAAGTTACGGTTGCATTTTATCGGTTTCACTGTAAAAGGGTGGCATCTACTTGCCAATCTAATATCTCGTGCAAATTCGAACCTAGGGGGCACTAGTGATCTAAATTCATCGCAGCAAAAGCCGTGAAACTATTTATAGAAGAGACACAGCCACGTCGCGCCGGTGTGAGAGAGACTGCAGGCGGTCTGCTAAGTCGGTATCTATCACATTACAGACCCTCCGTTGTACCTTGTCGAGAAGCCCAAAGAGAATAGCAGGGGCACCCGACCAGATATGGCAACAGTATTCAATGCACGGGCGGATGGTAGATTTATAAATGTACAAGATAGATTCAGACGGAAAAAACCTCCGGGCCCTGCACAGAGAACCGACTTTCATAGCAGCGGATTTAGCAATGGATTCAATATAGTCATTCCACTTGTGATCCGCTGAAAGATGATGATTAATTGATAGTAGCTTCGTTTTAGAAGCATTGAAATTTATGAGCCATTTCTTACCCCAGTCCACTACGGATTGGAGGTCCTTTCCAAGCTCGACTGCAAGGTTAGCTTTGTCGCCCACACCAGATTTTGGGTCGAGGTGATGTCATCGGCGTACATACCAACTTGGGATCTTATGGTATCAGGGAGATCATTAATGTAGATCAGAAAGAGATATCCAAGGCAACGGTTCGGGCTTCACCATTCCTATCGAGTTCCTGATATATGTACTCGGTGATAGTCGTTAGCATATCAGCAGTAGACCTGGTGAAGCGGAAGCCATACTGTTTCTCTGAGAGGAGCCCGTGGGCCGTGAGATGCTGAACGACCTCGGCGTTGATAATGGCTTCCAACACTTTGCCAAAGATCGGAAGAAGTCTGATAGGTCGGTAATTTGCGGGGTCCGAGAGTTCTCCAGTGTTTTTAAATATAGGAACTACAGAGGAAGATTTCCAACAGGCAGGAAAGCAGGAAGTAGATAATCAGAAGTTGTAAAGCTTAGAAAGTACAGAGGAAAGTTCGGGGGCACATTTCTTTAAGACTATGATTGGGATTCCGTCCCCTCCGCTCGCTTTGTGAGGGTCAAGTTTTGAGATTATCTTAGAGACAAGAGAGGGTGTAATATGGACGTCATTCAGTTGAACATCAGTTCTAGGTGGGAAGTCGGATGTACAAACTCCAGACAAGTCCAGTCTCGAATTATTCGAGAATCTGCGGGCAAAGCATTCAGCCTTGTCTGCTGGGGAGGTGAGGATCTCAAATTTGTTTATTAGTGGGGGTATTGTGGACTTGCTCTTGTTAAGTACTCTTTTACAGAGTCGCCAGGAGTCCTTGGTGCCGACCTCAGAGGATGCTATGAGTTGCTTCATTCTGATCAGCGGTAGACCTGGTGAAGCGGAAATCGTACTGTTTGTCCGAGAGAAGCCTGTGGGCTGTGAGATGCTGAATCACCTCGGCGTTGATAATGGCTTCGAAAATTTTGCCAAAGATCGGAATGAGGCTGATAGGGTGGTAATTAGCGGGGTCCGAGGGTTCGCCAGTATTCTTAAATACAGGAACTACAGAGGAGGACTTTCAACAGGCAGGAAAGCAGGAAGCAGATAGACAGGAGTTGTAGAGTTTAGAGAGGACAGAGGAGAGTTCTGGGGCACATTTCTTCAGGACTATGATTGGGATTCCGTCCCCTCCGCTCGCTTTGTGAGGGTCAAGTTTTGAGATTATCTTAGAGACCACCGATAGTGTAATGTTGACGTTATTCAGTTGAGCCTTAGTTCTAGGTGGGAAGTCGGGAGTAAGTACTCCTGACGAATCCAGTGTCGAATTGGTAGAGAATCTACGAGCAAAGCATTCAGCCTTGTCCACAGAGGAGGTAAGAACCTCAAATTCATTGATTAGTTGGGGTATTGAAGTCTTACTCTTGTTGAGCACTTTTTTTGCAGAGTCGCGAGTAATCTTTGGCACCGAACTTAGAGGATGCTATGCGTTGCTTCATTCTGGCTGCAAACATTATCTTAGCTTCGTTTAGAATTTTTTTACACTTATTACGTGCTGAGGCGAAAAGGCGCCTATTTTGGTCCGACGAGTGGCTTCGATAGAGTCGGAAGAAATGGTTCCGGTGGGCAATGGCGGCCGAGCAAGCGGGCGAGAACCAGGGAGACGAATTTCATTTAAGCTGGAATTTCCTGGCAGGGATGAAAGCATCGATGCCAGCCTTAACCCAAGAGGAGACATCGGACGCACAGTCTTCGACGGGGAGACTGAAGACGTTGTTCCAGGGAACGTCACAGAGAGGTCTCGGAACGAATCCCAGTCTGCTCTCTGGTAGCAGTAGGATATTCTGCTGGTCTGGGTTTCTTGGGTAGAGTGAGAGTGGATTCGGATGTTGACGGAAACTACGGCCTGCTCAGAGTTTCCGAAGGGCAGAGCTGCCTGGTAGTGCAAGAGTCTAGGATGGAAGAGAAGCAAAGGTCTAGTAAAGAGTACCTTCCATTAGGGTTATTAGAGAAACGAGTGGGGAAATCCACCACTTGCATGAGAGCTTGGCTTATTGAAAAATTCATGGTGCGGATCCCAGCAAATCGGTGACAGAGTTTTCCAGCAACTTGGTGTGGTGGGCGTTAAAGTCACCAAATACAAATATATGGGCAGATGGATGAGAAGAAATAGCCTTGTCGATATTAGTAGAGATGCTATCAAGTACCAATCAGTCAGAGAAGGAGGCGGAGAGGTAGAGAAAGAAGAGATAGCTAATCGAGCTTAGAAGTGAGAGACGGAAGAACATGAAAGAATGATCCAGGGATTTGAGAGATGTTACCCTGGCTAGAAATAAGTGTTCGCTGAGATAAACACCAACCGCATGCATATGGACATTGGAGTCCTTCCTGAAGAGAGGAAAATAACCAGGAACGAAAAACTCAGAGGAGAGGATAGAATGGTCAAGGTTAGTCTCACATATGGCTAAGATATCAGGTGAGTTAGTTTGGAGGAATGATTCTACGCTGTTAAAGTTAGCGCGGATACCACGTATGTTTGTGAAGGAGACGCAGACAGGTTTGGGCGTTTTCAGAGTAGCTGGTTTAGTTTTGCTATTTCGTTTGTTTGATTTGATAGTGGTTTGGTTGGAGAGAGAGGTCTAGAGTAGAATCAGACGGTCACTAATTGCAGCAAGTGAAGGATGGAGACTGGCGCAGCCTGCAGCATAATATGGCCTCGGGGTTGCCCACCGGAGGTTCATGCAGGGACGCCCGTCCATGCGCGAAATGGCACTACAGGAACCCCGATATTATTCAACTGTTGATCAGAGCGGCCTCTCAAGATGCTACGCAAGAGTTCGGGCTCCTAACTATCAGTCGGAAGCAGCAACTAGAAAACTGCCAAACCGGTACCCTCAGAATGAAGAGGCGTTGCCACCATGCTAAATAACTGCAAAGAGCTTCCAGCCGAACTAACACTAAGACCGAAGTAGAAGGAAAGTGAACCGGAAACCCCTTTCTAAACAAGAAAAAAGCGATCACCTCTACTCCTTTTCAAAAGAAGGGGGTGGAGTGTAAAACCGGGTGATAGTGGATACTATCTACTTCTATTAAAAAAAATTAAGTTTGAACTTAGTATAAGTTGAAACGAAATTTAAACTCCAAAACCATTTACAATAGCAAAATAGTACCTCTGTTAGTAGCAATAATTAAAAAATTCAAACAAAAATTAAAGCCAAAAGTTACAAAATTCAAACAAAAATTTAAAAAAAACAAGATACAGAATTCAACATACCAGGTAGGTAAGTCAGTCAGTTAAGTGCCATACGTGAAACACGCTTGGGCGATCATGTCTCGAAAGAGACATGACTGACTGGGCAGAAGATTTTACCGCAGTGGGTTGCCATTGCTTTCTGCAATAGATTGGTTGCCAGCCAAGGCTATAGAACAAAAACTGTCATGTTATTTAACCCATAACTGGAAGGAAGAGGCGGATTAATACCTTTCCCAGGTTTCCATACTGAAAAAGTCAAACGGACGATCTCCGATAGAAGATAAAAAATAATATCAAGGTAAAGAGGTATGCCAAAAGACTAGCAAACTCATCACATTCTCGACCAGATATGAAAACAGTATTCAATGCGTGGACAAATGATAGATTTACGTGTTCCTTTTTTTGTTTATAAGTGAGATTATAATCAATTATTAACGATACTAATTTCTGTTCGGTAGGTGTAAAGCTATGTCCAGTCATTCCAATATCTTTTCTATAACTGAATGGATTTGATCATTAGCACTTGTTATCACTGAAAAGAAAGGCAATCGCCTACCAGTTTTATTTAAAGCGGAAACGATAACCAGCTCAGGTGCATTCGTTTCTAGATCAAATTGTGACTTCATTATAATGAACACAGTGTTTTCTATCATGACTTAAAATCATTCGCTTGCCTTTTCAGAAATCTTGACAAATGGGAATATATGGGAGAAGTAATTTTCTTGGAGTAATTAGTAAACCAATAAGAATAGAAATGAGAAAATGCCGGCAGCACGACCGAGGAAGTTCTTTTCGTGGCTCTTTTGGGATCAGGTTTAATTTTACTATCAGTCTAATGCTGGAGGTTCAAGTATGTCGTAACAAATGTGTACTTATTATAAATATCGATAAACCTCTCTGCAGACTCAACAAATAATCCAAGATTAATTTCCACTTCCTTACATTTATTCCAAATATTTATTATTCAGATAAACATCAGAAAGAGCAATTGTCGACAAAGAATTATTCAAAAAAGCAAAATCATTTGCTACTCGGAACGAAATCCTGCGCAATCGGTTTAACTGACCACAAGTTTTAAAAGCAATGAAAATTATCTCTTTGTCAAACATCGGGGTTTTATGAGAGGCAGATTTCAAACTAGATTTTCTAAAGAATTGATATTGTATCAGATATTTCGTTAATACATGCGATACTGTAAGAATTTAACATTTGGCAGTCGACTAACATTCTTTAATATGTTGCTTATTCAAGAGAAGTGATCTGTTCAATTTCATCTGAGTTTGAGTTTGAGTTTTGCTTAAGGGCATATCAACCTCTGTAGGTTATTTAATGCCAAAAAGTAACGTTTTAAAGTACTTTTATGATCAGTTATAGTGGGAAGGTCAATTTCAGTTTTGATGAAAAGTTTTCTTTCTTTTAGTTTTTTTTTTTCAGAAAACTCAAGATGTCTTCTAGCTTCTATTCAAAAATCTATTACTGGTTAATTTTTCCTTAAAAAATGTGTTTTTTCTTCAAAAATGTATTGTTGATAATATTTTCCCTTAACAAATTTATATTTTTCTATAAGTGTTTATTTTTATGCATACACTTCTATGAAAGTTTATTTTCACAGGTTTATAGTGTTTTGACCTCAGTTTAGAGGTTAAGTATTTGCCCATATCTGGGACCCTAACAGATGCTACCACTCTGGTTAGAGTGCACATGGGAACAACAGCAATTAAGAGGTGGTTGCATTCTACTCATAATCGCCAAATCAAAGGCATTGCTGCCGGATGCAGTTTACCGTCATACCCAGGACTATGAATTTCATCTGAAAGTAAACCTTCATGTCAAATATAATGACCACATAGAAGAATACTTACTTAAATTCATAAACCCTGACAGATACAGATTGCTCTTTATGATTGCCTCTTTCTTGCTCTCTCTTTAAGTTTCCGTCTTTCTTTCTTTCTTTCTTTCTTCAGCCAGTATTACTATTAATAATTGTAGATTATGTCTCTTTGACTTCATTTCCATGCATTTTAATATATTCTAATTATGATATTTTAATTTTATAATTTTTGTCTACATGAAGTCATAGTATGTTGAAATTTTAAAGCATTAACCTAATTTTATAAGATTTACCAAAAATATGAACATCGAGCGAACTTAAATTCAAATCTATTAAAATACCAGTTTGTAATATGCACCTAAATATTGCATAACGCATAAAACTCCAAGTTAGGACAATGTGTATATTTATTAGTATATATATATATAGAGAGAGAGAGAGCCTTTGCCCTGACGATTCGTAGTGTGAAACCGCGGTAGGTTTTGGCTCACTTTAGATTTTTGTGTGTCTTTGCTCTACTTTTGTATATCTTCTTTTGTACTTTGTATCGAGCACTTTTTCTTGTAGTTGGTTCCGTTTAGGTTTTTTTTTCTTTACTGCGGAGTATTGAATGTTTTGTTCTTGTTCTGCGGATTTCTTTTTTTTTCTCCCCATTTATCCGACGCCTTAGTGCACCGGATTGTAACGGAATTAGGTTCTGTTTGTTAGTGTTTTTTTTTTAAGGTTTATTTTAGTATAAATTTACGGCCTACATACTTACAGAGTCTATTTAGTTATATATATATATATATATTGGGACGCTGATGTCGGAGTAAACGGACGTGTTTTTCAATGCTTCTAAGAAAGAGATGTTAAGGAAAGTCTCGATTGTATTTTTTTTTAATTATTTTCAATTTTGACAATACATTATTCTAATATTCTTCTAGTTTATTATATTATAATATTTATTAGATGATATTTTAGTTATGTTATCTATTTATTTATTTTACTTATTCATTACATTTAAGCGTAATTTATTTGTTGTTTTTACGAATGCGGTCATAATTTTATTCATTACATTTAAGCGTAATTTATTTGTTGTTTTTACGAATGCGGTCATAATTTTCGAAATTAGTGGAAAGCATTTTTTTCCATTATTAATTATATTCAAACATAGCTTCTTTTATAACATTTAGTATTAATTTTAAATGTTTACATTTTCTTTTTTTTTTCTTCATTTGTAATATAACGTAATTTCAATTTTATTGTAAACGCGTTCCCAGTTATAACGTTATTTTGTTTCGTTTTTACTGCTATTTGTTCTATTTTTTATCGTTCAAATTTTTCAATTAATACATTTAATTTCGTGTTGTTTACTCCGACATCCAATGTAATATATATATATATATTATGTCAGGTCACACTTTGAGTGCTACTGGTACCATGTAACCCAGTACTACCTGTTGCATGGTCGGTTCATCGGCGACTAAACTGATTCACCCATCAGGCTATTCTGGTGAGGAGGGTGGCTAGACACCCAGCAGGATTAAAAACAAGACCTGTCAAAAGGCATATGAACCTTCTTGTAGGGTTAACAGCCATCTAGCAAAAGGGTGTACATTAAGCACCATATATATGTATATATATGTGTGTATATGTGTATATGTATATATATATATGTATGTGCGCGGAGGATAAATTCCGGGTTGGTGTCTGGCGCGCAATAACTCACCTTATGGGCAGGTAGTTGCTCTTTAGCCTTGGATGGTAGTCTACCTAGAGATGGAAAACTCGTATATGGAAAGCCTGAGGTCTGTTGTTCACATAATCTGTGGCAAACATTTGCACCGACTTTTGTGCTATCAGCGGTTCCAAAAAGTGTGGATGGCTCTACACAAACCTTCACCACTCTAATCAAATCATTTGTGTGGGTTTCTGGCAGCTTACCAGGGTTCATCTGTGGATCAAACCTCGCGCACAAACAAGCACACACACAATTACAACAAGAAGTCCATTGGCGATAGGGTAAAGGCGACGGGGACAGGTAAAGGATATTGCTGGAAGTCCTTAGCTGGAGCCTTACACAATGGCGGCCAATGGGTGATGGCCGTTCTGCGCTAACACGTGAGCAATGGCGCAGTCCGTGTCCTCCAATGGTGACAAAGCAGCCCTATTAAGGATAGCACTGCTTTCCCCATGCCGGGGAGGGGGCGGTAAAAGGAGCCCTAAATATTGCATGCTCATATCAACCTTGGCAGCCAACTGCAGTTGTCTGGGTATCCAATCACGCAGTCAAAATACTACACGCCAAAATAACCGCAAACGGAAATTTGCTTTTGGAAGCTGGAATGTTCGTACTCTCCAGGATACTAATTCTGCACCTGAGCGTAAAACCGCTCTTGTTTCCCTTGAGTTAAAGAAATACAACATTGATATAGCTGCCTTATCTGAAACTCGCCATGCTGGAATTTCCCAGCTACGAGAAGAAAAGGGTGGATATGACTTCTTTTGGTCTGGAAAAGGTGAAAACGAATCTCGGCAATTTGGAGTTGGATTTGCCATTAAATCAGAACTGACTAAGTCTCTATCTTCGTTGCCTAAGGGTATTTCGGATCGAATCATAACCCTTTCTTTGGAGTTGGGTGGAAATACCCGGCTGACGATCATCAGTTGTTATGCTCCAACATTGGCTGGCTCAGAGCGGGAGAAAGAAGAATTTTACGATCTCCTTCGTGATGTCATCCTCAAGGTGCGCCACAAGGATAAGCTTATTCTTGCTGGGGACTTTAATGCTCGCGTTGGAAATGATGGCCAATCTTGGACTGGTGTACTAGGTGGTCATGGTGTAGGCAAGGTAAATGAAAACGGTTTGAGGCTTCTCACTATCTGTAGGGAGTTTGGCCTTAACATTACAAATACCTTGTTCCAACAAGCAAACCACCACAAAACCACCTGGATGCATCCTCGGTCTAAGGATTGGCATCTCATAGAATATATTATCACAAAACGAAGAGACATCAGTGACTTCAACATCACTCGCTCATTTCACACATCCTGCTACCTTTCAGATCATGCTCTCTTGCGAAGTAGACTCTCATTGAATTTATACAAGCGTAGGGTGTTTAGGTCAACAGCTCCGAAACGGATTGATGTCCTTCCCCTGTAATTAGCAGACAAGAAATATGAAATCTCTGTTAAGCTTGAGGCTGCCTTGGACTCAGTGAATATCACTGATGATATAGAATGTTCTTGGAAAGCATTGCAGAAGGCAACTCATTCAACAGCAGTAGAAGTTCTTGGAATTCCGCGTAGAAAGCACCAGGACTGGTTTGATGAAAACAACGAGGATGCAAAAAGCTCATTAACAAGATGCACACTACACACAAAGCCTGGATAGAGGACAAGAATTCGTCTGCCAAGCAGATGTCTTACAGGAAATGCAAAGGTGAGGTGCAAAGGGCTCTCAGAGCCATGAAGGAACAGTGGTGGTATAAGAAAGCAATTGAGCTCCAAGAAGCTTCTGACAGTAAAAACACCAAAGCATTCTATAATGGCCTTAAAGAAATATTTGGGCCTGAAACGAATGGTGCCTCACCTGTATGTACAACGGACGGGGAAACGCTGCTCACTGATAAGTCAGATATTCTAAAGAGATGGAAGGAACACTTTGAGACAGTTCTAAACACATCATCTGAAGTCGACAATGATGTCATCTCGTCCCTTCCACAATGTGCTGAAATTCCTGAATTGTCATTTGAACCAGCTTATCAAGAGGTACTTGAATCGATCAAACAGATTGCCTCCGGTAAATCCCCGTCACCTGATGATCCCATCCCTCCTGAAGTGTACAAATGTGGCGGACATGCTTTAGTACAGAAGCTACATGCTCTTTTTGTGGAAATATGGAAAGCCGGGCGTGTTCCGCAAGATTATAAGGATGCATGTATTAAGCACTTGTACAAGAATAAAGGAGCGAGGAATATCTGCGACAATCATCGGGGAATATCACTTCTTTCCATTGCTGGAAAAATTCTAGCCAGATTAATTCTGAATCGAATTACCACACATCTTGTTGATAAAATCTACCCTGAGTCACAGTGTGGCTTTCGATCTGGTCGTGGCACCATTGACATATTTTCGCTCCGACAAATTGCAGAAAAGGTACGAGAGAAGAACCAGGAACTATACATGGTGTTTGTCGATTTGACAAAAGCCTTTGATTCAGTGAACCGTGGCGCTCTATGGAAAGTTCTGCGCAAGCTTGGCATACCTGAAAATATGCTTAAGGTGATCATCTCTTTTCATGAAGAAATGAAGGCTAAGGTTGTGTGTGACGGAATGACGTCAGACGCCTTCGACGTCACAAATGGGACAAAACAGGGGTGTGTGATGGCTCCTGTACTTTTTGCTCTTTATTTTTCCCTGATGCTGAAATATGCCTTTGGTGATATTGATACTGGCGTGAAATTTCAGTTCCGTTCTTCTGGTGGTTTATTCAACCATCAGAGGTTTAAAGCCAAGACCCTTGTTCGAAGTGAAATAATCCGAGATTTGCTCTTTGCAGATGATGCTGCTCTTGTAGCAACATCTTTCGAAGAGGCACAGTTTTTGCTCGATCGTTTCGCAACTGCATGTACGGCTTTTGGGTTTACAATCAACATTAAAAAGACAGAGGTGGTGCATCAACCATATATACCTCCAAAGCAAGTTGCGGGAGTGAGGACAGAGCCACCTGAATATCGTTTTCCAGAAAGACAACTGAAGGTGGATGGTCAAGCCGTTAAGTATACAAAGTGTTTTCCCTACTTGGGCAGCAAGGTGAATCATGATGGTTCATTGGATGACGAAATTGTCAACAGGATTGCGAGGGCTACATATGCCTTTGGGAAATTGCGCCATCGCCTGTGGGATGAACGTGGGATCCGATTGGATACGAAAATTGTGGTTTATCGAGCTATTATTCTCTCCATCCTCCTGTATGGCTCTGAGTCTTGGACTCATTATAGACGGCACATCCGTCAGCTGGATGTATTTCACAAACACTGTTTGCGGTCAATCTGTGGTCTTAGCATTCGAGACAAGATGCCCAACGTTGACCTCTTTAGAAAATGTAATATTTCTGGAATAGAGCCATTCCTCATTCAGTTCCAACTACGTTGGACTGGACACGTATTGAGGATGACCGAGGAAAGGATACCAAAAATCATGATGTACAGTCAATTGGAGAGCGGTAGGAGAAATGTTGGACGGCCTTTACTGAGGTACAAGGATAAGATCAGGAGTAATTTGATTGCTCTCAATCTGCCTCACAACAATCTTGAGAGCAGAGTCTCTGATCGAATGGAGTGGAAGGCATGTTGTTTTGATGGTCTTCAGCGTTTCAAGGCTGACAGTCTGAATCATTTGAGTCAGAAACGAGAGAGAGTCAAGCGGGCTGTATTGGTACCTGCAAGTACATCCCATAACCAGCACACTTGCACTCTGTGTGGATTGATTTGTAAGTCCCTTGCTGGACTTAGATGCCATCAGAGGCTGAAGCATGGATGAAGTCAGAGTTGTCGGAACCTCATACGTCGAGATCGACGGGAGAGTCCATCATATCATCATATATATAATAAATCAGTTTTATTAACGCCTGACTAATATTATAAATGTCCGTACCCTTATATGTATATTTATTAATTCACGTAATTACACACACACACGAACATATATATATATATATATATATATA
Source organism: Ascarosepion bandense (assembly GCA_037127315.1). Taxonomy (NCBI): domain Eukaryota; kingdom Metazoa; phylum Mollusca; class Cephalopoda; order Sepiida; family Sepiidae; genus Ascarosepion; species Ascarosepion bandense. The sequence continues at coordinate 954,491 of JBBBDQ010001522.1, forward strand.
TATATATATATATTAGTCTAGCCATCCACAGAAAAATCTGTTTTGCTGTATCACAGCTCATCAGTACGGTTAGACATTCGATTGCTTTTAGCCAGGACTGAAACCCAGCCGAATTGACATCAGTCGGCGATTCTACCACTGAGATGTGTAGAAAAGGACAGACTTTTAGCGTGCGATATACAGCATGTGACCATACGCCAGTAACTGAGAGTGTTCTAATTTATTACTGATATATATTAGCCTCATACCAATTTTTGGTAAAGTGTTCAAAGCTGTTATCAATCAATAGTTCAATATGTATATAAGATATCGCACACTGAGTTCTTTCAGGCTCGATTAAAATAGTCCTTCATGAAATAAAACATATCTATTAAGTATATAAACGTACAAGGTTGAATGGAGTGTTCTGCCACCTACGATATATATATATATATATATATATATATATATATATATATATAAATTCATAAATATACATATCATATTACACACATGCATCATATTACTATTAAGCTGTTAATAAAACAGTGCTTTATGTAGTATTAACAAAGCTAATATAATATTGTGTCTGTGCGTGTGTGGGTGTGTGTGTGTGTGTGCATAAAGGGATTTTCTATCTGACATTAACTTTAGTAAGTACGCGTGTTAGAGTGGCGTTCTTAAAGAGTGATAACAACACAGGCCTAGACCGAAAAGTCTTACTAAAAAAGGTTGTGCTCTCGATAATAAAAAAAATGACGCTGGTTTGATATAACTTTTCTTTAGTATCTTCTCAGTCTATTCTTAATTTCACAGTTTCAGAAAACAAATCAAGAATATCACGTAAATATAACGTTAGATTAAATAAATTACAAGCACTATGTTTGCTTATTTTTAATAAAATCCATTCATACTCACGGATAATCTTTCGAGTATTACAATCAAAAGATGTCAGAAATCAGCTGTAATGTTGACAGATGTTATGTTCATTGCCCTGTTTCTTAATACTTTACTCAACTTCTGGAATGCTTCCTTTGCCATGCTAATTCGCCTTCGAAACTCTGTTTCGCACCCGTGTAATTGCAGTTCGCACATTTATTTTCTAGTTTCCTGTTGATATCTGTCACATATTTCTTGCCAATGGGAGAAGAACCTTTTGAGGCTATATATATTAGTTTGCAAAGTAAACAGACTCACATATGAAGATGTATTTCTTTGGAGAGTGCTGTTCAACAGAATTTTAATCAATAATCAATAAGAAACGAGAAGGAAATTGACAACAAGAATTTCAGAAAGAAACCAAAAAGTGCCCTACCTGTTACGGATTGACCTCCAACGAAATCTGCCAGGTCCTCGACTCGCTCGGAGGTTATTCAGGATCGATCCTCGGTCACGGCAACCAGTTGTGATACTGCAGTGCGGCTGACTCTCAATTCGCTCGGCGGTAACTCAGGGTTAAAGTAAAACCGGGCGGACTAAAACAAGAAGACGAGGAGAGCCCGCCCAGAGAGAAAAAGGGCAGGGTGGCCCGCGTGGCCAGGGAAAGGTTACGCTGTTGTGAATGCAGGCAGAGGGACCATTTAACAAAGGACTGCCCTGTGAAAAGGTGTGGGCTCCGTGGGAGCCGTGCCCATCTAACAAATGACTGTCCCTATAAAGGCGCTCAGCCTGGAGATAGGGGGAGTTCACGAAGAATTAATAATGAAGGGCTGCTTCTGCCATCACCTATAGAGTGAGGAATGGCGAAGTGAATGCCAATAGAAAGATACGAGAAACATCTACGAAATTCACTATGGTTTGAAATACTGGTAGTGGATGCCAATGATCACTGGGAAATACTGGCAGAGGATGCCAATGAGAGAAATAATATTAGGTGAAACAATACTGGCAGAGAGTGCCAATGATCACTGGGAAATACAGGCAGAGGATGCCAATGAATAGGAGAAATGATCGTTTGACATACTGGCAGAGGATGCCAATGAGAGAAATGATATTGGCAGAGGATGCCAATGATCACTGGGAAATACTGGCAAAGGATGCCAATGAGTAGAAGATATAATCGCTTGAAATACTTTTAGTACCTTCAAGTGCTTCTAAAAGCATGGAAACATAAATTAAAGTTATTTTGGATAAATATACATTTCTCGTCTTTCATGATTTTCGCCTCTTTCATGTTCAATATGGATTTCTCTTAGATCTGGAGTGTATTCCGCTAATCTAAAGACGCGTTGACAAAACAAGTGTCAGAGTGATTTGATAAGGTCAGCCCGGAGATCATGGCCGCTGGTGGGTACATAGGGTCCGTGCGAATCGAAAATAGAATCAAGCTCCGATGTGAGTTGGCAAAATCTCATTCGTTGAGCTAAAGTCATCCTCAAATCGAGTGGGCGAAAACCGATTTTCATTGGCAGAAGTCTGTGAGCCGGCCGGATCCGCAGAGAGGATCGAAATTGTTATAAAAACAGATGCTCGACGCGGAAGGTTGAGTTGGAGAGCTAATTGTTCAGATTTCGGCAGAGTGCCACCGCCGTCAGTACCCACACACAATCCACTCTGATTCGGCACATTCCGTCAGATTCCGTCAAGAACCCGAAAGGACTTTGCTGTTTTAGAAGTACATTTCAACACTAACGAAACTTAGAGTAAACATTTCGATTAACGATTAGAAGCTTTGATGCTTGTGGCGAACTTTCTCTCTCTGTTGTAAAAATCATTTTCGACGATTGTATATCATTTTCCACAACTGTATTCTTGGGAAATGACAGACATTGTTTTTTCTTTATATAAGGACATTCTACGTAGCTCTCCAGGCGTGTTTGACTTCGTTCATTTATTTTTTTTTTTTTTGGTGCCATGTTTATTTTTTTTAACCCACAAATGTACATCAGTGTCCGGACTGGATAAAAGAGACGACTATTGAAATTGCACGACGAGACTTCTGGGATCTAATCACAACGTGGGACAGTGGCCCGTTGTTGCAAAAACGTCCTGTAGTCCAGCTTTTGTGGCGAGATCATCGGACGGTGACAGTGTCACAACCGGGATCGTCACGACCGTCAACGAGAACGAGCGTCACATTAGACAGACGGCCACCCAGGCTGAGGAGTCACATTTAGTGCCGTTTCGACCAGGTTCTGGCTTGAGGGCAGCGGTCCGGCCTGCGGTAGTATCACAGGTGTCAGGTCAGAGGAAATTATTCCTGCCGCGGGAGCCAAACAAACAACGAGCAACACGTATATATAAAAAATAAAGTCTTATTTCTTTGGCGGTGACGGTTGTGAGGAGCATGGAGGTAACCAGAGAGTTCGCACATACGAAGAAACTATTGGGGGTTGCTAACTTCCGCCAAAAATTCGAGACTTTTATATCGCCTTAAAACTTCTACGTGATGCTTGTTTTATCTGTCAACCACATCCTTGTCCTTAGTTGAATTTTATCTCCGAACGGATATATCTGTCAACTCCATCTTTGCCAGGCCTTCGCCTTTCAAGCTGGTTGTCACTTTTGTTGACTAGGATGTATCTGTCAATTACATCCGCCGTTTAAGTCATTTCATATTAGTCATATTCAAATGACTTAACTAAAAAAAATTGAAATATAAGATTTAAACAGCAAAGATATGATGAAATCACTGCATGAGATAGTTGAAGTGCTGATATCAAGCGTCTGAGACATTTCTCTGACACTTTCATGTGGAGATTGCTCAACAACTGCTTGCAGTTGTTCGTTGACACGACTGCAAGACCGTCCTCTACCTTCTTCATCTTCAAGGCTCCCATCACGAGCACCGAATTTCTGAAACCACCTACATACTGTCCGATCACGTGCGGACCCATCTCCACATGCTCTGTTGATATTAGCAGACGTTAAGGAGGCACTGTGTTCAAATTTGAACTCATGCAAGAAAAGTAAATGAAGATCATGTTCTGTCATGTTTATAATTAATGGATTCTATGCTTCAAGAATATTTCTTTCTGAAAATAAGTTAAACATTATTAAGAGAGAACATTAATTATTATGTATACAAAAAGTCACCTTATACCGTGTATGCTATGTTAAAATAACTTTTCAAAATACAATATTTGGAGAGGCCATTATTTTTGTAACAACCTAATAAACACAGACCAAAAGTAGCAAAACACTAAATGGTAATATTTATTTTTTTAATCGTATCACCCTGAGCAAGGTGGTAACGCCACTGATGTGCAGTGGCTACATGAGAATAAAATGATTAGGGGGATACATAAGGGTAAAAAGATTAGATAGAAGAGAGTGAAGAGAAAGACGAACTTGTTAGAAGGAAGTAAGAGAAAGATGGGAATACAGGTGTGATGACAGTTGCAAAGGTGGAGAGAAAGGAAAGGACATAGAGAATGGTGTAGAAAGAGCTAGAATCAAGTGGCTAAGAGATGGGTATTGACATTGCATTTAAATTCCTAGAGGTTGTAGCCGTCAGGAAAGCAAGAATATGGAAATGAGTTCCACAGGCGGGAAGTGCGAGAAAATAAGCTGCAGGAGTAGAATCGTCGTCTGTATTTGGTTGATCTAACTGTGGATGGGTGAGACCCAGTTGCACGAGTAAACACCTGTTGCAGAGGTACCAGTGGCTTAAATTCGTTGGAGAAGAAACCATGAAAATATTTATAGAACAGGCAAAGGGAAGCCACATCCCGTCGATGGGGAAATGGCTGGACTCCGTACCAAGTCGGTACCTATCACATTACTTATTCTTCTTTGGAGCCTGTCAAGAACACTGAGATGAACAGCAGAGGCACCTGACCATATATGACAGTAGTACACCATGCACGGACGAATGGTTGATTTCTATATATGTAGGATGGATTCAGGCGGGAAAAAGATCCTGGCCCAACACAGTGACACAACCTTCCTAGCAATGGATTTAGGTATTGACTCAAAGTAGTGGTTCCACTTGAGATCGAAATTTTGACATTAAATGGCAATATTTATTTTGTCATTACATATACAACTATACTTACTAATATAATTATTCATAGACAATTACCTTTTATTGTGTATACCAAAGCAAATAAATTTCTCTACCGCAGGTGCTCAAACTGTTGTGCATCACAATTTAGACTGTGCAGACTATTTTGGTCTATCAGTTTTTGAAGAATTAAGAATTGAGACAGTGGCATTGAATTTGTCACGAATGTTGTAAATGTTTTTTCTCTTTAAGGCTTGAAAACCAATTGTTCCAACCCGTTTAGTTTTAGCCGTTTTTTAATTTTCTGATTTGCAGTACTCTTTTCACCTCCATTTCGTTTCATCAGTATTTAAATAATATGTCATTATGGGTTCTCTCAATCATCTGAAAAGCAACAGATTAAATTTAAATAAATTTAGTGGTGACATTTTAATAATATAGCACAAATACCATAGATATAACACCACTGTAATAATATAACCGATACACAAAACTTATTTACCTACAGTCCAACTACTTTTAGATCACCCGATATATATAGAGAGAGAGAAAGAGAGAGGCAGAGAGAGAGTGAGAGAGACGAAGGAGGCCCCGAAAGTAATACCTCCTATTTTTTCAAGGAAACTATAATAGATACAGGAAACATGACAGCGGCATTGTATAGTGAGGGGGTCTTCAGCTATAAACAAATCAATAAATTTGTTATTAACTACAGAATTTTTGGGTCTTCTTCTTTTCGTAGTGGATTGCCCGGAGTGTGAATTGTCACATATATTGCTGTAGGCAATAAGCACTGCCTAAGAGTATATATATCATACCGTTTGCTGTTTAAGCGTTCAGCATTCGTCGAGCAATATCCATTCATTTCTCACTGAGAACATCAATATGTCATCTCTGCATTGTACTTATTTTATGTCAAATACCATTTTACCAGACTACCTTTAACGACAAGATGGAGAAACTAATCCATCAAAATGAAAAACTGGTTAAACATAAAAACACACAATTCTTGTCTGTTAACTTTTACAAAACCTGTTTATATATATATATATATATATATAAAGAAATTGTTTCTTTAATAGAGCAGATTCATGCTGACTTCAAATTTTCGTGATGATGCCGTTATGACGTTCTCGCACGACAGACCTGTTTTCTACACACCAATATAAAATACTTGCTTGCCAAAATACATTTCTCAGTAAAGCCACGAAAAAATAACAACCTTAGTGCTAAAATTATCACAATTAAATACTATATATGTATATATACATATATATATATATATATACACACACACACACACCCATATATATATATATATATATATATATATATATATATATATATATATATTCTTTAATTGTGATAATGTTTAGCGCCAACGTTGTTGTTTGTCAGTGGTTTACCGATAAAGTGTACTTTAGCAAGCAGGTTTTTTGTCGTAAAAGTTCTTGCTATCAGGCTTGATAGAAAGCGTTGTTAAGTACAAAGTGTTTGTCACTTCAACTGAGCAGATTCCTGCTTAATTCAAAGCTTTGCGAGGATACAGTTATAACGTCGTCACTCGTCAGGGCTAGATAGAGACCAAATATATCACTTTGTACTTTCATGTTGCATTTAGTAATTGAATTTCTTACCTTCCAGTGTCGTCGTTACTTTCGGCAGTAGACTACTTGCCAACTATGGCTCTAGGGTCCAGTTTGTTTTTCAGTTTAACCTATACCTTGGAATTGTTGGTTTAACTTACCTAATCAAATTACTAAGATTTTTCAACTGGATATTTAGAGAATAATAATTTGGTCGTGGAAATTAAAACAATCTCAAGATCTTCGAAAATGAAAGAAAATCTTGAAGCAGCTGAAATGTGGTTCTACAGATGGATCGAGCATGTGAGCAATGATGAGGTTTTGGAAAGGATGGAGACGAAAAGGAAATTAATAGTGAGCATCAGGAAGAGACAACTAAAGATCCTGGGACATGCAATGAAGAAGGAGGGCTTAGAGAACCTGTTACTAACAGGCCAGAGAGAGGGAAAAAGACACAGGATAACATATTTGAAGGACCTCATCAGGTGGGTGACGGAACGAGGGTTGCATGGTGCAACAGGAGAAAGCGTGCTAAGAGTCACGAGGGACAGGGAGATGTGGAAAGCCATGATCGCCTACGTCCTAAAAAGACATAGCACATAAAAGAAGAAGAAGAATATCTAGATTACTAATGTTGAAATTTTGTCGAAACAAAAAACTATATTTGGTGATATGTTAATATGCGTTCGTTCAGTCAATTTGCTTTTTCTTTTATAGTAATAAAAATATTCTCATGTAAATATTCATGCGTGAAATATGCAAATCTATTCATAGTTGTTTGCGTTCAAAATATATTTAAAATTTAGGAAAAACCACGACGTGACATGATAAATTCAATCTACTTTTTGTTTTATCAAAAATCAACCAAAATTGTATTTGAGGGAACAGATGTTTGTTTTTTTTTTTGCTCGAAATTTGTTGATATTTTTTTCGTACTTAAATCGTACGATTCTAACGAAGGTGAAAACATAGTCGGTGTTGTAAGACAAGATAAGCGCATAACATGTACGTAAACAACATTATTAATATCTTACAGTGTTGCACAAATATTTATTTCAGTAATCTGGTGGAAACTTAAAAAACAGTTACGGTTATATTTTTCAAGTAATATGTTGTAATATTTTGCAATAATTTTAATTTCCAATAATGTGCTTGTAATTTTGATCCACTCATTAATTTCAGACTCACTAATTTGTAAGAACCTATATTTTATAAATTAAAAACTTGTACTATATATGTATATAGGAGGGATGTATATATATATATATATATATATATATATATGTGTGTGTGTGTGTGTGTGTGTGTGTGAAGTGTATGTATATAATTATAATTATAAATATCAATATATATATATATATATATATATATATGCAATTTGGTATATATATTATATTATTTATATATTATATATGCGTGGTACTTATTTGAAAGCGCTCAATATCAGTGATAGAGCTGACATATTCATGTAGATAGGTGTGAGTTTGTAACACTGGCTTTCACGCACTTGCGATCGTCAGAAAAACTGATTAACTTTTTTAAAAAATTGGTTATATGTAGGGTTGCGTATATATATATATATATATATATATATATATACCCACTGACGCGCGCAAAGACACACACACACACACACACACGTTCGCCCGCTGGGGCTTGCATAAACATATATATGCGAATCGTGCGGGGCTCGGCATGTATATATATATATATATCTATATGTGTGCCATTGTGCACATACATACGCATTCGGTTGGTGTATTCGAATAGTGTAGCGATGTCAACGCGCGGACAGTTGTCGATTTCTTGTACGTACATATGTACGTATGATGGGGTCTTTGTGAAACTATGGTAGGTAAGAATTGCTATTATGGTATTTAAGGCTGTATTGTTATTCTTTATTTTAAAGTCGCTTATCAGCTTGTTGTTTTTATTTTTTTGTGGTTGGGTATATTTAAATGGTAGAAATTCTAATTTGTAATGCTTGTTAGTGTTTATGTGTGGTGTATAATTTTACTACGGCAGAGAAATATAATTTACGTTAATGATGATTGCGGATTAATACTGTGATAGTAATATTTGATGATAATAACAGTTGTGGTAGTAAATAGTTATTGTGAAGCGGTAGTAGTGATTAGTAATAGCGGTGTGATGATAATAACAATAAATGCAATTATTATGGTGGTAGTTTGGACAAAGAATAGTTGATAGGATTATGGTATTAGTGGTTCCTTCTTTTTTTTTATTCGTTTGGTATAAATTATGATAATAGGTATTTATTTTCATGTCTGCATTTGGAAATTACTTCTGATTTTGTGTTTAGTGAGTTCTTTTGTGGGGTATGAGATATAATTGCTACTTTTTCATGTAGGCAAAGTAGGCATTTTTTTATAATGTTGTTGTAGGCAAGTGCTTTTTTCAGTATTTTCCAGCTTATTGTTGGTGAAATATTTCTGTCTTTTATACGCCATACGTATATGGATAGTGTAGTGCTGTTCAAGTTTTTTCTGTTGGAGAATGAAAGATTGTGTTTTTTTTTTCGTTTCTTAAATGGTCCCTCAGTGGCACCGATGTAGTACTTTTTTGTTGTTGTTTGCACTTACGTTGGCTTTATATACTATGTTTGTTTGATGGCAATTTCTCTGGAGTGGACATGTATTTCCGTTTCTGCAGTTGCATTGAGCTTCTTCGGTTGCATTATTGTAAGTTGTTAATTTTTTGTTGTGGCTTTTTATTATTTCTGTAATATTTTTTGTGCAGCTGTAACTAATTTTGACGTTGTTTTTGTTGAACAATTTTGCTAATAGGTTTGTCACTGGGAAGTATATATATATATATATATATATATATATATATATATATATATATAATATAATATAATTATATGGTTATGTCAATTTTTCATTGCTACATGGAAATTTCTATGTTTCGAGATTAATTCTCATCAGGCAATGCTGGTGTGATTGTACAGACGATTTACATTCAAATGACAAATACTTTCGGTTTACTGTGAATGCATGTGGGTGTTTTTATGTGTGTGTGTGTGTGTGTGTGTGTGTGTGTGTGTGTGTGTGTGTGTGTGTGTGTGTGTGTGTTCGGCTAATCAGAATGGAGATTCACTTAGGGGTTTGACCTCGAGAAATTTACCTGCTAACCAACTTTTTTCCTCCACTTTTTTTCTTTTTCCTTGACCCTATTCCCCTCTTGTCTGCTTTCCTTCATTTAATAATAGCAAATACAGAAATAGAACATCCCTATCGAGATATCATTGGTACCTAAGGGAAACAAACAAGACACCCAACATAAAATGGAAAATCCTAAAGAAGCAAAGCATGTAAGTCCTTAAATGAACCCTGTTAATTATGCTTATATAAGAAATCCATAGGGTCAAGGAAAAAGAAAAAAGAGGAGGAAAAAAGTTGGTTAGCACGTAAATTCCTCGAGGTCAAACCCCTAAGTGAATCTCCATTCTGATTAACCAAACACACACACAAAAAAAACCACCCACTTGCATTCACAGTAAACCGAAAGTATTTGTCATTTGAATGTAAATCGTCTGCACAACCACACCAGCATTGCCTGATGATGAGAATTAATCTCGAAACATAGAAATTTCCATGTAGCACTGAAAAATTGACATAACCATATAATTATATTATATTATATCATATTAAGCTCTATAATACTCATTATATTGAGCACTGTTCATAATAAAATAAATGCCAGAGAACCCAAGATATAAAAAAAACCACGAGTCCTCTTCACTTGAAATTATATATATATATTCCTCCTCTCACGTTAATGAAAATACAGAGACAACAGCGAGGCAACGACAGATCAGTTCATTCCAGTAACAGTAATAAAACTTTACAACCAATTATGAAAGCTCTTGCTGCCGGTTTGCTCTTTAACAATGCCTTATTGTTTTTGCAATAATTATATCGTCGAGTAGTTAAGAATATATATACATATCCTCTTTCTTATAATACAGACAGTTGTGAATATATATATATATATATATATATATATATATATATATATATATATATATATATATATAAATTGGGGTTGCCTAATAATTATGGCCGTTATTATATATAATAGAAAAAATCGATTTCCTAAATCCAAAATTAAGATTCAATATACAAAATTAGACTAATTATAAAAACTCTGCTTAAATACAAAACTATTCTGTACAAAATAAGCATCCCACCTCTTACCCTGCTTCTCTAAGAAATCCAAAGGATATAGTCTAGTTGCAAGATAATAAAACTTACATTCTAACTGCTAATGTTAAATCTGTCTACAAAACTCACAGACACTCATTAATCAACCATATTCACTACCCACACCGCTTTCTTTAAAATTCTAATGGTCAATCCCTAAGACTTATTCCCTCATCACTAACCCCCACCAACATCCCACACACAACTGACCAAATATAAGAAAAGAGGCTTTCCATTCCTGTCCACACCGCCTGATGAGACATAGTATTTTCAATGTCGAAACAAATGTACTATTTGTGGTGGATATACAAAAGAAATTCTGTACGTGTTCTAAAGTATAATTTATAATAAATATTCACAGCTCTGTATATTAACTATCGAGCACTGATTTAAATTACTGTTTTCGACGTTGTAAAAATTTTTTCTTCGTTCTGTATTTACTCGGATATATATATATACTACCGTCCATAATTATTAGGCAACCTCACATTTTTCAATGTCGAAACAAAATATACAGTTTTGTAGAATTTGCTTACATGCTCTAATGTAAATGTTAAATACAACATGTTTATTTATCTATTAATTATATATTGAGCCCTGTTTCAAATTAATGCTTCAGATATATATATATATATATATATACATATATATATATATATATATATATATATACTACCGGCCATAATTTTTAGGCCACCCCAGTTTTTTTCAAAGAAATGATGTATTTCATACTATTTTTAAGTGGATAATTCTAAATGATAACAGAATGGATCTTTTGTTATTTTTACTTTGCAAAATTTTACAATCCTAAATTTTCTTCATTCTTTCATTGATAAAACTGCAGCATAGGTAATTATTAAAGATTTATAAATTCATTTGATGCACATGTTGTTGTACAGTATTAAAAAAATAACCATTCTATATTCATTTACAATTATTCCCTTAGGAATAAACACTAAAAAATAATATGAAATGCATAATTTTGTAAGACACTAGAGTGACCGAATAATATTGGCCGGTAGTGTGTGTATATATATATATATATATATATATATATATATATATATATATATATACACATTTACCCATAATGTTAGTAATTTAATTAACCCCCACTTAGCTTCGTCAAATACCCGTTAGGTTAACGAATATTTCCATCATTTTCCTCTTCCTGTTTTTTACTCCAAGATGCAGTTTTATGTAGAGAAGAATGCCTCTACTAGGGCGCGTTCATTCCTCCGGTATACTTACAATTGAACTCTTCTTCAACTTTACATAGCACCTGTCTTCCAAAACCGCCTCTTTTCTTTTTTTTTTTTTTTTTTTGCTCACCCCAACTTTAGTTCGACCATCGGCTCCTCGATTTTTCATTCTGAGTCGATATCCATAACCATAACACACATTTTCTTCATTTAGTCAGTTAAGTGCCATACATGATACACGCTTGGGCGATCATGTCTCGAATGAGACATGACTGACTGGGCAGAAGATTATCCCGCAGTAGGTTGCCATTGCTTTCTGCGGTAGACTGGTTACCGACCAAGATTATAGAACCCAATCTGTCCTGCTATTTAACCCATAACTGGAAGGAAGAGACGGATACCTTTCCCATGGGTATTAGCGCGTAAGTGAATACAATGGATTCAACTGGAATTCGAACTCGGCTCCCCAGTTTCTCGTTCCGAGCCGATATCCATTGTACCACAACGCACATTTCTTCATTACATGCACCAAAAACCTCAGTTGTCTTTTCCTAATGCCAAGTGTAAGTTTTCTTTTCGTTTGAATTCTCTCCAAAATCTCGTCATGAATCACATATTCAGTCCATGATATTCTCAGTAATCCACAAGGAACTACATTTCTGCTGCATCGAGTGTCTCCTTCATCTTTGAGAAGATCGTCCAGCATTAGCTGCTATACATGAGGGCATATTTAATATGGATATTAGAACGGATATTGAAAGTAAAACCGATGGACAATGAATTCAGTAAATATGCAAAAGCACAATAGGTGTAAGACAATGTCTCCTTTCTGGACTAATTACACCTATTAATGAGACGAGAGAATTAGAAGTCCTAGAAAATTAGAAAGTGCGACATAGAGAACCGAAGGCGAATTGGCATGGCGAAGCAAACATTCCAGAAGTTGCGTAAAGTATTAAGAAACAGAGCAAATTTCGCTAGAAACAAAGAAGATAGTACTGGATTGCTATGTGTAGTCAGTTCTTCAATATGGCAGTGAATGCTGGACAATATGATCAAAGATAAAGGAAAAACTTGAAGAAACTGAAATGTGGTTCTACAGAAGGATGCTGCGAATATCATGGGCCGAACATGTGAGCAATGATGTGGTTTTGGAAAGGATGGAAACAAAAAGGAAATTAATACTGAGCATCAGGAAGAGACAGCAGAAGTTCCTGGGACATGTAATGAGGAAAAGGGGCTTGGAGAACCTGATACTAACAGGCCAGATAGAGAGAAAAAGAGACAGGGGAAAGCAATGGATAACATCTTTGAAGGACCTAATCAGGTGAATGATGGAACGAGTGTTGCATGGTGTAACAGGAGAAGGCATGCTAAGAGCCACCAGAGATAGAGAGACGTGGAAAGCCATGATCGCCTACGTCCTGAAGGGACAGGCCACATAGAAGACACATAAAGTGAAGTACAATTTTTGCATTAGTGTCTTACAGGCATCTACAAAAATGCCAGTTGACAAATGTTGAAATGTAACTTTCCTAAAATTCATTGATTAAATTAATAATCTCTTGTATAGCAGATTATCAACATTTTGTTTCTAATAATGAACAAGACGATGAATCTGATCCGACGAGCTTAGCACGCTGATTCCCCCTCCACAAGAATTTACTCGAGCAACCAGACTAGCAATTAGGCCCCACCCTTTTGCAGTCAAATCAAATAAATGCAACTGCCACTTCTACTCCACAGCTTCTTTCCTCACACTTTCCACATGTGAAACTCCCTTCCGTCTACTTACTTCCCTGACAACTACAATCTCCAAGAATTTAAATGCAACGTCAATTCCAATCTCTTATCAACTTGACTCCAGTCCTTCTCTCGTAACTTCATGTATCTTGTTTTTTTCCTTTCTCCCTCTACCTTCGCAATTTTCTTCATACTGGTATTCCCATCCGTCTCTTGCCCTTTCTCCGTAATTAGTTCGTCTTTCCCTTCGCTCTCCTCCTGCTTAAATTGTTACTTTTCTCTTATGCAGCCCCATGCGCATCAGTGGCGGTACCGCCTTGCTTGGGGTGAAACGATAAAAAAGTAATAAAAAAACGGAAGAAAATCTTGAATTTTGTAAAGTTTTATCTATAATTTTTGGCTCAGTTAATCAACAATTTATATAAATTTTGATGCAACACTACATCAAATTAAACAAGAGAGATTTCAGGTTGAATTAAATATACACTGATTTAATGAATTTGTACTGACTAAACTTAACTGAAAAAATATAGTCCGAAACAATAAACCTTATTGTCTTTTGTAAGACCTTTTATATTTCTAGCACAATACTATTGATATATATATATACAAGGTACCTACTTAAAAAAAACGGAAACTTTGTCATCATTGTTTTATATTTTAGTGATAATCTTCAATAAATTTCTTGAATATTCGTGACGTTGAATAATCATTCTATTCTCACGTATTTACTTAACCCTGATTGGCCCTTTTATTATGGATCAATTGCTTTTCGACCTTATGACTCGTCATTTAAAAGTTATTTGCAGAACATTTTCGTTTTTCGTTCTGCCCTTCTTATGTAGCTAAATAACTCACTGATTTTGAGCGCCAAGTTTTCCTATTTTCAAATCAGAACATCCGACGAGAGGATTGACGAAATCCTTCCTGAATTTTTCAGTCACATCAGTTGTCACCAGTTTTCAAGGGTTGTCTACCGTCTTTCTGAATTCATCGAATTTTTACGAAGCACCTTGTATATGCCTCATTGAAATATAAATATACTTCACGAATTCTGGATAATCTAATAAAGAACGTTGATACTGTTATTTCAGAGTAATATAACTTTATAAAATTCTTTCTTCGTCAACGCTAAAATAAAGTTCTTTTTTTTTAAATGGTTTGCTAGGTAATTAATTTTGGTACGTAACTTGAACCATACTTTTTTTTATTCCACACAATTTTTGCGGCAAATATTTGATTTGTCGATATTGTTGTTTTAACACACCTTTTTAAGATTCTCGTATAATTTCCTCACACTCCTTTAGGTATTTATTTTATGTCTATTTGTTTGAGTTTGAGTTTGAATTTGAGTTTGAGATTTGTTTAACGGCATATCAACACCTCTGTGGGTTATTTAATGCCTAAAACGTGGGGTTTTAAGGTATTTTTTAAAATTTTCGCTTATAGTGAGAAGGTTGATTTAGTCAGATTTTAATAAAAAAATGTGTTTTTATTTTTCTTTATTTTAGAAAACTGAAAATGTCTTCTAGCTTTGTATTAAAAAATGTTTTGCTGAGAATAATCAATTTGGCTTCAAAAATATTATGGTAATAATTTTTTTCTTCAAAAATGTATATATTTCTATAAAAGTTTATTTTTATACTTTCATAGTGTTTTTACACCACTTTGGGATTAGCTATTTGCCCATAGCTGGGACCTTAACAGGTGCTACAACTCCGGGTCAGAATGGAACTGGGAACGACAGCAACTAAGAGATGGTTCCATGCTCCTCACAACCTCCCAATTAGAGGCCTTTACCTAGGACCCTTAGTTGTTTGAAAAATGTTGTACAGAACCCTTCTTTCTCTTTTCTTTTTTCGTATCACTTTGAAAGAAAACGACGACGACTGACGAGAGATCACGTGACGACACACCACGTCAATTGCGAGATTGAGAACTTTCACACGCGAACTAAAGCGTCTATTCTAATCAGTAAAACTAACTTAGACGAAGAATAAAAAGAAACGTCTTTTATACTCTCGTCTAAATTATTACTCCATTTGCACAAGACTTGAAATCCTGCAAAATGCTTAAAACTAAAATTTCCATATAGTGGAAACGAGAGAAAAATGTACGAAGATAAGCGGATGAAAGAAGACAGAAGAATCTCTCAACCAGAAAGATATTAAAGACAAAACCTAAAGATACAATTTTTCAAAAATATATTGAATACATTTGTTGTTGTGTTTTAGTTTTTCGTCTTTCTTGTGGTAAGACAAATAAGACGCGAGGGGTTAAAACTTTAATTTCGAGAAAGAACAATAAAAGAACAAGATTATGGAAGACAGAAGATAGCGATTGACGTTGCATTTAAATGTTCTGAATCGTAGCCGACAGAGAAGCAAGAAACTGGATGAGATTTCAACAGGAGAATGTGCAACTACAAGTCGAAAAAACTAAAATAAAACAAGTAAAAAATTTAAAATACTTGGGAAGTGGTTTGACAGAGGAAAATGTTCAGTCCAACCAGTCATGTCACTTTCGAGACATGATCGCCCAAGCATGTACCACGTATGGCACTGAACGAACAGACTTACTATTTAGTATGGCATAAGCCATATCCTTAAAACTGTTTAATAGATTAGCCAAACATCTCTCTCTCTCTCTCTCTCTCTCTCTCTATATATATATATATATATATATATATATATAAGTGTTGATGTCCAGTCCGTAAACGGCGAGTATGATCCAACAAGATTAACTTAATATAAAATATTAAGTGTTATATCTATATAGAGAGCTAAATGGAGTTATCCAGAGCAAAATGATATTTATATAGAAAAACTGAACACGTCATTTAAATTGGTTAGAAATTATAATTCAGTTCAATAACCTAATTTGGCTCATTTCATCAGAACACACAATATTCGTTCCATTTGGTACAAAAATATTTACCGAAATAATTTATAACCAATTTAAATGACGTGTTGAGTTTTCCTTATATATATATATATATATATATAATGGAAAAATTAAATTTATGGTAAATTTTCAAAGTAAAACGTTTTTGCATGGCTTATTTCGATCATAAATTCATTATACGACAAAAACCAATTTATTGCATTAAATGTTTGACATGAAAAGTTTAGTTTATTTAATGATATTCTGTGTGACTAAACAAGTGTTTTTAATCGAAATTCGTATGTTGACTGTCCTACAAATAAGAATAAATATCCAGTGTCAAATTAAAAACAAGAGATTCGTGTTGAAAAGACAATCTGCGTGTCAGGTAGCAATCAAGTCAACCTGAAAGCACAGCTTCGCACCTGGTCATTATCGTTACGCTGCTCGTCAGTTAGCTCATTGGAACCAGATTAAAACACTTGTCATGGGAATACGATGTTGTTATTAAATGAAATACCCTCTGCTTTGCAAACCTCGGCTAAACTCTTAGATTCTTTATTGTGTTGAATGTAGAATCTGATCAGTCAGTTAAGTGCCATGCGTGTTACACGCTTGGGCGATCATATCTCGAAAGAGACATGACTAACTGGGCAGAAGATTATCCCGTAGTAGGTTCCCGTTGCTTTCTGCGGTAGACTGGTTGCCAGCCAAGTCTATAGAACCCAATCTGCGTTATTATTTAACCCATAGCTGGAGGGAAAAGTCCGATGAATACCTTTGAAGTAATTAATGTGACTGGTAATTAATGTGATACGATAGATGTAGAAATGACGCCTGCGTAGGTCAGGTCATGATTTGGAGAGAGATAATTATAATTAGGTTTAATCCAAGACACATCAGACAAATTCATGGTATAAATAATTCTGAGCTCGATTAGAGTGAATATGAGAGGAGTTACTTTCTGCCAACCAAGACTGTAGAACCCAAGCTGCTCTACTATTTAATCCATAACTGCAGGGAAAAAACGGATTAATACTATCCCCAAGGGTATTTCCGTGTTTGTAGTGTAGAACAAAATCCATACTCTTTTGATGCTATCACAATTAATATATATATATATATATATATATATATATATATATATATATATATATATATTATCTACGTACAAGCCTGTTTCGCAACTTATCAGTTTGTCTAGACATCTACTTGCTTCTGGACAGGATCGAAACTCGACCGATATGGTGTCTGTTGGAGTCCCTACTACCAAAGCCATAGGCGCATACAATAAGAGAAGGGAAATTTTAGCGTATATATAAGCTGTGTATACACACGCCAGTCACCGGAAGAACTCAATTATAGATAATCTTTTCACTCTTCTCTATTTTATTTTTTCCAATTGGAGTAGATAGACTAAACTATCGCCCGGTTCATACTCCACCCACGTCTATTGAACAGGTGAAGAGGCTCATCCCTTGTTCCCTGTTTAGGATATGGTTTCCAGCTTTCTCTCTTCCAATCTTTTCACTCTTTTTTTATTTTTTCCAATTGGAGTAGATAGACTAAACTATCGCCCGGTTCATACTCCACCCATGTCTATTGAACAGGTGAAGAGGGTCATCCCTTGTTCCCTGTTTAGGATGTGGTTTCCAGATTTCTCTCATCTAATCTTTTCACTCTTCTCTTTTTATTTTTTCCAACTGGAGTAGATAGACTAAACTGTCGCCCGGTTCATACTCCATCCACTTCTATTGAGCAGGTGAAGAGGCTCATCCATTGTTCCCTGTTTATGATGTATTTTCCGGCACTCTCTTTTCCAATCTTTTCACTCTTACGTAGCCCCCTGCACATCAGTAGCGTTAACGCCTTGCTCAGGGTGATATGATTAAAAAAAAGATATATATATATATATATATATATATATATATAGTCATCCGCAGACAGATCTGTTTCGTGGTATCACAGCTCAGCTCATGAGTACAGTTAGACATCCGATTGCTTTTAACTGGATAGAAACCCGTCAGTCGGCGATTCTACCTCTGAACTAAGAGCGCTCGGTAGAAGGAGGCAGACTTTTTAGCGTGTACATTATCATTATACACACGCCCAATAGCTGAGAGTTTTAATTCATTGTTGAATGAACGATGCGGAGATGCTAGAGTAGCTACTGTTTTTCAAAGTCTACCATTCTTCCAGAATGCTCAATCAGAGTGAGAGAGCGTAAATAGTCATCCTCAGACAGATCTGTTTCGCTGTATCACAGCTCATCAGTACTGTTACACATCCGATTGCTTTTAACCCAGGATTGAAACCCGACCGAATTATCGTCATTCGGCGATTCTACCTCTGAGCTATGAGCGCTCGGTAGAGGGAGTCAGATTTTTTAACGTCTACATTATCATTATAAACACGCCCAATAGCTGAGAGTGTTCTAATTCATTGCTGAATGAACACTGCGTATATATATTTGAACAAATTCTTAATCGTACAAAACTTAATAATAGCTAGTTATAAGCGTAAATTACATGATATGTTTACTAAAATTGAAAAAACAATCGGTTTCGTCCCAAAAATTATCAAGTTTATTTCTGGGAATGTTAAGCATTTATATTAAATGATGATAATAGGGGAAAGAAAAAAATGCTAGAAAAACTACAGCCCAATGACATTCAAACCCAGCAAGCAATTTCTCTGTTTGCAGAGAGAAGGCTTGTAGCGTTTGATGTACAGTGACTTTAGCGACTTGGATGATATAGAGTGGGATCGTGATAAAATAGTGAAACGGTCGGCACTCAAGCCCTATACGCAATTCCTGCAATTTATAACATGCTGTGTAATGGATGACCCGGATGTATTAACGGGTTGGCTAATACTAGTAGCAGGGTTGAAAATTCTAGGAGGTATACGTGGTTTAATTCTAAAATCCAACACTTTAGACGTCCTCCTTATGTCGTCGTATCCACAACTATATTCAAATTTGTAAATTACAGAATTAACATGATGAGTGAAGAGGGAATCCTTCGAATGGAAGAAAGAATTGGTCGAGTACTAAATATTACTCGAACATTAGCAGAAAAATAATATTTGCTAATAGACATTGAAGTCCGCTGAAGTTCACTCTCTGAACTCATAAAGGGATGACGCAAATAAACTGGACATTTCTAACAGTAAGGATGATTGATGACATCACGAATAACAGAATACGAAACCATATATATATATATATATATATATATATATATATATATATATATTTAGTATATCCAGGCAGCAAGTAATTTTCTAAACATATTCTATTAAATATAAGAGACAATGAATGTATATTATGTTTAATCATGAGCCGTTCTAAACGTTGTATTTTTGCTTTAATTTCAGTTGAAAATAAAGACAAAAATTCTCCAACATTTGGATAATTATTTATTGGTTTTCTTCTAAGCTTTCGGCTCACATGAGCCATCTTCAGAGAGGTAGTTTAAACTGAAATATTATAAGATCCACCATCACCGACGATTTTATTTTGTGTTGACATAAAACTCCGCTTGGCAACGGCAATAGTTACCAAAAATAATAAACGCAGTTCTTAAATTTGCGATGCGGTTTTATGACGTCAATGTAATATGTTATTTCCTGTTTTAAAGTTGATTTTATTGAGTGTTGGTTGTCTTGATTTGATGTACATGGCCTCCAAGTTCCTCTTACTGTGTGTATGAGTAAGGATCACCGTATTGTTGACCAAAATCTGTCTGATATTACCTACATGTTTATGTTTTTCAGAGAAATGTTGTTTAATAGTACTCTGATCAGAAAGATGACATGTAAGTCTACGGGAGAGCGTGGTTGTAGTAAAACCAATATATGTACTAGGTTTTTGATTAGTATCAGAGATGCAATCTCTGAATGGGCATGTAAATTGGTACACTACATTGGTTTTTGTAAAGAATTTAGTTTAGTGCTTGTTGGGTTATTATAGACTATGAGGTCAATTGTTTTAAACTTTTTATAATATATAATGAGTTTAATTTGATTATTACTTTCGACTGGTTTAACATTTCTACGTATTATGTTTTTGAGAGTTTTTTCATCTTGTTTATAATTATGTATTTGGTTGCAATAGTATAAGTTAATAGTGTTATGTTTATTTTGATGTAAACCATTATTATTAATATTTTCATTATTGTTAGAGCTATTGTTAATTTTGTTTAATATATGAAATGAATTGTTTGAACATTATTTTTTTATCGATACTCGTATTTAAGTAGATATGCGATCCCTGTCTACATAGGGGAAGCTACCAATTGATCTGGCAACGTCTTAGACCGCTCAACCACGAATGACCTCCAAATCAAATGGTAGCTTCCCCTATGTAGATAGGGGTCGCAGGTTCGAATCCTGCCGAATGACACACATTTTCGTAATAAAAATTTATCGTAAATAATCAGTCCAGTGGATATAAATATATAATACTGTTTAATTAAAAACAGAATATCTACTTTTTAAAAAATGATGTTCAAACAATTCATTTCAAATTTAAGTTTCGTTAAAATTCGTTAATTTCCGTAATATATATATATATATATATATATATATATATATTATACGCATCGCGCATTCATTAATGGATTAGAGCACTCTGGTTATTAGGCGCGTATAATGACAATATACACGCTAAAAGTCTGCCTTCTTCTATCGAACGCCCATAGCGCAGAGGTAGAATCGCCGACCTACGCCAATTTGGTCGGGTTTCAATCCTGGGTAAAAAGTAATGGGGGTCTAACCGTACTGATTAGCTGTGATACTGCGAAACAGATCTGTATGACTATATATATATATATATATATATATATATATATATATATATATATATATAGTCATAAAAAAATTATGTGTTGGTAAAAAGCAACTACAGGAAAGTATTCCAAACAGGCATGCCACATTCACACGTCTTGTCTTAATCTCCGAACTGCTATTCTCACGCGAACGACGGCTAGAATAGCAACGACGTCCCTTAAAATGAGCATACCACGTTTTATGCCCTCGACCTGGCTACCACTCAGCCAATGAGCGCTCAGCACAGTAAATATAAACTGCTACAAGTGACACCAATTCTGTTTACCACGAAGTGCTGTACGTTTCTCCGTCTGACCAACGATTGCCAATTCGCCGTCTCCACACACCTTTACAAAATATTCACCCGACTCTGGGCTGTTTGGGTCGCCGAGGTAAGTCACTGCTACTATATATATAGTTGCCTACTCGTACCTAAGAATGCCTGTCTATTTGGACAGATAGCTAATACTCGTTGACGATGCACAACCATCGCAAATTACACTCACAAATCTTATGTCAACCCGTAGTATGGTTTTCAGATACTTTCCAAAGGTGTCACACGCTGGGATCGCCTCTTCCAGGCCTAAAACATCAAGAAGTCACTCTCTTGACAAATAGACTATGCTGAGATTCGAACCCGGGCCTCGAAAAGCGAACTTTCTAACCATCCAGCCACGCGCCGATTCATTCTTAGTAATTCTTTGTTAAATTTCGCTTTTTGTTGTCAATATATGACCTATTTTTAGAAGTTATGACAATAAGCAAATGATAATTACCATTAACGGTAATCATTATTAAGCTGTCGCCAGAATGGCTAATTAATTATAGTGCAGAAAAGTCAAAGAAAATGACTTTGTAATTATCAATTAGACCTGGAGTTATCTCTCTTTGATATACACTGTCCCACTCGTACTCTTTATTTGAAATAGTAAATCGATTGTACTAAATTGGAAATCGTTTTAGTCACCAGATATCAACTAACCGAATGTTAAAAAACATCTAACGTTTGTCAATCTTTGTGGTCAGCTCGTGAACTTTTCAGCATCCCCCACACCTCTTTTATATAACTGACAATTTTATCACTGTTCTTAAACATGTGAATATGACACTTGGGGCAATGTATTTATTTTATTTAATATATAAAGATGAGACGTGCTGATAAAATTGGAAAGCAGACTGTCCACAACTTAATTATCAATTAACAGACTTAGAGTTATCTTTCTTTGATATTTTTTCAATATATATTCATTAAAACCAGCGATCAGATTTAACTGTTTGTTTGTTTAGTTGTATATCAACTTTTCATGGGTCATTTAGAGACGAAATTTAATTTTCTTAGGAGCGTTAGTAATGTCTTTTTACAAAAATATACTGCTGGTTTTTTTTTTTGTTTTTTTTACTATGAAAAATTATTGCTAGTATTTTTACTATAAAAATGTATTTTTATGTAAATCTTTTTTTTAAGGGTTCAATATTTGCTGGCAACCTAACAAGCACTGCCACTTGGATAAATTGAAACCTGGAACAGCAATTAAGAGGTGGTTCGATGCTTCTCAAAACTTTCTGATAAGAGTACTTGTTACCGAATATTGGTTATTGTCATACTCAGCACTTGAAATTGCTTTCACTTAGTCAGTTAAGTGCCATACGTGATACACGATTTTAGGCGATCATGTCTCTAAAGAGACATGACTGACTGGGCAGAAGATTATCCTGCAGTAGGTTACCATCGATTCCTGCGGTAAAATGGTTGCTATCCAAGGCTATAGAACCCAATCTGTCCAATTATTTAACCCATAACTGGAGAGGGAAGAGATGTATTATATTATTAAGTAGTAATTATTGAGCGATCAGTTTATTACTTCAGGACAATATAAAACTGATCCCCCAGTTTATGCCCAGTAGAAAATTCTTAATCACGTTTCCAACTATTATATTGACGGTTAGTTAAGTGCCATACGTGATCGACGTTTGGGTGATCATACCTCTTTCGAGACATGATTGACTGAGTAGAAGATTTTTCCGCAGTAAGTTGCAATTACTTTCTTCGGTAGACTAGTTGCGAACCAAGGCTACAGAACCTAGTCTGGCCTGCAATTTAAGCCATAGCTTGAGAGAGAAGCGATGGATTCAAGGGAATTAATGCGCAAGAGAATGCTACGAATTCAAATGGAATTCGTAGTCTGTTCTCCTATTTTTCTTTCCGAGCAATATACACTGCACAACACACGCACTTCTTTTGCTTGAAATTTGAAATTACTTTCGATAACTTAAAACATTTAAAATGTAATAAGCTAAAACATCGCACTACAATGTAGTACTTTTCGTGAGACGATTACAAACGAATAGAGACTTTATCAATACAAGAGAATTTATTGCTACATTTTTGTTAACAGTATTTATATTATTCGGACTATTATCCTCAACTTTGTTGCCAATTGTACGACTTTTAATAACAGATCATACTGTTTGTTTATATTTTTCAGATGAGGTAGTATTTACAGTATTTACATTATTCGGACTATTGTCCTCATCGTTGTTGTCATTTGAATGACGTTTAATAATAGATCATTCTGTTTGTCTATATTTGAGAGATGAGGTAGTATTTACAGTATTTACATTATTCGGACTATTGTCCGCATCTTTGTTGCCATTTGTACGATTTTTAATAATAGATCATTCTATTTGTCTATATTTGAGAGATGAGGTAGTATTTACAGTATTTACAGTATTTACATTATTCGGACTATTGTCCTGTTCTTTGTTGACAATTGTACGACGCTTCATAATAGATCAATCTATTTGTCTATATTTCTCAGATGAGTTAGTATTTTACAGTATTGTCCTCATCTTTGTTGCCATTTATACTACGTTTAATAATAGATCATTCTATTTGTCTATATTTCTGAGATGAGGTAATATTTACAGAATATACATTATTCGAAGTATTGTCCTTCTCTTTGTTGCTAATTGTACGACGTTTAATAATAGATCATTTTATTTGTTTAGATTTCTGAGATTAGTTAGAATTTACAGTATTTACGTTATTCGGGCTATTGTCCTGATATATTTTGCCAATTGTACGACGTTTCTGCCGT
This sequence comes from Ascarosepion bandense, assembly GCA_037127315.1. Taxonomy (NCBI): domain Eukaryota; kingdom Metazoa; phylum Mollusca; class Cephalopoda; order Sepiida; family Sepiidae; genus Ascarosepion; species Ascarosepion bandense. The sequence goes on from JBBBDQ010001522.1 coordinate 978,983, forward strand.
TGTACGCTCCGGCCTTCTTCTGATGCTAGGAATTTCGATCCGACCCATTTATTACAATCAGTGGGGTATATGAACTCCATTCCTTGCGTATCAATGCCTCTTTTGGTCGTCATGAGTTATCTCCCTCTAACCCTGAAAGTTACTTGTTCACCACTGCTGTAGCCTGGTATTGAGCCCATAATATATCTACTGGGCCGTGTGTCCTTAAAGACAAGAACAACTGAAATTTTGGGACTTATAAACCTGATGTTCAGTAAGCCTTTTTTACCAGAGTTCATATTGTAATTTTTTTATTTTAATGGTTCGAAATTCTTAGCACCTGAAAAAAACTGGAGCGTACAACGGCTGAAACGTCATATAAATGGCAACAACGATGAGGCCAATAGTCCAAAAAGTGTAAATAGTGTAAATACCTCATCTTAGAAATATAGACAAATATTAATTGTAGGTTTATAAAATTGGATGTGCGGTGGTGTAATTGATCATGGCTTGGATGTTCCTATTCCCAAAGCGTTAGCCATGATCATTTGTTGAAATACCACTGGGAAAATTATGAATATGTTTATTCTCCCCCAGCTATGGAATAATTATTATAAGGTTTAAACCATTATTAGCTTATAAAATACTAGCAGTATAGCGCGGCGTTGCTCGGGTGTAATGAAAACGTTTATATATATATATTATCGATTTTCTGCACTTTTGTAAGAACTGCAACCTTGAAACTTCTGAATATCGTTTCTTATGTCTTCGTCTATGAGTGTATCAAATTTGATTAAAATTGGACAACTCCTTCTATAACCCGATTTTTTCGATTATCGATTTTCGATATTTATCGGGGATACCTCGACCCAAACCTAGCTAAGGACACTCACAGACGCTTATAGTACGACTGTGTAAATTTTCAAGAAAATCGGTTCAGCCGTTTCGGAGTCTGTAGGTAACGGACACACACACAGACACACACACACAGACAAAGTTCCATTTATAAATAAGTTTAGATTTAGATTTCGACATTACATAATCCATAGAAGTTGATATGTCGCTAAACAAAAACAGCCAACTAACCAATCAACAAAAGACCTAAGCAATAATGTCATATGTTAGAAATGAAATCTTAACAGCTATTCTAACAAAAATAGAAAGGGGCGTAAGAAAATGATTTTTCTCACCGGATCTATTCAACTTATACGGCTAACAATTCAGAGAGAAAGAAAATCCATGCCGAGATTCGTCATTGACGGCCACAATCTCAACAATGTAAGATACGCGGATGACACGGTGCTGATATAAACAAATACATTTTTGTTTAGTTGTTAACATGTGATGCTTCGCAGGAGATCGAGTGTCTGTAAATTTTGTCACTACCCCAGCAACATATTCAGTATCGCTTCTTTGGACCATCACTTGTTAGTTTTAAATGTTCAAATGAATGTTAAAATTTAACAGTTTTAAACTCCATATTTTGTTTAAATTTAGTTTATTGTTTCCCTCCATGTCTGTTGCCTGCTCTGTGGTGCAGCAACTGTTCGGTCTCGATTTCCTAACATTTCTTTGTTGAATCTAAATAATATCTAGCCATGTTGCCCAAATCGAATTGTCAGCTGAAACACGGAAATCACAATGCGTTTGGCGCTTATCATTTTCCATTACACCTTTTGGCATCCACTATGGACAGCTGTGTATGGCCGTGAAAAGGCGGTCAAAAACTGCACAAAAGGATTAAAACGACTCTAATCAAATGTTTTGGTTCAGACAGAACATCATATCAATTCTTAATCGTTTTGGCATAGGGTGCAGCTAGGAAGTACTTTCTAATTTTAAACATTCTTCTCCAATAAAAAGATCATGGCTGTTACCTTCTCAACTAATAAAAATCAAACTTCTTTACATTTGGGACTCTCTTTTCAGTTTGAACCGTTTTCAGTTCGTGAACATCTCTTATCTTAAAAGTTGAAACAAATAACGTTCTTAAATGAAATTCTCGTGTAAAATAACTTGTGAACAAGAGAATCTTTGACAAACGCAAACATTTAACTCGGAAAATGTGTAATAATTTCAAAGTAAGGACTGTGTGTTCGAGATGAAAAAAAGAAATTAACAGAGCCAAAAGGCAACCACTGGAAAGCCTTCGAATGTAGCGCCAAGTAAAAATCAGTTATCTCGACGTCAATTAACACTAGAAAAAGAAAATATAAGCTTAAATTTTTACATCAATCAAGATCCATTTCATTCAGACTTTCAGACGTCATTTTAGAAAAACGTTTCACGCTGCCTTCATTTTGGTTGGTCGATTACACTCGGGAGTGTATTTGCAAAACGTACTCTTTGACTAATACCCCTAATTTCAAATTTATATTATTTAATTACCTTTGCTTCATACATTTTTCCGATTTAATATCAAACAGAATGTTTAATGTTTCAACTCTTTGTATATACTATTCAATGAGACATTATGAGTAGCAAAGTCAGGAGTTTCTAATTCATTCTTTTATTTTATTCTCAAGTCTCTTCCCTCCCTTTCTCTCTCTCTCTCTCCCTCTTTCCTCTGTGTATATATATATATATATTAGTCATACACATACAAGCCCATTTCGCTGTATCACAGCTCATCAGTGTGGCTAGACGTATCCACTTGCTTCTGGCCGGGATCGAAACTCGACCGATTTGGTGTCAGTCGGAGTCTCTAAGCCATCGGCGCATGGCATCAGAGAAGGGAAATTTTAACATCTTGTATTTAAGCAGTGTATACAGACGCCAGTACTATTTCAAACTATTCTCACGCGTATTGTGTAAGCGATAACGGTTATATTTCAAATTATTCTAAAACGTGTTGGCTAAAAATAATTTGAAATCTAAATGTGTTTTTTGTACCTATATCATAGTGTTGTTGAACTCATTAACTTGCTATTGATTACTTGGTTTATTTTCTATTTATTCATTAATTATTTCTTATTGTTTATTATTATGTACCTATTATTGAGTATCTGACATTATGACTTAAAAAACAAAATAACCAAAACCTCTGAGCCTTAATATATATATATATATATAACATAATGATGATCAACGTATACTGCCTTAATATGTATAGGAAAAACTGCTAAAAAGTTGTAAGTTTAAAAATGTATTTTTTGACAGTATTTGTTTATTTCTATTATTATATTTTAGATTTCAGACCGTCCTCATTCCTTCATCAGAAACAAATGATTTTAAAATTAAAGTTTTAAAATCATTTTTAAATTTTTAAATCATTTGTTTCTGATGAAGGACCGAGGACGGTCTGAAATATAAAATATAATAATAGAAATAAACAAATACTGTCAAAAATATATTTTTAAACTTACAACATTTTAATAGATTTTCCTATATATATATATATATATATATATAACTGTAAATATATGTTTGAACACGTCTCGAAAAACCCACCGAGCATAAATGCGGAGGGGAAAAAATGGAAACAAAAAAAGAAACAAACTAAGTACTTGAACATTAGTCAAAGTACTAGTCGAAAGAAAAAAAAATCCGAGACGAGGAACCTAACACGTAAAGCGCTCAATACAATAGCTGAGCAAATAAGTAAATAAGTAAGTAGATAACCTAGAGCCAACGGACCTACCATGGTTTCACCAAATAGATCGTCAGGGCAAGTTGATAGGTCTATTGGCTCTAGGTTATCTACTTCTGTACCGCTACATCTGATGATGAGAATCTATCTCGAAACATGGAAATTTCCATGTCGCAATGTACAATTGATACATAACTATATAATTATATATATATAATAGATACTCAACAATAATTGACAAAAAAGCATTTAAATCTATTTAATATTTCATTACGTTTGTGATTATATATTTATATATATTTATATATTTATCATTTGGAATAAAAGGACAGACTGAGTCCTGTAGCCTTGGGTGTCAACCACCCTACCGCAGAAAAAACGGTAGCTCCCTGCTGGAAAATCTTCTGCCCACTCAGTCATTAATTGAAAGAGTCATTATCGCCCAAGCGTATATCATTGACATTTAACTGACAGACTAACTAACTTTGCACCAGGGGCTTCGGTACAATCGTTACATTTTGCTAAGCTTTGGGTGTCTAAAACAAATGATGATGAAAATACTTAGCCGTTCTTCCTCACTAGATCTTTTAAAGTATAGAATATATTTTACGATTTAACTTTAACAAATTGGAATAGATTAAACTGTCGCCCGGTTCACACTCCACACACGTCTATTGAACAGGTGAAGAGGCTCATCCCTTGTTCCCTGTTTAGGATGTGGTTTTCGGCTTTCTCTTTTCCAATCTTTTCACTCTTACGTAGCACCCTGCACATAAGTAGCGTTACCGTCTTGCTCGGGGTGATATGATTAAAAAAAATTACTGTTCTAAGGTTATAATGCTACCATTACTGTTGTAATACTTTGCAAGACAAGTTCCCTAACCGTTGCTCCATTGTGTGGGATTCGACTTATCGACTATTTAGGTTGTGAGTAATAACAGTAATATATTTAATATATATAATATATAATAATATATAATAATATATATAATATATAATATATTTAGCAACAATAATATTAGATTGGAAATAAAATTTCTTTCAATTTGAATCTGGAAAGAAACAAATGCCTCCTTAACCTTAATCAATATATTTAATCAAGATAATTCCACTGACTATCGATAACATAATCGCATCTATTTGCCTAATTGTTGGTGCCGCGTGCGGAGAATTCTTCATGGAACCAATTGTCGGTTTTAAGCACTTCAGACTTATAACGATTGCCTTCTAGAAAATTTTGCAATGGTCTGAAAAGATAATAGCCAGGTAGAGTAAAGTGAAGATATCAAGAAGGATCAAACAAAACTTCCACATCTAGACCCTTAACCATTTCTTGATTGACACGAGAACAGGTGATCTTGTACTTTTTTTTTTTAATCATTTCACCCCGAGCAAGGCAGAAATGCCACTGATGAGCGGGGGGCTACATAACTGTAAAAAGATTAATTAGAAAAGAGTGAGGAGTACAAACTAGTTAAAAAGGAGCAATAGAAAGCTGGGAATGTAGGTGCGATGACAAATACATAGGTGGGGAGAAAAGGAAGGATATAGCGGGTAGAGAGCTAGAGTCCAGTGATTAATAGATGAGTATTGCCATTGCATTTAAATTTCTGGAGGTTGTAGCCGTCAGGAAAGCAAGAATATGGGAGAGAGTTCCACATGCAGGAAGTGCGAGAGAAGAAGCTGGAAGAGTAGAATTGTCGTCTGCATTTGACTAACCTGACTGTGAATGGGTGAGACCTAGTTGCCAGTCTGGTTGCACGAGTAAACACCTGTTGAGGAGGTACCAGTGACGTAAGTTCGTCCGAGCAGAAGCCATGAAAGTATTTATAGAACAACCATCGGGTAAAAGCAATAAGCGCTTACGATTAACCAAGGCTTTTTCTGTGAAAGTTTACGCCTTTTTTCTAGTTCATAACAATACTTTTCTGCATTAACTGTTCCGTTTTTGGTTTAGCACTTGATGGTAGACGATATATTTTGTATCCTATTAACCGCAGAGCATATCATTTTTCTGGTGTTATTCTGGTTTGGTAATATTTTTTGGGTTTATTCTGTAATGACCGTTGCTTACGGTCATATCACATTGAATAAGTTAAGCAACGTTGACCCTGGTCAGTACTTAGATAGGTGATTAATTGGGAATACCAGGTGCTGTAAACGTGTATTGACGGATGTGCGTTATGGTGCAGTGGATATCGGCTCGAAAAGAGAAATCGGTAAGCCAGGTTCGAATTCCCTGCATTCACCTTTGGGACCCTGCCCTTAAACAAATCCCAATGAGACTTTCTCCGTCAGGGAGGAAGCCGGCTCAACCCGACTAGGGTGAATGCGGCTTACATATAATAACCTTTTTCTTTTTTTTTTTTTTTATAAGCGTTTCACCCCGAGCAAGGCATGTCACTGCCACTACTATGCAGGGGGCTACGTAGAGTGGAGAAAGGCTGATTAAATATAGGAAATGTCAGAGGGTGGGTGATAGGCGGGTAAGGATACCGAGAATGAGGGTTGGGTAGATGAGAGTGTTGTGAGAATAGTTGGGAGTTAGTGTGATAGGAGGTGTCTATTGACCCTACATTTAAACACCTGGAGATTGTAACTGTCGGGAAAGCAGACTTGTGGAAGGGAGTTCCACAGGCGGGAAGCGCGAGAAAAGAAGCTGTTGGAGTAGAATTTACGGTTACATCTTATTTGTTTAACTGTAAAAGGGTGGGACCTAGTTGCTAATCTAGTATCTCGTGTAAATTCCTGCTTAGGCGGCACCAGTGATCTAAGCTCATCGGAAGCCATGAAAGTACTTGTAGAAGAGGCACAGGGAAGCTACATCACGCCGGTGTGAGAGCGGCTGCAGCCGGTCTGCCAAGTCAGTATCAACCACGTTACAGATCCTCCTTTGTATTTTGTCAAGAAGCCCAAGGAGAGCAGCAGGGGCACCCGACCAGATATGGCAGCAATATTCAATACACGGGCGGATGGTAGATTTGTATATGTGCAGAATAGTTTCAGGTGGGAAACATTTCCGGGCCCTGCACAGGGAGCCCACTTTCATAGCAGCAGATTTGGCAATGGATTCAATATAGTCATTCCATTTGAGGTCCGCCGAGAGTGTAAGGCCAAGGAGGCGTAGTATTTTACTCTCTGGGAGGCTAGCCTGTCCCATGCTAATGGGAGGTAGATGCGATTGTCTATGGTGGTTAGTTGATAACAGCTTTGTTTTGGAGGCATTGAAATTTACCAACCATTTCCTACCCCAGGTCACTACGGATTGGAGGTCCCTTTCAAGTGCGGCAGCGAGGTTCACTTTGTCGTCCAGACCTGGTTTCTGATCGATGCGGGAGTAGATTGTTGTGTCCTCGGCATACATGCCAACTTGGGATCTAATGGTGTCGGGGAGATCATTAATGTAGATCAGAAAGAGCGTGGGACCTAGGATAGAACCTTGAGGGACGCCCGCGTTCGTCTGGTAGTTTTGGGAGGCATGCCCATTTAATACCACCTTTAATGTGCGGTTAGAGAGGAAGGACTGGATGAGGTCAACGTTTTCATTGGGCAGGATTTTAGAGAATCCCTTTGTTTTATCTTTTATGACCTTGGTGAAACAAGAGTGGCATCTTTTACTATTTCTCGTACAAGTTGTTAATGATGTTTCTTAATTACGTTTTAAAAAATCTCTATATTGATAGAAATTGTTAGCTCAGACCGAAAGTAAACATTGATAGATAGATATCAGGTAAATTGCCATACGTGATGCACGCTTTTGATGATCATGTCTCGAAAGGGACATGATTGACTGGGTAAAAGATTATCCGGCAGTAGGTGGCCATTGCTTTCTGGGGTAGACTGGTTGCCAGTCAAGGCTATAGAACCTAATCTGTCCTATTATTTAACTCATGACTGGAGGGAAGAGACAGATTAATACCTTTTCCAAGGGTATTTGTGCATAGGTAAATGGAAGCGATTTAACTGGAATTCGAACTCGGCACCCCGATTTCGAATTACAGTTGAATTCCTTGCATTTAACTGAAACTGGTTAAACTATGTTGGCATGATCGGACATTTAAATCATCATTTTAATAGACAAAAGGAATATGTCTTGCCACTTTTGTTGCTGGAGTGCCATATTTGAATGTTTACAGTTACTCTCATATGGGTCTTATCTAACTAGTTTTCAAAAAATAACACCTACTACAATATTAAGTAATCTGCAAAGAAAGTTAAAAACTCTCCAATATTAAGGGTAATAATAATCCTGCAGTAAAATATTTGGATAAAATATCAATCTGCAGACTTATTGATCTGGCCTAATATATAATTTGAAGAATGCAATTCAAGTAATTAATGTGACTGGTAAATAATATACCCGATAGAAGTAGAAATGACGCCTGCGTAGGTCAGGTCATGATTTGGAGAGAGATAATTATAATTAGGTTTAATCCAAGACACTTCAGACAAATTCACAGTATAACTAATTTTAAGCTCAATTGGGGTGAATGGGAGAGGAGTTACTCTCTGCCAACGAAGGCTATAAAACCCAATCTGCCCTGCTATTTAATTCATAACTGCTGGGGAAAAAAGCAGATTAATACTTTTCCCAAGTCGTGATTTCACAATATCCTCTTAACTAAGGAGAAAGGCAAGACTGATCGGAAAGAATCCATTTATAATAGAAACAAAGCGATAGCTGCCTTGATTATTCTTACTTGTAGGCTTCATCAAAATATAATCACTATTTTGCCATGATGCTAAATTTTGCTTAGTTTTCTTCATGAAAATAAAAAAGAGAGAGAAGTTGGTAGGCTAGCCTTGTATTTCTCGCAACGAAGTTACTATGGTAATTGGTCCATTAGCCAATGACGTAGTTGAAAGCAATCTAAGCGTCTTGTTGCCGGTTGAGTGGAAAGGTATTTTTTTAAGTTAGAGTTGTTTTTTTTTCTCTTAATTGAAGTCATTTTAAAGGGAAGTGATGTGGAGACAGAGGAGTAACGGGAATAGGGGGTATAAATAATTATTCCCAAGTAACATAACTTTCTCTTGACAGGCAATCATTAAATCCTAGTCTTCGCCTTTCTTTATTGTTTTTTCTTTTCTTTTCTTTCTAGTCTTTTTTCATTTCTTTGTTTCCTTTTTTCTTTTTTCTTTCTTTCTTTCTTCCTAACTTTTCTTTTTTTTCTTTCTTTTTTCGTTTTTTTTCTTTCATTTGTTTTTCTCTTTTTTCTTTGTTGTATTCTGTTTCCTTCACTTTTTCTTTTGTTCATTTCTTGCTTTCTTTTTTCTTTTCTTTTATTTGTTTTCTTTCTTCACGTCTTTGTTTCTTCTTTTCTTTCTTTCTTTCTATATTTTTTCTTTTCTTTTATTTCTATTTCTTTATTCGTTTACTTTCTTTCTTTCTTTCTTTTGTCTTTTCTTTTTCTTTCTCACTGTTTTTGTTGCATTCTATGTTTCCTTCACTTTTTCTTTCTTTCGTTCATTTCTTTCTTTTTTCCTTTTCTTCTATTTCTTTCTTTCTTACTCTCAGTGAGTCAGTGGCAATAATATACCAGCAATATGTGGATTGCAGAGACATCTCAATGGCACAGGCACCCCCGGGGCATGTAATAACCCGACCCTCAGCGATAGACAAGAATGCTAACCACATAACAAAAGAAAACATTGAAGCAAGTCGTGTCCCACTTCAATGCTTATGCCGCTAAACCCACTTGACTGTTTTTCCCTGCATTTCCCATGGAATCTTTCTTCTATCAACAATAGTACAATTATTGAGGAAACATCCTCGGTTGCAGCAGTTTATTTAGGTTAGGGAACATCTTGAACCGAAGAAGTTTCACCAGTAGGGACAGTTGCATTTATAATTTGAAGACACTACATCAAGCTATAGATATTCCTCTTCTTCTATGTGCCCTGTCCTTTCTTGTTACAACACGCAACCATCGTTCCATCATCCACCTGATTAGGTCCTTCAAATATGTTATCCGCTGCGTTCCTCTGTCTCTTTTTCCCTTCTATCGGACCTGTTAGTATCAGGTTATCCAATCCCTCCTTCCTCATTGCATATCCCAGAAACTTCAGTTGTCTCTTCCTGCTACTCACTATTAATTTTTTTTCTTTGTTGCCATTTTTTCAAAACCCTCACATGCTCAGTCCATGGTATCCGCAGCGTCATTCTGCAGAACCACATTTCCGCTGCTTCAAGTTTTTTTCCAAATTTTCAATGATATTGTCCAGCATTCACTGCCGTATTGAAGAACTGACATTGCATAGCAATCTAGCACTCTCTTGTTTGTTTCTAGTGAAGTTTTCCTGTGTCTTAGTACTTTACTCAGTTTCTGGAACGCGTCCTTCGCCATGCCAATTTGCCTTCGGATCTCTGATCCATCAGATCCATCATTAGAACACTTTTCCAGGTATATACTCTGTCGTAAGGTAGTTGCGCAATTTAAATTTCTTTTCTCAGGAATGGTTTGTCTTGTTTTCTGTTGAAGTTAGCATATTTCTAATCAAGATAACGCAGCCCTACGATCGTATATGGACAACAAACAGTCTTCAACTTATACCAGTGATTCCAGATCACTAGATTTTCATATATGGCGACTATATGCGCCGTTGCAAATAGCACTGTATTCAATGGAAGCACATCCAAGAAAAATTGCTATAGACAGCTATGAACCATATAAGCAGACATGTGATTTCATCGTCCTGTAGATTTTACTTTAAGTCGAATCTGTTATCTGGGAATGCTTTAGTTTATGTATCTTAGTCAGTTCATATGTCTTCATGCCTGTTAGATGAATCACTCTGATAATGTTACTTCAAACATGTAGCCTAGTATAAACTGCTAAATGGCCGGGTTATCTGTGACTAAAATCTTTCCCGCATCATGATTTTCGTGTTGACGAGATTGTCTGAACAGCCACCAGGATTAAAACAATGCCTGCCAAAGAGTGGACGAAATACGTAGACTTTGACCTTACTATAAATAAGGCCAACGCCCATACATTGTTATGGATCACTCCGGTCTCCATAGCATATGTATAGAGACAGTGCGGTTACGACACAGCATCAGTGAATGGAAAGCAAACAAGAATGAACCAAAAAAAATTCAACTTAAAGAACAGTGACAGCGATTTGAACTGACGAGGGATGGTCTCTGCCAGGTCTATTTGTCTAAGCCAAGCTACAAAAAAATGAAAAACTCTTCGTCTTTCAATCGAAATATATGGAAAGAAATGAACAAGTGAGCTGATGCTCAAAAACCTTACGACATGGGAATGACTATGATGATAATCTCTGTTCATATATATAAATTTCAAGAAAGCCATTTAAGAAGACGTTTTATTTAAGGTCAAGGAAACAGAAAAAAAAAGTATAATTAACGTAAATGGCAATTTAAAAAGTATTAGAGAAAGGACAAAGATATTTTCTCTATTATTGTTTTCCTTTTGCTTCAAAATATTTCCTATTTAAAGTTTAATTATAACCTATTCTTTCTTTTTATTTATCCTTGATCATCGATAAACTTTGTCGGTTTTAATGACTAATATATATATATATATATATATACGTAAACAAAACAAGCATTCTAACCAAAATTTCGAACGTGTTAGAAAAAAAGTAAAAAATTTAAAAAATAATTAAAAATTATTTGATCTTTCCTCTTAATAATAATATCATAATTTTGATTATAAAACTTTATTTTCGTTAAGTTTGTGGCGTTTTGCATTACGCTATGCTGTTTTACCCGTGAAAAAGTGGAGGTATATATATATATATATATATATATATATATATATATATAACGTAGAACACTTGGTATATTATCCAGGTAAATTCCGATAGAGACGAACTCAAAAACACTCATTATTAAATTCATTTATTTAATTTATCAGAGTAATATAATTTAGAAAATAATTTTTGATATACTAAAATTTCAATGGGTAATACATATTTCACCGCACAATGATGACATTGCCGCTCGTCAGACCCAATGTCAAAATATCCCCCCAAAGGCTTTCTCTTTTCCAATCTTTTCACTTTTCTTTTTTTTTTCTTTTTCATTTTTTTCTCAATTGAAGTAGATAGACTGAACTATTGCCCGGTTCACACTCCACCCACGTCTATTGTACAGGTGTAGAGGCTCATCCCTTGTTCCCTGTTCAGAATGTGGTTTCCGGATTTCTTTTTTCCAATTTTTTCACTCTTATGTAGCCCCCTGCACATCAGTGGCGTTACCGCCTTGCTCGGGGTGATATGATTAAAAAAAAAAACATTTTTTACACAGACGCTCACATGTCCATATTTAGAATAGACATTTGTAACAGTAATTTACCAAAAATTCCTTGCTCATTTAAAAAGAACCCCAAAGGTAAAAAGAATACAGAAAAAGTAGACAATTGATAAATGGAAAGAAGAGAAAAAAAGAAAAGAAAAAATATAAAAAGAAAACGAACAGTAGTATATCAAATATGTGTGTGTGTGTTTGTGTGTGTGTGTTTGTGTGTTTGTGTGTTTGTGTGTGTGTGTGTGTGTATGTGTGTGTGTGTGTGTTTGTGTGTGTGGTTAAATAACATAAAGACAAGAAAACTGTATTTTAAATCGCCTACGCGTTTCGTCCTGTGATGGACTTTATCAAGACAAAAAGACGAAATGAGATTACGTATCTATAAACAGTGTTGGCAACCACAAAAATTTATTTTATTTAACCATCCTGTTCTTAATCTCAGATCATAACTGAGTATATATTTTTACATATATATATATATATATATATATATATATATATCATGCCTGATTTTATAACTCAAGTCAAAATGGTTCAGCAAATGACTGTTTGTGAGATGCGTAACAGTATCCAAAACAAAAGTGGAGCTGATGACAAAATAGTAGGGATAACAATAGTGAAGAGGATGAGACGACAGCGTCTGGATCAAAATTGGAGATGAACAGATGATAGTGTCTCAAACAAGAGCAAAGATTAAGAAACAAAAATATCTGGATGAATAAAGTGTAACCATGGAATTCAAAACAAAGTTGAAGATGATGAGACGATAGTATCCGAAACAATTATGGAGATGGTGAGACAGTTATGTGATAACAAAATGGATAGCATTAAATAATACTATCAGAAACAAAATTGGAGATTACAAGGGAATATTATGGGAAACAAAAGTGGAGATAATAAGACAATAATATCTGAACCAAAAATGAAGATGTTTGGGACGATAGTATTAACAACAAAAGTGAATAATATGGGACAATATTATCCAAAACACAAGTGAAAATGTTGTATCCATATTATCCGAAACAAAAGTTAGTATGATGAAACAAAAGTTGAGTGAATTAGACAATAGCAACGGAAAAATTGAGATGAGACAATAATATGAAAAACAATTATGAAGATGATGAGACAATTATATCTGAAACAAAAAAGGATATTATAAAACAATACTATTAGAAACAAAAGTGGAAATTACGAGACTGTTGTGGGACCTCGCCTTTGTATATGCTAATTGACTCGACTGAGTATACATATACTCCTGCCATAGAGAGAACGGCAGCTGAGAGTTGAGAGGAATCGTAGAGACACGTTAGAGTTATCGGAGAGTACCGGAAATGATGCGTAAGTTACTGAGAGATACCAAAGTTACCCACAGACTACCGCATCAGAAGTCAGACTAGCTCTGAGCTTTACTCAGCTAGAATAATATACACGGATATACTATTTCCAACGACTTAACTTCACGACTTGTATATATTTATTTCTTACTAATAGTATTCCTGGATTTAGTAACCTGCGTTCCAGTTTGTATATTACGTTCAATATAACCTACTTTTCTATCTCAATATCTGTTTTTGTTGTTCTTTTTTGTGCGGTTCCTCACCCGTAATCCACAACAAATAATCTACACGGATATACTATTTCCAATGACTTCACTTCACTTGTATATATTTATTTCTTACTAATAGTATTCCTGGATTTAGTAACCTGCGTTCCAGTTTGTATGTTACGTTCAATATAACCTACTTTTCTATCTCAGTATCTGTTTTGTTTTTTGTTTTTTTTTGTTTATTATTTTGTGCGGTTCCTCATCCGGAATCAACAACAGAAACAAAAGCATATGAAACAAAAATGAAGAGGATGGGACAATAGTGACCGAAAAAAAACGAGTTAACGAGACATTAGAATCTGAAACAAAAGTGGAAACGATTAGAATATATTTTAAAGCTAAATGGAAGATCGTGAGAAAATAGTACCCGAACAATAAGGGAGATGTCGACACAATGGTATCTGAAGTAGAAGTGAAGACGTTGAGACAATAATATCTCAAACAAAATTGGAGATGATGTGACAATAGTGCCTTAAAATAATATGGAGAAAATGAGACACCATTAACCGAAATACAAGTGGAGATGATAAGTCAAAAAAGTTCGAAACAAAACTGTAGATGATGAGGCATTAATATCCTAAAACAATTATGGAGATGAAGAAAGAATTATATCTGAATCAAACATGATGATTATGAAACAGGAACAGATAGTATCAGGAACAGAAGTGGAGATTTTTAGAGAATACTATCCGAAATAAAAGTGAGGATTGTGAGAAAATACTATTTGAAATGCACAATGATCAGTTAATAGTCTTCTGAATAAAATGGGAGATAATCAGACAATATTATCCAAAGCACTTGTCAACATTTTGAGACAATAATATCCGAAACAAAAATCAAATGCTGAGACTACATCAATCTAATCAATTTGGAGATTATGAGACAAAAAATCCGAAACAAAAGGGGAGTTTATGAGACAATAGTATCTTAAATAAATGTTTAGATTTTGAGACAAAATTATCCGAAAGAATAGTAGAGATGGTAAGACAATAATATATGTAGCCAAAATGAAGATGAGAAGACAGTTGTATTCTAATGCAAGTGATGATGATGTGACAAAAATTTCCTAATCAAAAGTTGATATCAGGAGACAATAGTATCCGAAACAAAAATAGAGATGGTGAGACAATTTTATTTGAATCAAAAGAAGAGATGATGAAATAATAATGTCCTAAAACAATTACAAATAAAGAGACAATCGTATCCGAAGAAATGTTGAAAACGATGTGACGATAGGATAGAAACAAAAGTGATATTGAGACAATTGTACTTGAATCATAAGTGGAGATTATGATACAATACTATCCGAAACAAAATTGGAGATGAGATAATAGTATCTGAAGACAAATTAGAGATCATGAGATAGTAATATCCGAAATAAAATGAAAGGTGAAAAGATATAACCGACGCGTTTCGCTGTTGTTTCTTGGTTTCGGCTTCTTCGGGTGAGATTGAAGATTAAATCAAACAATCACAAAAAATTTTAAATGTTAAAAATAATAATTATTCAAAGTTCACAAAAAATACTCACAAAAATAAGAAAAAAGATTCACAAAAGAAGACTCAGAAAAATTAATTACAAAGACAAATATATATGAACACGACACTTTAATAACAAGCGTTGTCGCGACATTTGAAAATCAATGAAATCAATCACAAAAAATAAACAGCGATTTGTAATTGCGGAGAACCACTGAAAATTCTCAGACATAAGGCATTTTATATTGAAATATTTGCGCGAAACCAGAAAAATAATCTGAAATATAAAATCATTTTAAAGTTCTTTAACAAAGGCAATTTATATATAAATATATATGTACATAAACAAAAAACACACATGAAGCCCACAAACACAAATATGCACAAAAACACCCAACCATAACCCAGACACATAAAACGTCATGCGGTAAAACATACCAACGCATTAAGAAAAAGGACAAATCAATAAAAAAAGAAGTCAAAACAACAAAAGATCCTAACCCAATATAAAACCAACATCCAATTACGTGTACATTAAAAAACAAGCAGTAAAAATTAAATTAAATCAAACAACTGCACAATAAAAATGAAAAGGAAAATACCATATTTTACATAAACAAGAAAAAACCGCGACGAAACATCGAAGTCGGCATAAATCTGCTCAGTTAAAGAAATAAATTTTTGTAATTATGAACGCTCTATCTCTACCCTGCTTGCCCAAAATAGATTTTATCCCTAAAACTACTGAAAAACAACAACCTTGATGTTAAACATTATTACAGTTAAATGCATATATATATATATATATATATATATATAACCATCCTTCAAGGAGAGATTCAAAATTTTACTCAACACAGAAAAATACAAAAGTAACAAAACGATAAAAAATACATATGAGAACCAGAAAGAAAATCACATTACCAGCAAAATAAACTAGGAAATATTAAAAAGAGCACCACCCCTCTACAGTAATACTGAAAATGCAAATTATGCCTAGAAGAGAAATTAGCAATAATCAGATTTAAAAACCAAAATAAAATATTGAATAAAAGATACGAGATAATGAGAAAAAACAAAACATACAAATAAAATATAAATATAGATATACAAACACTTACTCACGACAAAACAAAGAAAATTATATAATAACCATCAAACGAAAAAAAAAAAACATAATCCCCACAAACACAAATACACACAAGAACACAAACAACCAACCATAACCTAATAATGTAATCCTTAACATTCAAACACACCAACACTGTAAAAAAAATGTTAAACCATTAAAAGAGGTCACTATAACAAAAAGAAGTCAGCCTAAACGACAAGAACAAACCAACTAAAAAAGCCGTAATTAAGCGGACATCCATTCATGCGGATATGAAAAATGCAAACGAAATGCATTAAAAAGAAAGCAAACACCTGCACAATAAAAAAAGAAAAAGAAAGAGAAAGAAAAAGAAAGCAAATGAATCGCAAACAAGACCAATCCAACAAATTATCAAATCACATTGAGCTCCTTATAAATGCGAATTTAAAAAGCAGGGCTCAATAGCAAGAAACCCAGCTCCGATGAGTGAAAGCATCATAGCGGTATCCTCATAAAACTTCGACGTCGACATTAACCTCCACAGTTAAAGTGACAAATTATTAGCATTAAAACTATCAACGCTCTACCTCTACCCCGATATTGAGCAGTTTATGATAAAAAAAAAACCTGCTTGCCAAATATCTTCCATCAGTAAAACTACTGAGAATACAACGATCCTGTCGCTATACATTGTCATAATTCAACAATATTTGTGTATATATATATATATATTAGTCATCTACATACAAGCCTGTTTCGCTGTATCACAGCTCATCAGTGTGACTAGACACATTCACTTGTTTCTGGCCGGGATCGAAACTCGACTGAGTTGGTGTCAGTCGGAGTCGCTATCCCCTAAGTCATAGGCGCATGGAATCAGAGAAAGGAAATTTTAACCTGTTGTATATAAGCAGTGTATACACACGCCAGTCACCGGAAGAACTCAATTCATTTCTGAAAAGTAATGCTTATATCGCAGAAGTGGAAACTGTTTTTAATTTTTTTTTTTTTGTTTAGAGAGCTCAATCGTAATGAGATCATAATATATTAGTCATCCACATACAAGCCTGTTTCGCTGTATCAAAGCCCATCCGTGTAGCTAGACACAACCACATGCTTCTGGCCGGGATCGAGATATATATATATATATATATATATATGTGTGTGTGTGTGTGTGTGTGTGTGTGTGTGTGTGTGTGTGTGTGTGTGTGCGCTTGTTTTTAGGTGTGTGTGTATAAGGTATTTAAGAAAAAATTATTGAAGAATGCCTTGTTAATTTCAATCGAAATATCTCTTTAATATAATTTTTTCCCAGCATTCGTATAAATTGTACATTGGGATCAAAATAGTGAATTCACTGTCCAAACTCGTGTTTTGTTTTATTTTTCTTCAAGTTATTTCGACATCTTCAAGAATTTGATGTCGTTAGTTTGGTAGACAAGATTTTGTCGATAAGAAATTAATAATCTAAAAACACTCTATTACCAATAACTTGAGGTCTCAGAGTTCACCCCGTTGTAAAAACAATTTTGTTTCTTAATACTCTTGTCCCTTGAGAAATTGCATCTCGCGTAGGTTACTTTGTCACTTGTCGAAATTTGTGCACACATCACTAATCACAACTAAAACATCGGAAACAACCAAACTACAAGTTTCAACTCGGTATTAGTATACAATAACAAAAGACTGTACAGTTCTTAAAGAAATATACAAGATTCTAGAAATTATTACTATACAAAAGAACGAGTCCATATTATAATATTACGCCAATCTCGAGGCACGATATATTGAATTGTGTATAAAATATCTAGTAGTATGCATACAAAATGATAATTACTAAGCAAGACTATCAAACCTAATCTATCCTGCTATTTAACCTATAGCTGGAGGGAGAAAATTTGGATTTTATACCTTCCACAAGAGTATTTGCGTGTAAGTGTTTGCAACGAATTCAGCTGGAATTCGAAATCGGCTCTTTCATTTATCATTCCGAACTGATATTCAATACACCACATTATTGCAAACGTCCTTTCTAAGAAGAAAAGCTTTTGCATTTAAAAACACTATGAGAATTACTTTTTACAAAAATTACGCTTATAAAATACAGGAAATGATTTCATATTAAATTTTTATAAAAAAAGCGCATCTTCTAATATTGAATCTAAACCTATTGGAAGTAAAAAATTTAATTTTGCTTGCCTGTTTAATAGGACCAGAAAATCTAGGTTTAATTATTTCCAAGCCCTGATGATAATTTGCAAATATTACATTTGGAAAAGGCTAATTAGTTCCGACAACTAATTATTTCCCTTTTCAGTAAGGCAGTGACATGTACTTGTTGTCAGGTCTTCTTCTAAGAAATAAAAAAGAAATGAATTCTTAAGCAGATACTTTTATGCTTTTAGTTTCGTAAGGCAGAGTTTTAAAATATCTAATTCGTTATCACGCAATATTTTAGAATCTGTTGTTTTAAATGTTTCTCTTAGTTTTCTATATGCTTTGTCTCTTCAGAACGTAGAGGAACATGTACGTTTCCGTCTCCTTATCTCTAGTAGCTTTCTACTGCTTACCCACCCAAACCCCACTCTGTCATCCACTTGATCAAGCCCGTCAAGTAAGTTATACGCTTCTTTCTTCTGTCTCTCTTTTCCTCTATCTGACCTGTGCGTATCATATTTTCCAAGCCCTTCTTCTATAGAACCACATTTCGGTTGCTTCAATTCTTTCCATCATCTTTGAGGAGATTGTCTAGCATTCACTGCCATATTGAAGAACAGACATCACACAAGAATCCAGTACTCTCTTCTTTGTTTCTAACGAAATTTTTCTGTCTCTCAATACTCTACACAGATTCAGGTATGTATCTTTGGCCATACCAATGTGCCTTCACCCTTTCCGTCTTCCGTTAGAACACTTTCCAGGTATTTAAATTTTTGTCTGCTTGATTTTAATACCCCCCCTGTAGCTGGATTTGTGATTGCTCTTTTCATTGGCGATCATGTTTTAAATTTTCTTAAGGTTTATTTATAGTTTTTTTTTCTTTCCGCTTTCTTCAGCTACCTTCTGTAGGAAGTTTGTAGTTTACTTTCCGTGTCTGCTAGCAGCATTGTATCATCTGCATGTCTTATATTGTTCACATTGTGGTTGCTGATGATGATGCGGGTTGTGGTAACAATTCGTAGCTACAGCTGACAGATTCAGCTACTGAAACCTGAGCAGTGGCAACAGACACGTTATTCCGGAGCAAGAGGACACATGCCCCAATTTCCCTCTGAATTTTGACTTGATTTCTTCTTTTGCTTGTCTTATTTCTGATGTATAGCACTATCCGTTAATAGATTTTCCCATTTTTCAAGTATCTATCACGATTTAGAAAAAAGTGCAGAAGCCATCATTTTGCCAACATACACTGCGTGTTTGAATTTCTTCAGGTTTGTCTCACATCTCTCACTGTTTGCTTTGAATCTTTGATTCAAGTACGAAGTGGTAATTCCAGGTTTTATCTTGATTTACTAAACTGTAGTGGGAATTTTCAAGGTCAGCCTGAAAGCGAGTCAGAAGTGTCCTGCAAACGTTGAACATTTTCAGTTTCTGCTCTGGTGTAAGCATTTGAAGCCGTAGGGAGATGGTTAATGTTTATTGAATCGACCTTGTGTCATATATAAACGAACTCCCTACAACTTAGGCTTATTTACTATCATCAGAAGTTTGGATTGGAATGAATGGAAGAATAAATGAAAAAGAATAACACAAATTGATAGAAGTTAAACGTTCGTGAGAAACAATATTAAGAAGTTAAGGGTATCAAGAGTTCGTAGTAGAAACTTGTGTGGATCTAGGCAGAAACGTATGTATGTATATATGTATGTATGTATGTATGTATGAGCGTTTGTTGGAGAGTAGTGTCTTAGAAGTTATCCCTCAGGGTAAATGGTGAAAGGAAAGGAAGTGAGAGGTAAGAGGTGAGAGAGAAAGAGAGAGGCAATAATAATAACGATGGCTTGACGTTTGTCGAGGGATATGTTAATTGCTCTCGTCTTTTTATCTCTCTGACGACGGTCAAACTTGGCCCGTTTTTTTATTTCGCTTAAGAATTCACTCCCGGGTGTGATTCTGACCTTTCAATTGGCAGAAAAAATTTGCATGTCTGCTAAGCAACGTTTGTAATTCAAGTAAATTCGTTTATTTCTAACAAAATCAATGAGTCGGTGCTTAGCATTTGAATTTTTAAATCTAGAACTTGTTTTGTTCACTACACATTCATGGGATCAATCTTACAGACAGTTTGTTCATCTCCAAGATATCAGTTTAAACAATATGAAACGAACCATAAATAATACCTATAATGTTAGCTACCTGCTGGACATTAAGACGTCTATCATCCCAAAAATTAACGTGAATGGCACGACTTTGATCATCTGACCGATAATCATATTCTGTGCAGCCCATTTTTTCAAGGTTGCATAGGAAGGGAGATACTTATCAAGTGTTTGTGCCATGTGTTCATGGATTACTTTGGGTGTCATACTTTTCTTTTGCAGATATGTTCTTCTATTTTTCTTCATCTTCAGATTTGCATCACATCTCTCACCTTTGTATGGGCCTCATCAGCATGGATAACAAGACAGCAATTTGAATTAGCGTCTCTAGTGCTAAAAGTAATACTAGTGTACTGTTACTACACAAATATTAGCTTATGGCTCTTTTAATGGATACGCGTATTTGAGTAAATAGTCTCTTTTATAATTAAATTTTATAAATTAGATTTTATAATTTAAATATAAAGCCAATAGTCAACTCCTATCACACTAACCTTCATCCTCTCTCTCCTTCTCCTTTCTCCATCCACTTCACTCTCATCAGTATTCTCATCCTTCTCTTACCCACTTCCTGACACCCCCTATAACCTGTCACTCTTTCTCATAACTTTCCTCCTATGTATCCCCCTGCAAAACAGTGGCAGTAAAATGCCTTGCTTGGGGTGATATAATTATAAAAAGAAAATTCTATACGATTATAATGTGGATATAAAGTGGGAGATCAATTCTCCATTACAATCAATATGTAAACTGATCCCACACTTTATGGCCACATTCATCCTTCTCTTACCCACTTTCTGCCACCTCCTATAAACTGTCATTCTTTCTCATAACTTTCCTCCTATGTAACCCCCTGCAAAAGAGTGGCACCAAAAAGCCTTGCTTGAGGTGATATAATTATAAAAAAAAATTCTATACGATTATAATGTGGATATAAAGTGGGAGATCAATTCTCCATTGCAATCAATATATAACCTGATCCCTCACTTTATAGCCACATTCATCCTTCTCTTACCCACTTTCTGCCACCTCCTATAACCTGTCACTCTTTCTCATAACTTTCCTCCTATGTAACCCCCTGCAAAAGAGTGGCACCAAAAAGCCTTGCTTGGGGTGATATAATTATAAAAAAAAATTCTATACGATTATAATGTGGATATAAAGTGGGAGATCAATTCTCCATTGCAATCAATATATAACCTGATCCCTCACTTTATAGCCACATTCATCCTTCTCTTACCCACTTTTTGACACCTCCTATAACCTGTCACCTTTTCTCCTAACTTTCCTCCTATGTAACCCCCTGCAAAAGAGTGGCAATAAAATGCCTTGCTTGGAGCGAAATAATTATAAAAAAAAAGAAAAATTAAACAATATATTTATTTATATCTACCAGCCTGAATAATCGACAAGTTTTTTTAGGAAAATATTTCACAATTATTCAGGCCAGTAGATTCAAACAGATTACTGTTTAATCATAAAAAAAAACATAGCATGTACTCAAATACGAGTATCCATTAAAAATAATGTTTAAAAAATTATATATATAAATATATATATACACTACCGATCATAATTATTAGGCAAACCCAGTGTTTTAAAAATGATGTATTTCATACTATATTTTATTATTTATTGCCAAGTGAATAATTTTAAATGAAAATTGAATGGTTCTTTTGTTAATGTTGCACAATAACATGTCCATCAAATGAATTTATAAATATTTAATAATTACCTATAATGCAATTTCATCAATGAAATAAGGAAGAAAATTTTGGGTGATTCGGACGAATTCATTTTTGCTTCCTTGCCTTGTAAATTTTCGCAAATTAATGATATCAAAAACCATTCTATTTTCACTTAGAATTAGTTTCATTTAGAATTAATTAATTGGCAGTAAATACTAAAAATAATATGAAATACATCATTTCTTTTAAAAAACTGGGGTGGTCTAATAAATATTGCCGGTAGTATATATATATATATATATATATATATATATATATATCGTTTTACGATATATATGATTAATAAAGACAAAAGAAAAATTAGCTGATGCGTTTTGCTTTCTAGTTAATTTGTCACGATAAATGTCTCGATTCGTCTTCTTCTTCTATATGCCCTGTCCCTTCAGGACGTAGGCTATCATGGCGATCATCCACCTGATTAGGTCATTCAAATATTTTCTCCGTTGCTTTCCCCTGTTTCTTTTTCCCTCTATCAGGCCTGCTAGCATCAGGTTCCCCAAGCCCTTCTTCCTCATTACGTGTCCCCAGGAACTTCAGCTGTATCTTCCTGATTCTCAGTATTAATTTCCTTTTCGTTTCCATCATTTCTACGACCTCATCATTGCTCACATGCTCGATCCATGACATCCGCAGCATCCTTCTGTAGAACCGCATTTCAGTTGCTTCAAGTTTTTCCTTCATCTTTGATGGTATTTTCCAGCATTCACTGCCATATTGAAGGACGGACATCGCGTAGCAATCCAGTACTCTCTTCATAGTGTCTAGCGAAATTGTCCTGTTTCTTAATACCTTACTCAACTTCAAATTCGCCTTCGGCACTCTGTGTCGCACTTTTCGTCTTCTGTTATAACGCGTCTCAGGTATTTAAATTTCTGTACCTGCTTGATTCTGGTATCGCCGACCTGTATTTGGCATTTTGGCCTGCCCTTCGGTTTTCGTGCAGTTTATTTCTAGTTCTTTCTTGTTACTTTCTTCTGCTACCTTCTGTAGGAGGTCTTGTAGTTTCCTTTCTGTGTCT
The DNA here is from genome assembly GCA_037127315.1 of Ascarosepion bandense. Lineage (NCBI taxonomy): Eukaryota > Metazoa > Mollusca > Cephalopoda > Sepiida > Sepiidae > Ascarosepion > Ascarosepion bandense. Next base: position 1,002,089 of record JBBBDQ010001522.1, read on the forward strand.
GCTATCAGCACTGTATCATCTGCGTACCTTAGGTTGTTTAAATTGTGACCTCAGATTACGAATCCAGGCATAAGTTTTAGGGACCTCAAAATATTATCGCTGTACAAGTTGAATAATGATTCCTCTAGTCCAACCATCGACAGAACACTATCGTTTATTATATTCTATTATCCTTGGATATGACTGACTTTTTTTCTTATTCCCCCCTCTCGAATTGATAAATCTAATGTTACTTCGCAAGATAAACATTAGGAACAAATACAAGCTGCTTGGCAGGAGATACCGTTAGATACATTGAAGATCTTGTGATGTCAATGCCTGTCAGAATAAAGACTGTAATGAAAGCAAAAGGCTATTATACTAAATATTAAATTTATTTTGTAACAATTATTTTTCTTCTTAAAACATTTGTTGAGTAAATCAAATAAAATTATCTTAATTAACGTGTTTATTTTCTGTCAATATGCCTCATAAAAGATAAAATAATTATTGTCCTAATACTTTTTCCCAGTACTGTATATGAATTACATATAAATTTGTGCGTATATATATATATATATATATATATATATATATATATATATATATGTATACACATGCACACACACATATATATAATTCATCCTTTTCCCGGCGAAATTGCCTTCGTAAACAACAATCAGTGACAAACAATCAACGCAGAAAACAACATTTATAATGAAGCCATTCAATAGTTTCGAAGGATTAGTTTTCTCTAGTTTCATCGCTTTTCTCTTATGTTGACCTAAACATCCGAAACATGACCTGAGGGATAGCGTAATAGTCGTCATACGATTGAGCAAAGAATTATTGACAGAAATCCTGCTTTCACGGTGCGGGTTTACGACGGTCTGCTCTGCTGAGATAGCCTATGTAATGATTTCTAATGGCTTCGGCGTTGTCTTGCAATAACTTACTAACCTAAGGTCATTTCACCAGTTTGACAAATGACTGCCGCTAAAGAACATCTAAAAGAAAATTTCGGACCAGCATAAAAGATACTCAAACATCTAACCTTATTTATAAATGGAACTTTGTCTGTCTGTCGGTGTGTGTGTGTGTGTGTATGTGTGTGTGTGTGTGTGTGTGTATCCGTTACCTATAGACTCCGAAATGGCTGAACCGATTTTCTTGAAAAATTAGACAGTTGTACTATTAGCGTCTGCGAGTGTTCTTAGCTAGGTTTTGTGTCGAGGTACCCCCGATAAATATCGAAAATCGATAGTCGAAAAAAATCGGGTTATAGAAGGAGTGGTCCGATTTTAATCAAATTTGATACACTCATAGACAAAGACATAAGAAACGATATTCAGAAGTTTCAAGGTTGCAGTTCTTACAATAGTGCAGAAAATCGATAATATATATATATATATATATATATATATATATATATATATATATATATAAAAGGCAAGATGTTTGTGTGTGTGTCTGTTTATCTGCCTATATACCTGTATTTTTCAGCCTTTTTATTTTAGTTTTTGCTTCGGGTTTGGCTCTAAGTAGGTATAATTGTAGTTCTTAGTCTCAGCCATGATACCATTTACTCAGAGGACTTATTTAGCCTTCAAAATTCAGTTTACGACGAAAAAAACTTATTTGATATCGATACCAGGAAATCAAAATTTGACTTACATCAATTCATTTTTCTTTCAGTCTACGGTTTCGCTTCAACTGGAAACAACTATTGTTTTTCAGTCTTTCATACCAACGTCCAAAGTGTCTGAGCTCCAGGACCATGGATTAGTTTTCAAACTTTCATTACACCCGAGCAAGGCCGGGCTATACTGCTAGTCCACATATAAAACGCACCTGCATAGATATACGTGTTTGTATGATCGACTCTCTTGTCGTTTTCAACGGCTGTGTGTCTAGTATAGGTTTCTTTTATAATCGTATCGCCCCAAGCAAGGCATTATACTGCTACGGATGTGATGGGGTTTACACAGAAGGAAAGTTATGAGAAAGAGTGACAGAATAAAGGGCTGTCAGGAAGCGGGTAAGAGAGGGGTGAGAATACTGAAAAAATGAGATGAGACCATGAGAGAGGAGATGCAAGTTAGTGAGATAGGAGATGATTATTGACTTTACATTTAAATTGTTGGAGATTGTAACTGTCAGTGAAGAAAGTAAATGGAAAGGAATTCCATAGGCGGGAAGTGCGAGAAAAGAAACTGATGGAGTAGAATTTGCGTTTACATCATATTGGTTTCACAGTAAAATGGTAGGACCTAGTTGCTAATCTTGTGGCTCGAGTAAATTCGTATGTAGGCGGGACCAGTGAGCTACGTTCATCAGAGCAGAAGACGTGAAAGTACTTGTAGAAGAGACACAGGGAAGCCACGCTGCGCCGGTGAGAAAGTGACTGTATCTGAGCTGCCAAGTCGGGATCGATCACATTGCAGATTCACCGTTCAATTTTGTCAAGGACCCCCAGGTGGATAGCAGAAGCACCCGACCAGATATTGCAACAGTATTCAATGCACGGGAGGATGGTAGATTTGTATATGTGCATTATTGTTTCAGCCGGGAAAAACTGCCTGGCGCCGCACAGTTCTTGACAAAGAATAGTCTGTAATATAGTGAGGAATGATTTCATTACAGACCATTCTCTGTCAAGAATTTTAAGATATATAGCAGAAGCACCAGACTAAATATTGCAGCAATATTGATATTGAAAGAAGGCATAGTTATTTGCTTTCTTGGAGATTAGCATTTGCCATGCTAATGCAATTCACTCTGTCAGGCATTTGAAAACGGCATGATTTATTGCCTGACATTCCGAATATCAAATACAAATATTTCAGTGTTTTACTGTCAATTTAAGAAACTTCCATAGGTGGGTGAAACTAATGGTGATTACGATGGTGTTTAGAAAGATCACTAGTCTTGATGCTGTTATGCCTTTGTTCATCTTCTGACTTGACCGCAACACAGAGGCCTTCATCACGTGCTTAAGAAGTTAGTCCTTCCCTGGGTGAAAAGCGGGGCTACTGGAAGAACCTATATCTGGCAACAGGACTCTCCACCATATCAAAAAAGACGAAGAATCTTTTCAATGATGTCAGTCAGTTTTTGCGACCGCATCACATTTTACATCTGGCCACCTAACATCCTAGACTGCAATCCCCTTGATTATAATGTGTTCTTTGTAACACCAAAGATGTACAAAGCACAAATTATGATAACATTCTCCAACGTAAACAAGGAAAACGTCCAGAAGAGTTGCAGGAGATTCCGAATTCGTCTGGAAGCCATGACTAAAAGCCAATGGCAATTTTATTGAATAAATTTGTTCATTAGTATTCCAAGGTATTTTTGTGTAATTTTGGTAAATATATCTATTAGAACAAGATGTCAGTGTCATTTTCATTTTTGCGTAATTTGGACGACAATTCATCTTCGTACTATATATGTACTCTCCGGCCTTCCTCAGGTGTATATCAATCTGGATACCTCCGCAAATTATAGAAAGCTTTCAGTTCGAAATTTCAGGTAGGTTACCCAAGTCGATATATACATGACGTAGGCAGGAGAGGGGGAGCAACAACGGTCAAAAAGTTGTAATTGTGACAATTAAGATGAAAACAATAGTATGAAAATAACTAGTTAAAATAAATTAATTCTAATGTCAGAGGAATTTCTCATGTTTCCTAAGGTAAAATTCAAACAATAGTTATGAATAGAGTGGATGCAATAAATTATTGATAACAACGCCTAGTGACGTAGAGACAAAGATACACAGACAGTCACAACATATAATAAAAAAGACTAACTTAACATAAGAGCAGAATAGTGAACTCGGAAATCCTCCAGAATTAAACTAATTACTCATAAAATGGTCTAGCGAGGTATGTTGATATATATATATATATATATATATATATATAGTGTATTGAGGCAGCCGATAATTTTCTAAACATATGCTGTTAAATATAAGAGCCAATGAATGTCTATTATGTTTAATCATGAGCCGTTCTAAACGAAAATAAAGACAAAAATTATTCCAATATTTGAATATTTTTTGTTAAGTTGGTTATGAGCCTGTAACCTCACTGAAGATGGCTCACGTGAGCCGTAAGCTCAGAACCAACTTAATAAAAAAAATATCCAAATGTTGGAGAATTTTTGTCTTTATTTTCACCCGAAATTAAAGCCAATATACGATGTTTAGAACGGCTCATGATTAAACATAATAAACATTCATTGTCTCTTATATTTAACAGTATATGTTTAGAATATATATATATATATACTGGAGATTAAGTTAGGTGCCAAGTTTATTTTTATTTTTCAGTACTTTTATTGATAAAAAGGATTTTGGCAAGCAGGATTTTCTTCCTTTTATCGTAAAATGTTTGATATTTACGAAGGCAAAGAGAGCGTTGATAATTTTAGTGCAAACAATTTGTCTATTTAACTGAGCAGATTCATGCCAAATTCGAAGTTTCATGAGGACACCTTATAAATGCATTATGATGCAAGAAACCCAGCCCGAAGAGTGAAGGCATCATAACGGTGTCCTGACAAAAATTGCAGGTTCCTCTTACTGTATGTATGAGTAAGGATGCAGATATTGGAGGCCATGTACATCAAATCAAAACAACCAACACTCAATAAAATCAACTTTAAAACAGGAAATAACATATTAAATTGCATTTGATTAGATGGTTTTATTGTCATTTCGCGCTATCCCGCGGTGTGACGTCATAAAACCGCATCGCAAACTTAAGAACTGCGTTTATTATTTTTGGTAACTATTGTCGTTGCCAAGCGGAGTTTTATGGCAGCACAAAATAAAATCGTCGGTGATGGTGGATTTTATATTATTTCAGTTTAAACTACCTCTCTGAAGATGGCTCATGAGAGCCGAAAGCTTAGAAGAAAACCAATAAATAATTATCCAAATGTTGGAGAAGTTTTGTCTTTATTTTCAACTGAAATTAAAGCAAAAATACGACGTTTAGAACGGCTCATGATTAAACATAATAGACATTCATTGTTTCTTATATTTAATAGCATATGTCTAGAAAATTACTTGCTACCTCGATATACTAATATATATATATATATATATATATATATATATATAAGTAAGTAGCTAACCCAGAGCCAACGGACCTACCTAGGTAGGTCCATTGGCTCTAGGTTAGCTACTTATATATTTGATCTGCTATTGTATTGAGCGCTTTACGTGTTAGGTTCCTCGTCTCGGTTTTTTTTTCTTTCGACTAGTACTTTGACTAATGTTCAAGTGCTTAGTTCGTTTCTTTTTTGTTTCCATTTTTCCCCTCCGCGTTTATATATATATATATATATATATATATATATATATATATATATATATTCTAAACATATACTGTTAATATAAGAGACAATGAATGTCTATTATGTTTAATCATGAGCCGTTCTAAAACTCCGCTAGAACCATATTGCATTTGAATACATAGTTCTGTTGTCATTTCGCGCTATCACGCAGTGTGACGTCATAGAACCGCATTGCAAATTTGCGAACTGCGTTTGTTATTTTTGATAACTATTGCCGTTACTTAGCGGAGTTTTATGTCAACACAAAATAAAATCGTCGGTGATAGTGGATGTTATTGTATTACTGTCTTAATAACCTCTCTGAAGATGTCTCATTTGAGCCGAAAGCTTAGAACCGAATTAATAAAAAATTATCCAAATGTTGGAAATTTTTTGTCTTCATTTTCAACTGAAATTAAAGCCAAAATACGACGTTTAGAACGGCTCATGTTTAAACATAATAGTCATTCATTGTCTCTTATATTTAACAGTATATGTTTAGAAAATCATTTGCTGCCTCGATACACTAAATATATATATATATATGTGTGTGTGTGTGTGTGTGTGTGTGTGTGTGTGTGTCTGTCTGTCTGTCTGTCTGTCTGTCTGTCTGTCTATGCGTGCACGTGTCTGTCTATTTGTCTATGCGTGAATGTGTTTGTGTCTATGTTTGAACGTGTGTTTGTGTCTGTGCGTGAACGTGCGTGTATGTGTTTGTGTTCGTGTATGTGTGTGAATATGTATTTGTGAATATGTATGTATGTGGGTATAGGTGTGTGCAGGGGTTGTTTTAGTGTGTGTGCTCAATTGAATGGATTGTAAATGATCGGGCGATTCTGAGATACAAGTTTGACCTTAAGCCTGACCTCCTCTATGTAAGACACATCTGGATTATGAGTGCTGAAAGTTTTGTATCCGACAAAATACCAGCTACTACCCACCCATATATATATATATATATATATATATATATATATATATATATATATATAACAATTATGGTGTTGTCAAGCCCATCGACTTTCCATAAATGTCTTGATTGCAATTCAGCTCTAGTTAAAACGTTTATAATCGCATCAGCAGAAACTCCATCCTAATTACAATTTTCTTCTACACAACAAAATTGTTACATGACGGAGCAGCCATTAACTTTTTTGTTAGCAAATTCTTTCTGTCGGAACAAAGTCGACGCTATCTTTATCAGTCCAGTGACCACCACTGCAAATAGTATCGGCGTCAGCTTTTCCCATGACCGGCAAGAAGCAATACAGAGGCCATTATGAACGTGATCAGTGGAAGCAAGATGACTAAACAAGAAGCATGCAAGCAACCCAAAAGACGATAATTTGACTTAAATAATAGAATAAACCACGTCGGATACAGAAAAGCGAACACGAAACACTGATTACAGGGATAATTCTCTTCGGGACGGAGTGGGAGGAAACTGTAACAAGGGAAGAATTGGAAATAAGAGGAAACGAAAAGTTTATGGGGAAAGTAGAAAGTGTATTTACTAAATAGTCTCCAGTAAGATAGAGACGATACAATTGAAAAAGGAAAGAATAATAACAGCCGTAAGTAAAAGTAGAAGAGAAATGCGGAAAAGTGAGTCAGATTTAAAATACACCGAACAAAAGAAAGATAATGTGTTGAAAATAAAAAAGAAAGAAAGAAAATGTGATAAGAATGAAAGTCAAAGATGGAAAGATGTTTTTTAAATGTAACTTAATTGAAAGCAAAGAAAGAAAGAAAGAAAGAAAGAAAGAAAGAAAGAAAGAAACTGTGATGAGAATGAAAGTCAAAGAAAGATTTTTTAAATGTAAGTGGATTAAAGGCAAAGAAAGAAAGAAAGAAAGAAAGAAATAAAGAAAGAAAGAAAGAAAGAAACAAGAAACTGTGTTGAGAATGAAAGTCAAAGATAAAAAGATTTTTTTAAATGTAAGCAAAGAAAGAAAGAAAGAAAGAAAACAAGAAAGAATGGTATTTTGAAATGTGAGTCGATGTAAAGAAGAAAGATAAAACTGGAGATGAAGAATTCGTAAATGAGAATTATACCTAAAAACAAACCCAAATAAACAAAATAGAATACAAATATAAAATTGAACGATGAAGGAAAAATATGTAAAAAATATATAAAATGCATAAAAAGAAAATGAAAGAAAATTGCGACAAACGAAGGAAGAATTAAAATATTTAGAAAAAATAAATTGAAGAGATTATTTCGTTAATAAAAAGATTAGAATAAAAAAAAGGAATAGAGAAAAAGAATACGGTGTGAAACTTAGACAAAAATATTAAGAATATTATATGCCGAAGAAAAAAGCGAAATAATTAACTTGAGTGGGAATGAAAGAAAGAAAGAGTATAAATAAATAAATAAAAAAGAGGTTGGTCTGTTCAAAGAAAGAAAAAGAAAAAAATGGCAATTGTAGAAGAAAGAAATAAAGAAAGAAGGAAATTAAATTAGCAGAAAGAATAAAAGGAAATGAAAGCGATTTTAAGAAAGAAAGAAATTAAAACGACAAAAAAGAAAAAGAAAACAAGAAAGAAAAAATGAAATGAAATGAAAACAACAGAAAGAAAGAAAGAAAGAAAGAAAGAAAGAAATGAGAACGACATAAAAAAGCACGAAAAAAGAAAGAAAAACTGAAATTTTAAAAAATGCAAGGAAAGAAAGAAAAAAGGAAAAAAAAACAGAAACGAGGAAAAATCCTAAAAAAGAATGAAACAAAGAAAGAATGAAAAAGCTGAAAGAAAGAAGGAAAAAAGAACGAAATGAGAATGACAAAAAAGAAAGCACGAAAAATAAAAGAAAAACAGAAATGAAAAAAACAAAGAAAGAAAAAGGGAAAGAGACAGAAACGAGGAAAAATCCGGAAAAGGAATGAAACAATAGAGTGAAAAAGAAAGAAAGAAAGAAAGAAAGAAAGAAAGAAAGAAAGAAATGAGATCGACAAAAAAGAAAGCAGGAAAATGAAAGAAAAACTGAAATTAAAAAACAAAGAAAGAAAAAAAAAAGGAAAAAAGACAGAAACGAGGAAAAATCCGGAAAAAGAATGAAACAACAAAAGAGTGAAAAAGTAGAAAGAAAGAAAGAAAAAAGAAAGAAAGAAAGAAAAAAGAAAGAACGATAATTTAACAGTGAAATCTTAAAAGAAACAAAGAAGAACATTTAATGTGAAAGAAAAGAACGACAGAAATGAAAGGGGAAAAGAAAAACCAGATAAAGACAAAACTCTGGTATTTTAAAAGTGAAAAATATAGAGACTGAAAAGGAAAACTTTCAAAGAGAAAGACAGAAAATGGTAAGGGGGAAGAAAGAGAAATCAAGCCAAGGCAGATCGTCAGCGAGGGTTTTTGTTGATGCAACTGCTGACGGGTTGAGGGTTTAGGATTATGCTACAGGTTGTGCACGAATGATAACGATGTTTGCCTTTGGTCGATGGAACTGCGGATGGAGGAAGCGCGGTGTTGAAAAAAGCCTGCCTACTCTTGGGTCGCTGGAAAGATGGAAGCGGCTGGTGGCATGATGATTGGACAGTAGAGGAGCAGTCAGGCAAAAAGGTTCACCAAAGCTGAACCAGCAACGAACAACAATAACCAATTAGCGGTTATTGATTTAATATCTTACCGCCCTTCTACTTGCAGCTTGTACCATCTACGCCACCATCTCTTCTTCTACCGAACGCCCATAGCTCGAGGGTAGAATTGCCGACTGACGCCAATTCGGTCGGGTTTCAATCCTGGGTTAAAAAGCAATCGGAGTTTAACTGTACTGATGAGTTGTGATACAGCGAAACAGATCTGTCTGCGGATGACTATATATATATATATATATATATATATATATATTCCCCCTTTATCTTCACATTTGTCTCTCTGCCTTCAGCTTTTCTTTTTCCATTTCTCCTGTCTATATGCCATTTTTCTGATATAGAGAAATCCTCTTGATTGTAATTCTCTTTACGTGTCTATTCACTTATCTGTTTTACCAAATATCTATACTCCCTATCTCTTTTCTCTTTCCTCTCTCTCTCTCTCTCTCTCTCTGCCTGCCTTCACCTTCTACCTCTCTTTTACTGGGCACCCGACGTGATGTAATGGTTAGCAAGCTTGTCTCGCTAGAAACTGTTACAACTGATTAGTCAGTTCAATCCTCACTGGGTACCCAATATTCTCAATCTTGTGCCAAACTTAAGCTGCGCTTAGTAAAGCAATTATCTCTCTCTTTTAATTCACTTTCTAGTTTTATCTGTCAGTTCATCTGATTATTTTTCTCCATCTTCATCTCCTTGTGTATTTTAGTTGTCTCTTTGTCTCTCCTGCCTATCTATCGTTATATATATATTATGGACTCTCCCGTCAATTTCGACGTTATGAGTGTCTAACTCACTTTTACTGCCACACAAAGAATTGTTTTGAGTGGTGAAGGCTTGTGTAGAACCATCCGCTCTTTTTGGAGCTGCTGATAACAAACAATCGGGGCAGAAGTTCGCCACAGATCGCATGAACGGCAGACCTGTGTTATGTAACCCATAACTGAAGGGAAAGGACGGATTAACATCTTTCACAAGGGTACCAGTGCGTAATTGAATGCAGACTGTTCGACTAGAAGTGGAACTCGGCTCACCGATTTCCCTTTCCAAGCCGACATCAACCGACACACACACACACACACACACACACACACACACACACACACACACACACATATATATATATATATATATATATATATATACACGAAAAATCTAAAGTGAGCCAAAACCTACCGCGGCCTTTTCCCTGACGATCCGCAGTGTGAAACTGTGTGAAACTATGTTTTGCTTTTCAGCAAATATTGTGAAATGCGATAAGACGTGGTTTTACTTACGAAGCCATAACAATCGAAGTTAATGGCTGGGTCCTGCACAATTCGCAGAACCTGAGGCAAAACAAAAATATTTATGTTTAGTCGTTGGCGGAATTTGAACAAATCATACAATTCTGAGTTAAATGTTATTGTCATCAGGTCATATATCAACAGCTCAACAAAATGACCGATTAAGATTTCTGGGTTGGCTGAAGGAAAACTGAAAGATATAAATAAAATGAATTTCTGTTTCATCAACCATAATGCACGGAAGTTTTTCCTTCGAACTATGACACTTTTCGGTCTGTGGTATTTTGTCTTGAAGCAGATTTTCAGAAATGCTGAAAAATCTGAGCAGGAATAAAAGTAAAGTTTGTTTTTCTTGTTTGTTTTTTGTTTTTTGTTTTTTGTTTTTTTTTTTCATAAAATCAAAATAAGCAGAGAATCCAAAAATTCATAAAAAAGAGGAAGAAACAATTAAAAAATAAATTTTATTTTGTTTAGCAATTTTACAATAAAGGGTTGCATAAAAACGAAATTATATATGATACATCTCATTTTTTCAGTGGTGCCCCTGCAACAGGTGTTTACTCGTGCAACCAGATGGCAACTGGGTCCCGGCCATTCACAGTTAGATAAACCAAATGCAGACGACAATTCTACTCCTTCAGGTTCTTTTCTCGCACTTCCAGCCTGTGGAACTCGCTTCCATATTCTTGCTTTCCTGGCGGCTACAACCTATAAGAATTTAAATACAGTGTCAATACTCATCTCTTAACCACTTGACTCTAGTTCTTTCTGCATTACCCTGTATATCTTTTTCTTTTCTCTCCACCTTTGCAACTGTCATCACAACTGAATTTCCATCCTTCTTTTGCTCTTTTCTAATTGGTTCGCTTTTCTCTTCACTCTCCTCCTATCTAATCATTTTATTCTCATGTAGCCCCCTAATCTTTTTACTCTCATGTAGCCCCTGTACATCAGTGGCGTTAGCGACTTGCTCGCGGTTTTACGATGAAAAAAACAACTACCAAATTCCTTGCTTCTCAGCATCTTTCGCTTCCTTATTTTAAATTATATCAAGGTCTGTTGGAGCCCGCCGTTTACCAGCATATCTCGCAAACCATTACAAGGGATTTTAATTTTTATTAACCTTCTTCTTCATGAGTGGTTCGGTGTAGCTAAAACTACTGCAAAATGAACAACAGAGTTAAACAATTTTTTCTAAGCTTCTGTTTATTCTCGTTTTTTATCTTTTTTCTTTCTTTCATTTTGCTTTTTTTTTTTGTATTCATTTTCGAAATCATTCTTTTATATTTATATTTACTTGAAATATATTTGAGTGAGTATTCGTGTGTGTGTGTGCTTGCATATGTGTGCGCATATGAGTAAAAATTAAGATATGAATAAATTAAAGTAAAAAAAGACAGCATTTGTTTATTAGGCATTAAATTCCATCACTTAACATCTACGGTAGTTTACCTTGACTTACAATATCTTTAGCTCTATATTTATCTATTTAATATTTTATATTAATTATTTTGGATTATCCTTCCCGCTTTTACGGTTTTTTTCATTTTTCCTATATATATATATATATATATATATATATATATATATATATATATATACTTCGTTAAAAACGACTGGCAAGTATGATTTCATTAATTTTTTGTTTAATTTTTCCAGTATTCTTACATGTGTTTTAAATTTTTTTGTTTGTTTCTTTTTTTGTTTTGTCTTTTTGTTTTGTTTTGTTTTTGTTTTTTGGGTTTTTTTTTTTTGCTTTTTGCTGAAGATAAGGAATATAAAAATTGTCCATACTTTTCGACTTTCTGTCATTTTCAAGGACGTTATTTTTCAGTTATTTTTTGTCCTTGTGTTTGGCTGTAGTGTTGTTGTTGTTTTTATTTAATTTATTTTTTTGTTATTAGTATTTTTTTTTTTGCTTGTTTGTTTGTTTTTTGAAAAGGAGAGTTCTTTAAAGCTGTTACATGATTCTTGTAGTGGGCATCGTGTGAGCCTCCGTCTATGTTTTTAAATCTTTCAAAACTCGATTTCCGCTTTTAATGTAAGGTTGATAATAGAAGAAAATTATTTGAGATATAGGACCTCTCTTATATAACGAGATGATTTGATATTGTGATTTAAATAGTATTTCTATATTCTCAAATAAAATGTTTCTTTAGGGTTCTTGTAATTTATGGGTTAATAAATGTCTTTTATTGCCTATTATTGCTAGATAGGTGGAATGTAAGACCTCTCAGAGAAGTGGTGATATGCTCAATATAAGTAATTGATTTATGACAAGAAACAATATTGTACAGGGCATTGAAATTCATACACTTCAGCGTTTAGGAGATCTTTTCAGACTTGGGTGTTCTGTAATGAAATTTTCTGTTTCTAACTGTTGGATAGATTGGTAGAGAATTTCGAACCAAAATACATAAATCAAACATTAATCAACAATAATTTTCTTAACTACATCATTGATACACAAATGAAATTATTCTTACAAAAATACATGACACTAGCAGTAAAAACAACACACCAAAAACATCAATATATTGTATTGCAGCCAAATGCACATTAACTATAAACAGGACAAAGTTTCTATACGAAAAATTATTAAACACCATATTTCTATCGTAATTCCTTAAAAACATGCAAAATTTATAATATATTATAGAAAATTGAAGACTGCAAACCTTAGTGTTTCTAATAATAATAACCATTTGAAATCTAAACTAGTGATGACTCATATAGTGTATGAATTCCAATGCTCTTCACAAGATTGTTTTTCTTGTTATAAATCAATTACTTAGACTGGACATGCTACTATTTTCCGCCACCAATGTAATAATAACAGAGTAATTTTAAAAAATAATTTATTAACCCATAACCCTTGAGAAAAAGTTTGGTTGAAAATACAAAAACGCGGTTTAATTCACAATATCAAATGCCCCTCACTAATAAACAGGCAGTATATTAAGCAATTTTCTCCTACCATTAAGCTTACATTATTTAACAGTGGAAATAAAGTTTTGAAAGTTTTTTTTTAAAATAGACAGACGCTCACACGATGTCTACCGCAGGCATGACAGCTTTAAAGAACTCTTTTTTTCAAAAAACACTAATAACAGAAACAAATTACAGTCAAACATATTGACTTCCATCACTACTGAATACAGTTTAAGATTATCAACATCAGTCTTAGATCGGAGGCATGAAGTGGCAAGGTAGAAGCTTTCTCGTTTTAGTGTCCAGTCCCTTATATATATATATATATATATATATATATATATATATATAGAATAAGTGAGGAACAGGTACGAAAAAAGAGTTTTTTTTTTATCTAACAGCTTTTTTTTATCTTTAACTAGCTTCTTCAGAGATTATTTTTTTGAAAAATAATTTAAATTATATTTTGAAAATTTTAAAAACTCCAAAGTGAAAATATGTTGACTGAGGTTTGATTCCTTTGCTCAAATACGTGTCCTGTGAAATAAATCAATAGGTGAACATTTTTAAAAGTCGAGAGAAAATATGCCTGACCACGTGTAATAAAAACAATAGATGTTTATTTTAAATGAAAGTATATGTATGCGAAATTAATTTCATGTATCAAGCGTATTTAAGCTACAGACAAATTAAGTGTTTATTTTTCGCTAACATTAGTATGTGTGTGAATGATAAAACAAAACACATTTCCGTTTAAAATTCTAGCTAAATGATGTATACAAGTATTGAGATTTTTTTTATAACTGAATAAGTAATTTGTTTTAAAATAAGTTGTTAACGGTTAGAACATTTCAATAGAATGGTATTTATTAAAATACTAAGTATCTATGTATTAAAATTATTACAATATCATAATTATGTGAAAAAGTAAATATTTAGAAATATTAAAACAGAAATTAAAATATTATATATTATAATAATATAATAGTAATTATATAAAATAGCATAATATATCATTACAATATTACAATTAAGCAATATAAATAACATATAATATTATATAATAACAGGACAGATTGGGTTCTATAGCCTTGGATAGCAACCAGTCTACCGCGGCAGGTATTGGCGACCTGTTGCGGGATGATTGAAATGCCTGATGTCTATACAATGTAGGAATTGGGTCACTTCCCTTAAAATAGGTACCTCCACACATTTTCGATACCTAAATTTAAACTGAAATTTTTAAAATAAATAAGTTATCTTCAAGCTTTAAAATTAGTATTAATTGAAAGCCGAGAGATTAAATTTTACTTCCAGTAAGAAAAATGCACTGGTGTATTTTAAACCAAAATTATATTAATTTTAATGTTTTTCTGATTAAAATAAAATAATTAAATCTATCATCATTTTTGATTGATCGACACATTACGTAAAGAGTAGCCAAGTTTCTGTTTTAAAGATCTTGCAAAAATAAAATAAATCTCGATGACATGTCATTTAAGTCAATTTTTAAAATTGAAACTTACCTTTATCTGATTTCAATCTAATAATAATTGCTTACTGCATGAAATGTAAAATAAAAAAATTATTTATATATACGGTAGCCCTCTTTTATCTGCGTTATCGGGGTGACAAAAGATTTATGACAGACGTAAGTTGTCAAGAACGATAAGTATGGTGAAAAGTGCCAAAATTTCAATGAGGTTAAAACAAAATTTTCAAATTTTAATTTCTTTTTTTTTTCTTTGGTTTTTAACTAAATAATAAAATTAGAAATTTAACATAATATTTTCAGCAATTATATAATATTTTATAGAATTTTAGTTTATATTTATAGCCAGACATTTGAATATGCTTTCTGAATTAATAAAAATTTAAACATTTAAATTTCTTTTAAAATAATTTTTATTTAATAAGAAAGAATAAAATTAACAAAAACAAACTATGTTATATTATGTTATTTATTATTATTTGTGTATGTATTTTTCTTATTATTAAAAAGTTATCATTAAGTTTAAGGCCTAATAAAAGTATCTAATTTAATTTTTATGGAAACATGTTAGGACTCCTATGGAACATCGTACTTAATCAAAATGAACATATTTACACACAAATTTTTTTTTAATTATATTAAAGATATTTGACAGAACGATTTTTTTTTTAATTTTAGATAGGAAATATAATAATAAGTTCTGCACTAAAAAGTCTTTGAAGATTTTAGAAATATTTTTAAAACTTTATATATTATTAAATTATTTAATAATAATTTTAAAAAATAAAAACAATTCTTTTAAAATTTTATTATTAATCGAAAATTTATTTTTCTTTAGAGTATAATGTCCTTAATTTTTATTATTTATTCTAGCAATTTAAAGCTTATCAAATTAAATTATATCAGAGTTTTATTGCATTTTTTATTTTACTCTTCGGAAAAGATTTTCGAATAATGATTGCAAACTTAAAAAATAGATGATTTATATTCCCCAATGAGTCCTGCGTTGAACTAATAAAACAAAAGTTAGTAGCCAATTAAATATTTTTTAAAATTTCATGGATTTACGTGGAGGTGAGGATAACAGAGGTAAAAAATATTTTTGCCAAGACATTTAGAAAATAATAATTTCAAAAATAATTTCATTTATTTGTAAATGAGTACTGAAAGTTTCATTAAAATCCGACTATTATTTGATTTTTGCAAGAATGTCCAAATTAATGAGTTCGTCACCGAAAAAATGTGGCTGATGTAACCATTACGTTTTCCATCGTAAAACAGTCGTAACGTTTGTTTAACCGCGAACTCAGATCAAAACAAAATTCTTTGACAAAATTTTAAAAAATGTTAGAAGGGATTAAAAAATAAAAAAAAACAATTAAAAAATTACTTTGATTTTTCCTCTTAATAATAATATAAACATTTTGATGGAAAAAGTTTGTTTTATTAAGTTTGGTACCACTTTTATTAATACTATGCTGTTTTCTTATCGATTTAGTGGAGGTATCTACCTTAAAACAAATCCCAACGAATTTTTCTCCGTCGCTTGGAAGGAAGTCGGCTCAACTCGACCAGTGTGAATACCGAAAACAGTTACAGGTACAGGCTATATAATAATATATAATTAAACTAACATTAGAGAAATGAGAATCGTGGTTTACGTCGTTTCAGTGTAATACAAGAAAGCTTGCAGGTTTGTCTAGATGGAAGTCTCTTTTGTGTTTGTACATTCGCATTTTTATATTTCGTGATGTTTCCCCTATATATACATTTTTGCATTGTAGACACTGTATTTTGTAAATCCCTGCATTTAAATTGGTGTTTGATTTTTTTGTCATTCTGATAATATCACCAGTATTCTTGGAGATGGTGTTAATGATTCTAGTGTTTGGGATAGATAATTTATTTGTGAGTTCATATGAAAAGGTCTTGAAAGGTAGTATTATGAAATTTGGGTAATTTTTTGGGGTATTCGTTTTTTTGGTTTTGTCGATTTTATAAGAATTTTTTTTTTTGCGTTGAGGATGAAATGATGTGATAGTGGAGAAGTTTAAATGATTGTTCAATACATTTTTCTTTAGGACTGCATATTTTGTGGGCTCTAACGTACAAACCTATAATTAACGCAGATTTAATTCTTTGGTTGTGGTGGAAATAGAAAAAATAAGCTTGTTTTTGTTAGGAGGTTTACGGTAAAATTTAAATTCTAATTTATCGTTATGACGTATTATTAAGATGTCAAGGAAAGGCAAAGAATTGTTAGTTTTAAGTTCAGATGTAAATTCAATGGTAGGTTTTACTTTATTGAGTTTAGGTACTAAGTTCTTCTTCTTCTATGTGACCTGTTTTTTCAGGACGTAGACGATCATGTCTTTCCACGTCTCCATATCCCTGGTGGCTCTTAATACGTTTTCTCCTGTTACACCACGCAACCCCAGTTCTGTCATCCACCTGCTCAGGCCCTTCAAATATGTTATCCGCTGCCTTCCTCTGTCTCTTTTTCCTTCTATCTGGCCAGTCGGTATCAGGTTCTCTACGCCCTCCTTCTTCATTGCATATCTCAAAAACTTCAGTTGTCTCTTACTGCTGCTCACTATTAATTTTCTTTTCGTTGCCATTCTTTCCAAAACCTCATCATTGCTCGCATGCTCGGTCCATATCTTCAGCATACTTCTGTAGAACCACATTTCTGCTGCTTCAAGTTTTTTCCTCATCATCGATGATATCCTCCAGCATTCACTGCCGTATTGAAGAACTGACATCACAAAGCAATCTAGCACTCTCTTCTTTGTTTCTAGGAAGTTTTCCTGTGTCTTAGTACTTTACTCAGCTTCTGGAACGCGTCCTTCGCCATGCCAATTCGCCTTCGGATCTCTGTGTCGCACTTTTCATCTCCTGTTAGAACACTTCCTAGGTATTTAAATTTTTGTATTTGCTTGATTCTAGTAGCCCCCAACTGTATTTGTTATTTTTGGTTGCTCTTTTTGCTGATGACCATGCATTCAGTTTTCTTGCAAGTTACTAAGTTAAATAATTTAAAATTTCTCTGATCTAGTTACTACCTACAAAACAGAAAGAATTTCGTTGTTAACATGCGATACTGTCTGTCGCTAAATTTTTGCTTTAAAAAGGGTTTTTTCTTTTACGTATCATTTTCCCCATGATGTGACTTGGTAACCAATGAGTTTTTCTTGGTTTTTTTAGATTCTCAAAGCATGTAAAGTAATAGTCATAGATGTGTTTGGGAAAGATATCTTTTGGACTGTATAGTACTTTAAAGGTGCTTTTAAGGACGGCTTTTTCAGAAATGCAATACCCTCTGATGTTTAATAATTTTGAGGGTAACACCAATTCAAACGCCGGGATTTACAAAATACAGTGTCTACAATACAAAAACGTATACATTAAGAAGGCATTATGAAATCTAAAAATGCTGATATACAAACACAAAAGAGACTTACGTTTGGACAAATGTTACAACTCTCCTGTATTACATCGAAACGAGGTAAAACACAGTTTCCATTTCTCTAAGGCTAGTTTAATTTTAAAAAAAGAACATAACCTTTTAAGAAGGAAGTACTTTAAAAACATATTAATAACATTAATACCAACTATAAACACTCGTTTAAAACATTACATCACTTCTTCATCTTTCTACAAATCTATACTTAATGAATCCAAAGTGTGTCTACAATAGTTATAATTAAATAATTTGAAGATACTTCCATATAATTCATAACATTATAATATTGTTTTCTCTATATTCACATCTATTATAATTATGTTTTTCTTTATTATTCTCTAATATTATATACTATATTTTCTCCCTATTATTATTATTACCATTATCATTATTATTATGTCTTTTTCATCATAATTCAATGATACCAAATCTGCAAGAAGACCTAAGGCAGGTCGTGGTGTGTTGTTATGGCTCCATTTCATGTTTTTTCTATCTCCCCTATCATTCCTAGCGTTACATAGACAAAGTTCTTATTGTGTGGGTTGTACTTAACAAGACAATTTTTTGTATATCTCTTAAGCTGGGGTTTCCAAAGATTTTTTCAATGTGTTTTTTTGTTCCATTTTTTATCATTCCAAGTGCACGTACTATCACTGGCACGACTCTTGTTTCTAATTTTCACATTTTTTTCTATTTCCATTTCCAGGTCTTTATATTTTAACAGTCTTTCGAATTCTTTGGTTGCTATGTTACAATCCGCTGAACAAGCCATATCAATTATTAGGCAAGTTTTTTCTTTTTGGTTTTTAACAATAATGTCCGGCCTATTTGCTTCAATTTTTCTGTCTATGTAGATGTTGTAATCCCATAGAATGGTGACATCTTGTATTGATTTCTTCTATTTCTGTAACTGGTGCTGCGTGATGTTCATACCAGTGTTTGTTTGCATAGTTTCCATAGTGTTTGTACATTGTCCAATGTAAATATTGCCCCAAATCTATCGTGACGATTTTTATATTAATTTGGGGTAAGTACAGAACATCTTCAGATTAGATGGTCTATTGTTTCTTGGTATTTATCACAGAACTTATATTTTGGATCCACATTATTATGCATAATATTTGCCTGAAAGTTTCTAGTGAAAAGATGGTGTAATCCCATAGAATGGTGACATCTTCTATTTCGGTAACCGGTGCTGAGTGATGTTCATACCAGTGTTTGTTTACATATTTTCCATAGTGCTTGCACACTGTCCAGTGTAAATATTACCCCAATCTATCGTGACGATTTTTATATTCATTTGGTGCAAGTACAGAACATCCTGAGATTAGATGGTCTATTGTTTCTTGGTATTTATCACAGAACCTGCATTTTGGATCCAGATTATTATACACAATATTTGCCTGAAAGTTCCCAGTGAAAAAGATCTTGGTCTTGCGCTGCAAGAATAAAGCCTTCAGTTTCAGTCTTTAATCCAGATGCACGTAACCATCGGTGAGTATTAGCTTTACCAACATTGGATTTATTGACACGTTCTGGATATTTGCCATGCAAGGTATGTTTTGCCACCGTTGTTTCATCTGTTCAAGAGCTTTATCCTTGGCTTTCTTTTTCACATTTTTGCCGCAATATTTGGTTCTTGGATTCTGTTTCGGTTTTCTACAGAGTCTACTAAATTTTTTTTAATCATCTCACCCCAAGCAAGGCATTCCACTGCCACTATTGCGCATGGGGCTACATAGGGGAAGGTAAAGAGAAGGAGTGGTTAAACATAGGGAATGTCAGGAGGAATGAATGTTAGACATAGGGAATGTCAGGAGGAATGAATGTTAGACATAGGGAATGTCAGGAGGAATGGGAGCAGGTTAGTGTGTTAGGAGGTGTCTATTGACCTTACATTTAAACTCCTGGAGATTGTAGCCGTCGGGGAAGCAATCGTGTGGAAGGGAATTCCACAGTCGGGAAGTGCGAGGAAAGAAACTGTTGGAGTAGAAGTTGCGGTTGCATTTTATCGGTTTCACTGTAAAAGAGTGGGATCTAGTTGCTTATCTAGTATCTCGTTCAAATTCGTATTTAGGGGGCACCAGTGATCTAAGTTCATCGGAGCAGAAGCCGTGAAAGTATTTATAGAAGAGACACAGGGAAGCCACGTCGCGCCGGTGGGCGAGAGACTGCAGGCGGTCTGCCAAGTCGGTATCTATCACATTACAGACCCGCCTCTGAACCTTATCGAGAAGCCCGAGGAGAATAGCAGGGCCACCCAACCAGATATGGCAGCAGTATTCAATGCACGGGTGGATGGTAGATTTATATATGCGCAGGATAGATTTAGACGGAAAAACTTCCGGGCCCTACACAGAGAACCGACTTTCATAGCAGCGGATTTAGCAATGGATTCGATATAGTCATTCCATTTGAGGTCCACTGAAAGTGTGAGACCAAGGAGGTAAATGTAAATCTTGTTTGTATTTACTGCCTTCTTTCATGATTGAATATTCTTTCTTTCTGTTTTCATTGTTTGACTAATTGTATCATCCAGTTCTTTGTTGTTTCTATGTATGTTAGTAAGCCAATAGTTGTGTCTCTTCCACCTTCTTTACGGGGTATGTATAGATGTATATATATAGTATGTATGTATATGCATTATTATTATTAGTAGTAGTAGTAGTCGTAGTAGTAGTATATTTTCTTCTATTACATATATTATAAATCATTATGTGTTATTTATATTGCTTAATTATAATATTGCAATGATATGATATGGTACTTTATATATATATATATATATATATATATATATATATATATATATATATATATACTGTTATAATATAATATATAATGATTTAACGTATGTTTTTATATTTCTAAATATTACTTATATTATTACTTAATTGTAAATATTGCGATAATTTTAATCCATAGATAATGAGTGTTTTGATATATATTATTTCATTGAAAGATTCTACCCGTTAACAAATTATTTTCAAAAATTATTTTTTAAAAGTTTGCTTAATACTTTTATACATCATTTCGATCGAACTTTAAACCGTAATTCACCCACATACTAACTTTACCAACTCATGAACACACATATTCATACATGGTTCTCTTATACACGTATTCTATTGTAAAAAACGAAATTGTCCATCGCTTGATACGTGTATGAATTATTTCGCTGCGATTTTGAACGAAAATGCATTTCCTTTTTTCATTTACCCACATACTAACGTTACCGACAGATAAACACATTTAATTCGTCTTTAATTTAAAAACACTTGACCCATGCATTATATTTGCATGCATACACTTTCATTAAAAATAAATATTTATTGCTTTCATTGCACGTATCACACACATTATTTCTACTCCAGCCACTCTTCCAAAATCAAAGCTGGCATTATTATAGGTTTCTTTTTAAGAGCACTAAGAATATGCAGCCACCAATATTTAACAAAAGAAGAAAAATACATAGAAAGCACATTTAGAAATTTACATTACCCATATCATTTCATTCAAAATGCAAAAAGAAAGGCACATAATATATACAACCACAACAAAAGAAACACTGTTAACAATAATAATCTAAACAATAACAAATACATCATACTACCAACCAATCCCATTACATCCAATATCCAAAACAATCTATCACATATAAAAAACACACACATAGTAACAACTACTTCAAAAACTATTATGGACATTGTGAGATCTAAAAATAACAGAAATCAAAATGACGAACAAGCAGGTGTATACCGAATAAATTGCCGGGACTGTTCCTCCATCTACATCGGAGAAACAAGTAGAAATCTATAAAAACGTATATATGAACACAAAAGAGACATCACTAATAATAATCTAACCAATGCATTAGTGATTCATAGAAATAAATTCAACCACAATTTCGATTTCAAAAATGCCCACTAATAAAAAGAGTGGACAATTTATTCAGAAGGAAGATTCTCGCTATCCAATCCTACCAAAACATCAATTTGTGCCCCGGATTTTTCCCAATCTCACCATTGCTTGTGGAAACTATATTGAAACAAACTAAAATGCATGGTGGGAATTTCAAAGAAAACGGTTGATTTCCTTTTTTCATTCTAAAATTTCGTGCTTTTGGAGTTCTGGAACATACTAAACACACAGAATGGACAATTTTCAAAGAAAACTAATAAATTCCCTTCATCTTAACGTCGCGTGACTTTGCAATTACACATGAAGAAATTCTAAAAACTGAAATATTCCGTTAATTTTTTGAAATGATTTGTGAGCGTATTTGTGGTTACCAACACTAATTTTGTTTATAGATACGTAATTTAGAATAAAGGTCATTTCGTCTTTCTGCCTTGAAAAAGTCCATCACGGACGAAACGCATAGGCGATTTAAAATACAGTTTTCCTCTTGTCTTTATTTTAGTTAACTATATATATATATATATATATATATATATATATATATATATATATCACATAGTACACATGGTATACAATCCAGGTAAATTTCGATAGAGACGAACTCAAGAGAACTCAATGTTAAATTCATTTAATTTAACAGAGTAATATAATTTATAAAAAAATTTAGATTAATACAATGGGTAATACAAATTTCACCGCGTCCTGATGTTATTATCGCGGCTCGTCAGACCCAAGTAGTACAACAGTTGGTCCTCAAAATATCCCCCCCTCCAAAAAAACTCTTTTCTTTTATTTAATTTTACATAGACGCTCACATGTCCATATTAGAATAGACATTTGTAACGGTTATTTACAAAAATTTCTCGCTCATTCGAAAAAGAACCCCAAAGAAAGAGGAAAGAAAGGCTAAAGAAAAGATAGACGATTGATTAATGTAAAGAAGTTAAAAAAGAGGGGGGAAAAGAAATAAGAAAAAAGGAGAAACAGAAAAAACTCAAATGAAATCAAGAAGAGAAAAAAAGGTCAAAGAGATACAAAAAAAGGAAATACAGTATCACGAGAAATAAATGTTGTCTCTATTTATCTTAATAGCGTCTCAAACCACCAAACTGTTCTCTTAGAAAAACATGGAAAAATTTAAGTAAAGGTAACTTGAGTCATTGTATTTTGAGTAAATATATATCAGAGTTGAGGATGTGTGTTGTGGTGCAGTGGATATCGGCTCGGAAAGTGAAATTTCAGTTGAATTTGTGACCATCACTAATGCAACAATACCCTTGGGAAAGGTATTAATTCATCTCTTCCCTCTATCTATGGGTTAAATAGCAATAAATATTGGGTTCTGTAGCCTTGGTTAGCAACCAGTCTATCGCAGAAAATAATATCAACCTATTAACTCTCACATTGGACCTCAAGTTGAATTACTATATATTATAGAATCCATAGCTAAGAAGGTCGGTTCTCTGTGTAGGGCCAGGAAGTTTTTCCCTTCCGAAACAATCCTGCACATATCTAAATCTACTATCCGCCAGTGCATCAGTGCGTCAGGTGCTCCTGCTATCCACCTAGGTATCCTTGACAAAATCCAATGGAGAATCTGTAGTGTGATCGATCCCGACTTGTCAGCTCAGATACAATCACTTTCTCACCGACGCAGTGCCGCTTTCCTGGGTCACTTCTACAAATACTTTCACTTCTTCTGCTCCGATGAACTTAGCTCACTGTTACCCTCTATATATAAACCTCCTCGAGCCACAAGATTAGCAACTAGGTCCCACCCTTTTACTGTGAAAACAATAAATTGTAAACGCAAATTCTACCCCATCAGCTTTTTTTCTCGCACTTCCCACCTGTGGAATTCTCTTCTGCATACTTGTTTTCCCGACAGCTACAATCGTCAAGAATTTAAATGTAAAGTCAATAGTCATATCCTGTCTCACTAACTTACATCCCCTCTCTTTCTCTCATGCTTTTTTCTTCGTCCACCCTACTCTCATCAGTATTCTCTTCCTTCTCATACTCTATTCCTGACACCCCCTGCAACCTGTCACTCTTTCTCATAACATTCCTCCTATGTAACCCCCTGCACAACAGTGGCACTAAATTGTCTTGCTTAGGGCTACACCATTATAAAAAATAATGTGTAAAAATCATACCTAGTCAGTCATATCATTTTCGAGACATGATCGTCCAAGCGTAAATCACGTATGGCACTTAACTGGTATTGGATAAAATTGTGTCGCCTAAAACAACTTACAAGACATGATGAGGCTAGAGTTAATTTTTGGACTAGTATTGAAGAAAATAAAAGTATAAAATATACGCCAATAATGTAATGTAGAATTGAACAAACAAGAAGCTTTAAGCTAAATTGTCTATTAAAGCAAGACAATTCTCTTTCAGATTCTGAGAAACTAACAAGAGATCATATTGTAAGAATGTCTCAAAGCCACCAAATAAATAAAATGGCTTCAAGGTACACTTTATATTAATCCGATCGAAAACATGTGGTATATCACGAAATGTGATATGATAAATATTCAAGCAAAGATCTCTTGGAAATGATAAAAAAAAACTTATACAAGTTCTTTAAAATCGAAAAAGATACCAAATAGATGAAGATTGCAGAATCTAAGGAATGGAACGTAATAAAATAATAATTTATTTACGTACATGTGATACTGTGTAATGTGATAATAAGTAATGTAATATATATGAGAAATGACGCAAACTTCAGAATTTTTCTAGCCTCGGTTAGATAATACCAATTTCATTTTGGAAATAATAAGACGTATAACAAAGCCATCGTGTACAAAAATGAGAATGAGTGTATAGTGGGTTATCCGTTCTAGTGAAGCGTAGTTGTGTTTTGAAACAGATTAACTGAATTTGGCCTCGTTAATACCAGACGACCTATGCAAGTTGATATTTATAGCACTACCAAAGAAACTAGGTGCAAACGAGTGTGAACTACACAGAACTATCAGCTTAATGAGTCACATTACAAAACTGATTGTCAGAATCATGATGAATAGAGCGATAGGCAGAATCAAGCCAGAGATAGGTCAGGAACAGTGCGGGTTTTTTGTTAAAGACACTGGAACAACGAACGCCATATTTATGATTAGTATGCTCTCCGAAAGGGTAATACAAATGTAGAAAGACTTGTACCTATGTTTTATCGATTATGCGAAGGCATTTGACAAGATACGACACAAAGAATCGATGGAGATGCTCGGCAGCCTCGACATTTTTGGGAAAGACATCAGAGTAATCAATAATCTCTACTGGCAGCAAACAGCCCGCATACGGACAGGTAACGATTTCAGTAGATTTACAAAGATAGAAAGAGGCGTAAGACAAGGATGTGAATTTTCACCGGATCTGTTCAAATTGTACAGCGAGAATATCTTAAGGACCCTAGATGACACGCCATGATTTGTTATTGGAGGCCACAACTTGAACAACATAAGGTATGCAGATGATACAGTGCTGATTGCAGACACGGAAAGGAAACTGCAAGACCTCCTACAGAAGGTAGCAGTGGAGAGTGACAAAAAAGGACTACAAATAAACTTTAAGAAAACTGAATGCATGGTTATCAGCAAAAGGTGCAATCCAAAATGCCAAATACAGGTGGGTGATACCAGAATCAAGCGAGAACAAAAATTTAAATACCTAGGAAATGTTCTAACAGGAGATGGAAAGTGCAACACAGAGATACGAAGGAAAATTGGCATGAAAAAGGACGCGTTCCAGAAGCTGAGTAAAGTACGAACACACAGGAAAATTTCACTAGAAAGAAAGAAAAGAGTGCTGGATTACTATGTGATGTCAGTTCTTTCATACGGCAGTGAATGCTGGACAATATCATCGAAAATGAGGACAAAACTGGAAGCAGCAGAAATGTGGTTCTACAGAAGGATACTGCGGATATCGTGGACTGAGCAGGCAAGCAATGATGAGGTGTTGGAAAGAATGGCAACAAAAAGGAAATTAATACTGAGCATGAGGAAGGGACAACTGAAGTTCCTGGGACACTCAATAAGGAAGGAGAGCTTGGAGAACCTGATACTAACTGGCCAGATAAAGGAAAGAGAGACAGAGGAAGGCAGCGGATAACATATTGGCAGGGCCTGATAAAGTGGATGACGGAACGAGGGTTGCCGGGAGTAACAGGAGCAAACATACTAAGAGCCATTCGGGATAGGGAAACGTGGAGAACCATGATCGCCTACGTCCTGAATGGACAGGGCACATAGAAGAAGAAGTTAATAATACACTATAAGGTGAGTATAAACAGGAAAATCAAATTGAGTATAGGAAGAACATTTATATATACACGGATATCAATTAAGGTTTTTTTTTACAAATAAAGTAATTTCTTTAGAATGGGTTCAAAGGACGTTAAAATGTTCATAGCAGTAAATTCCGAAAGAGAGTTTGTGCGTATGTATCTGTGAGCGTTAGGAATGTCTTTGATGTCTCCGCTCCGTTAGTCGGGTAAGTAGCTGAGGGGACAGCGAAGAAGAAGGTGAGAGAGAAAGGAGAGGCGAGCATAGTATGATCGCTTGACGAGGTCAAGGTACGTGCTAATTATGCTCGTACCTTCTCAACTGGCGATACTTCCTGTGTCGGCATTTTATTTCGTCTTTTTGGGTCCCAGCAAGTCATTTGGGAATTCACACCCGTATTTAATAAAATTTCCAAATAAAATTCACGTAGGCGAAAAGGAATTTGATATTTATTAATTTATTAATATTTATTAATTTTTGGTTTTCTGCGTGGAGCCGGGTGAGAAAAGACCAGTTTTGGTCATTTGCTTTTTGGATCTCTGAGGGCAAACATCCGGTCCCTCGCTTTGCTCGGAATCAGCACAAGTGCCATTGTTGGTGATTTTTTGTTTATTGTTTTTTTTTTTTGTTTTTTTGTTTTTTGGCGGCATATCAAACTTTATCGGTTATTTGTGCCGTAATATAAATACTTTGTATGCAATTTTATTTTTTTACTTTTCCCAAAAATGTGTGTGTGTTTGTGTGTGTACGCAATGTACATATGCGTGTATGTATGCAAACCTAAAAGGTTTTCGCTATTATCAATGAATGTTATAGAAAATTATATAAAATCCATCAATCCACGTCAAATACTTTCACTGAAGCTCCCTTGAGATAGATAGATAGATAGATAGATAGATAGATAGATAGATAGATAGATAGATAGATAAGAAATGAAACAAGATGAATGGAAAAAGCAAGATACAAAAAGAAAAGAATGTGTACAGATCGATGGATTGTAAACGAGAAAGCTAAAGAAATAAAATATATATCCGTTAGATAGATAGATAGATAGATAGATAGATAGATAGATAGATAGATAGATAATGAACAGAGTGAAATAGATAGATAGATAGATAGATAGATAGATAGATAGATAGATAGATAGATAGATAGATGAAACTAATTTTGCATCTAGCCGATCCTAAAAGTCCTACCAGGATTTATTCTTGGTGGATACAATCTTTTCAACATAAAATATGCAGATTACATTTTGTTGTTGGCAGACATTAATTAACTTTTACACAAACTAGTAGTAAAGGGAAGCTTAAAGAAAGAACTAATCATCAGTTGCATATATAGTATCTGTTGTCGCTAGCAAGAAGAACAAATCAAGATTCAAGTAACTAATTGGAAACCTAATACAAAACAATCTGGAAAATGTTTTAACAGATGATGCAAAATGTGACACCGAAATCAGAGTACACATTGTAATAGCGAAATAAGACATGTGGCTTCGGATTTCGGTGCCACATAAGGTTAGAAACCTCAGTCTGCTCTGCTATTTTAACTGTCGCTTGGGCGAGATTTTCCCAAAAACAAAGTAAATTCAAATTTTTTAGCAGAAATTTGAGCACGCTCACCTCACCGACTTCAGATCAGTTTAACTGTTACAAACCACTTTTCCATTTTTCTGTCTGTTCGTGTTTTTCCCAATCCCTCAAATAATTCGGTCAGACTTTCATTAAAACGCCCCTTTACCCATCGCCATTAAATTACCAGACATTAAGGCCAAGTTCTTCTGCATTTTTCTTGTTTGCCAAATCAAATACTCGACTTGACTCAGTGCTTAATGCAAATAAGAAGACAAAAACAATTACAGAAAGAGATTTAAAATGTCTGATTTTTCAAAATCCTACATTTAAAAAACAATCAAGTTTTTTTTAACAAGATTACGACTCAATTTGCGCACCTGTTTTGATGTTGTTATCGTTACGTTGCAAAGCGGTTTGAGTTAATCGATAGTTTAATGTTTTTAAAATTATTTCCAAACAAAACGTTTCCTCCATATCTGAGGTTATATTGAAATGAAAAAAAAAACTTGAAAATAAAAGTCATAAAATAGTTAAAAGTTGTCTACTGGTAATCCGTCAAGTATTCTATATTTTGCTAGATCACCAATGTTTCAGGTAAACATTCTTATCCGGCACCACTCAAAATAAATGGTCGGCTTGTAAAAAGTAACGAAGATTTTTAAAAACGGTTTTTCGTAGATTAGTATCTATTAGATACTAGCAATATAGCCCGGCGTTGTTCGGGTGTAATAAAAGCTTTAAAACTAATTCATGGTCCTGGAGCTCAGACTCTTTGGACGTTGGCACGAAAGACTAAAAAGCAATAGTTGTTTCCAGTTAAAGCGAAACCGTAGACTGAAAGAAAAATGAATGGATGTAAGTCAAATTTTGATTTCAGTTGTTTCCAGTTAAAGCGAAACCGTAGACTGAAAGAAAAATGAATGGATGTAAGTCAAATTTTGATTTCCTGGTATCGGTATAAAATTTTATGCACTATTGTAAGAACTGCAACATTGAAACTTCTGGATATCGTTTCTTATGTCTTTGTCTATGAGTGTATCAAATTTGATTAAAACCGGACCACTCCTTCTATAACCCGATTTTTTCGATTATCGATTTTCGATATTTATCGGGGGTACTTCGACACAAAACCTAGCTAAGAACACTCGCAGACGCTTATAGTACAACTGTGTAAATTTTCAAGAAAATCGGTCAGCCGTTTTGGAGTCTATAGGTAACGGACACACACACACACACACACACACACACACACACACACACACAGACAAAGTTCCATTTATAAATAAGTTTAGATTTCTCGCGACACGACATTTGTTAGAATTGAAAAATAATAATCTTTTTTTAATTTTAGAAGTATGTGTCATAATATAAATAAAATGTAAATTCGATCCCTAATTTCTTAAAGATTTATATGTACCTTGCTTTTGCTTGTAAATATTTCGTAACAAACTGTACTTAAGTAATAGCTACATATTATTTCGAATTGGGGAAAAGGACATAAATTGTACGCAGTTATCAATGATGTAAGCAGTTTTGAATAATGTAAATACACATAAAACGTTAGGAAGATTCTGCAAGAAAACCGAATGTATGGTCATCAGCAAAAAGATCAGCCCAAAATATCAAATACAGGTGGGGGGATACGAAAATCAAGCAGGTACAAAAATGTAAATATCTGGGAAGAGATCCGAAGGCGAATTGGCATGGCGAAGGTAGCATTCCAGACGTTGAGTAAAGTATTAAGAAACAGGACAATTTCACTAGAAACAAACAGGAAAGTACTGGATTGCTATGTGATGTCGGTCCTCCAATATAGCAGTGAATGCTAGACAATATCATCAAAGATGAAGGAAAAATTTAAAGCATCTGAAATGTGGTTCTACATGGATCGAGCATGTGAGCAATGATGAGGTTTTAGAAGTGATGGAAACGAAAAGGAAATTAATACTCAGCGTCAGAAAGATACAGCTAAAGTTCTTGAGATATGCAATGAGGAAGAAGTGCTTGGAGAACTTGTTACTAACAGTCCAGATAGAGGGAAAAAGAGGCAGGGGAAAGCAGCGGATGACCTAATTGTAGAACCTGATCAGGTTGATGACAGAACGAGGGTTTCGTGGTGTAACAGAAGAAAGCGTGCTAAGAGCCACGAGGAATAGAGAGATGTGGAAAGTCATGATTGGCTACATCTTGAAAGGACAAAGCACATAGAAGAAGAAGAAGAAGGGTCGATTTCGCTCCCTAATTTTATTATAAAATAGCCATCTTTCTAAATAATGGAAATTAATATTGCTATGGAGTCTACCGAGGAAAAACGTATTTCCCTTGCTTAGCGGAATTTAAAACAATTCTTTAAGAAATAATAAACATTAGACAAAGTAATTATTAATATAAACAATTGGCTTGTTTAAATGATGAATTAAAAAAGGAAAAACATTTTTATTCGGATTCTGTTTAGTGACGTCAGCCATGATCGTGTCTCAAATAGTGGAGGAGTTATGGTGAAGGTTACGGTATGAGCTTGGGTAATTGTCGTTCAGTATCAGAAGGAATAGTAATAGCAGTCACTTATGGTCAGTTACAACTTAGGCCTCGTGGAGAAAGAAAGCAATTTCTGTAAGCAATCAATTACGGTCACCATAAAACATAACAAAATATAAAAGAGAAGGGTTCAGCTGAAATACTTTTATACATAAAGGCATAGAAATAACAAATATAACGTCTCTTCGTACTTAAAATGTTCTTTTGAAAGAAAGGAAAGAAATAATTCTGTAAGAGGAATTAAGGTGTCTCTTTTGTGAATACTTAAGTTTTTGCCGTGCTGGTCCCAGAAGATGAAAGAGGAGGTCAATGGGTTGGTAGGTGTAATTCGATATCTTCTTTGTTGAATGAAACACTGACATGAATTAAGGATTGGTGGCGCAAAGGAGTTGATGAGAAAGACATAGCAATATTGACTGTCGTTGTGCTTCAATTTTTCTGGCGAGAAATCGAATTCGTCGTTCTTTTAAATGCTCCCAAGGGGCTCCGAATGGGTCTGCTGAAAGGATTCGTTGGATTTGGCGCGGGGCCTTTTGATTGGTAGAAATTGCTTTTTATATTCTTTTTTATTTTTTTGGTTTCCACCGGAAATTATGCATCGAGATTAGGTGCGCAAAGACCAGTTTTGGTCATTTGCTATCTGGAACTCTGAGCGCAAACATCCGGCCCTGCGCTTGCTCGGTGTCACCACAGAGACAACACAATAATGAAGCTTGCGTCTAAAGTTTGTGTCATATTCACGAAACCCTCTACATTTGGGTTCTTAAAGTCTAAGCGAGATGGAATGCATTTCAAGAAAACCGAATGCATGGTAATCAGCAAAAAGATCAACCCAAAATGCAAAATACAGTTAGGGGATACTAGAATCAAGCAAGTACAAAAATTTAAATACCTAGGAAGTGTTATAACAGAAAACGGAAAGTGCGAGACAGAGATCCGAACGCGAATCGGTATGGCAAAGGACGTGTTCCAGAAGCTTAAAACACAAGAAAATTTTGCTAGAACAAGGAAGAGAGTACTGGTTTGCTATGTGATGTCGGTTCTTTAATATGGCAGTGAATGTTGGACAATATCTTCGAAGATAAAGAAATCTTGAAGCAGCTGAAATGTGGTTCTACAAAAGGATGCTGCGGATATCATGGACCGAGCATGTGAGCAATGACGAGGTCTTGGAAAGGATGGAAACGAAAAGAAAATTAATACTGAGCATCAGGAAGAGACAGCTGAAGTTCTTGGGACATGCAATGAGGAAGGAGGACTTAGAGAACCTGATACTAACAGACCAGATAGAGGGAAAAAGAGACAGGGGAATGCAGCGGATAACATATTTGAAGGACTTAATCAATTGGATGATGGAACGAGGGTTGCATGGTGTAACAGAAGAAAGCGTACTAATATAGCCACCAGGGACAGGGAGATGTGGAGAGCCATGATCGCCTAAGTCCTGAAAAGATAGGGCACATAGAAGAAGAAGGAGTTATGAATAAGCCGAAATTTTATTATCAATGATTGAGATCTTAAAAGTGAAATCAAATCCACAAATAATAGTCACTCATATTGATAATACAATCATTAAATCAGCAAAACTCTGTGACAATATTTATATTATTCAGATTATTGTCCTTATCTTTGTTGCCATTAGTACGACGTTTCAGCCGTTGTACGCTCCGGTCTTCTTCGGGCGGTAGGATTTCAATCCGAACCCTTTATTACAATGACTGGGGGTATATCATTCTTATTCCTTCTTTAGAGCATCTTCTGGTAGTCATGGGTTAACTCCCTCTAACCCTGTAAGTTACTTGTTCACCACTTGTACTGAAGTCACATGAAATAAACAGGAAACGTTGTACAACTGGCAACAAAGATGAGGACAATAGTCCGAATAATGTAAATACTGTAAATACTACCTCATCTCAGGAATATAGACAAATAGAATGATCTATTATTAAATGTCGTACAAATGGCAACAAAGATATGAACAATAGTCCGAATAATGTAAATACTGTAAATACTACCTCATACCAGTAATATAGACAAATAGAAATGTCTATTATTAAACGTCGTACAAATGGCAACAAAGATATGAACAATAGTACGAATAATGTAAATACTGTAAATAGTACCTCATCTCAGAAATATAAACAAATAGAATGATCTATTATTAAACGTCGTACAAATGACAACAAAGATGAGGACAATAGTCCGAATGCTGTAAATGCTGTAAATACTACCTCAGAAATATAGACAAATAGAATGATCTATTATGAAATGTCGTACAAATGGCAACAAAGATGAGGACAACAGTTTGAATAATGTAAATACTGTAAATTCTACTTCATCTAAGAAATATTGACAAATACTAAAAAACTGTGAGTTGACTCAAGCCTGAGAGAGAAATTTGGTAGGTAGAACTAAATTATAAGCCGTCGGTAGCTGCGCTAGCACAGCCACAGGTCATTGTGGCCGAGAGTTTTAATGTACTGAGCATGCCAGAAACTTTGACTATGGTCCGCTCATAGAGGGTGTATCAAAAACACTTTTAGAATCATTAGAAGCCCATTTCTCACACTAAAACGATGACAAAAGTCTTTATAAACATATGTCCGCAAATACTTCGTTTTTGAGTTATGAAATTTAAACTTTACTGTAGATGATATACTGTCAAGCATAGAATCCAAAAATACTTATTACGATATTTTGTGGAAACACAGATCCTGTCTCAGCAACGCGACAATAAACAGTAGCAAAGATTGGATGACACATCCGCCTTCATTCTGGAAACGAAATCTGATACAGCCACTCAGCCTCGCGTCCATTGTCATTTGCGTGGATTTATGCAAACTATCCTTCTATTGTTAAACGAAATTTACTCACTACTACACACGATAAATTTTGAAGACAGACCCGCCCGAAATGTTTATGAAGGACAAATGTAACCTAGTCCTAATAGCAACACAGTGTCATCTACCGGAAAAAACAAACTCAAAAACAAAGGATTTGCGGGCATATATTTATATAAACTTTTATTCTTATTTTACTGAGGACCCCCTCCAACAAATTTTGTAAAAGTATCTTTGATACACCCTGTATCAGTTAAGTGTCATACGTCATACACGCTTTGTGCGATCATGTCTCTTTCTGCGGTAGACTGGTTACCAGCCAAGGCTATAGAACAACAGTCATTTCTATTATTTGACTCAGAGCTAGAGTTGGGAGAGATGTATTATATTACTAAGTAATAATTATTGGGGGATCAGTTTGTTACTTCATAACAATATTAAAGTGATCCCCCACTTTAAAGCCATAATCATGTTTTCAACTAGTATATTGTCAGTCAGTTAGGTGTCATACGTGATACACGCTTTGTGCGATCATGTCTCTTTCGAGACATGACTGACTGGGCAGAAAAGTATTCTGCAGTAGGTGGCCATTGCTTTCTGCTGTAGACCGATTGCCAGTCAAGGCTATAGAACCCAATCTGTACTATTATTTAACCCATAATTTGAGGGAAGATATGGATTAATAATGGTATTTGTGCGTAAGTGAATGCAAAGAATTCAACTGGAATTCGAACTCGGCACCCTGATTCGTAGTTCCGAGTCGATATCTACTGCACCACAACACACACCATGTATATTGCAATGTAAAACACATGTTAGCATTGTAAGTGTGGAATGAATTTGCCTCTGCAGTTGATTGAAATAATGATTAGCTACTCATCCTAGAAGACTGCATAATCTCTCGAGACTGACGAATGCCTACAACTTATTTACTAACGACATAACTTTTTATATATTCCTGTATTGATGGTCCGAGTTAAAGCCAGTAAATGGAAATATAGACCTAGGGCCAATCTTAAGCATTCGTTAGCCGTTCCAGGCAGTTTGGATTGTGTATTTATAAAATCTACAACAACCAAACTTCGATATCTGCTAATGATTACAAAAGGTTCTTGCATTTACCTGCTACGAAGATTGAACAACTGACCTATCGACCTGTCCTGTAATTCGTCAAAAGCTCGGCTATAGACTTCCTCCATTGCGTATCATTCTCTCTTAAATATTAAATATCTTCATTTACTTTTCCCCGAAGCGAAGGAGGGAGCCGATTTCGAAAGGGCAAGGTGGAACGACCGTTTGAGTTAAAAACTGTATAAAGTGGTAAAGTCGGCGCGTAAAAGACGGGCCAATTAGCTGGTGGGACGCGCTTAAATCCCTGGAAACAAGCCAGTGCGATCCTTTTTACTTTATGCGAAAGGAAGTAAGAGAATTGCGTATTGCAAAGTTGGGGTCAGAGGATAGAGTTAAGCCTGATGAATGAATGCGATCGTTTCAGGAAATTGGAAACAATGAAAAGGAGACTTTCAGAGAAATCAAACGAAAAACAAAAATTGTGAAAGAAGCCGAATAGAAAGCGATATGAAGAACTATGAAACTGAGTCTGGCACAAGGCATTTTAAAAAATAGAGCCTGGTATATTGATTTTAAAGATTACTTGGCAAAATATTTATATGGGTGTACATTGTAGTGATGAATCGGTGATCCAAGTTCGAATTCCAGTTGAATTCGTTTTATTTACTTATTCACCAATACCACTGGAAAAGGTATTAATCCGTCTCTTCTCTCCGGCTATGGGTTAAATAAGAGAACAGATTCGGTTCTGTCGCCTTGGTTAGCACCTACTGAGGAAAACATCTGTCTAATACTCATTGATAACTTCTATTATTACCGATTCTTTGCTATCCAAAGCTTTTTCCAATGAGGACAGACACTACAAAGAAACAGGACGTTTGCTTTCCAAGAGCTTCTCGGGTTGCGTAAAGTAGATAGTACTTTCCTAAGCGGGTTATTCATAGAAGATAAGATCTTAATTTACAACTATCAGTCAGAGAGTAAAAGAAGGTATATTTTTAACCTTACATGGACACACCAAGAAAGAAGAAAGACACACATTTTAATAAATGTCTTTTTCATTTTTCTTATATCGTTAAACTGTTGAAAGCTAATAAATTTTTTCCCACCTGAATCTATTCTGCACATATACAAATCTACCATCCGCCCGTGTATTGAATATTGCTGCCATATCTGGTCGGGTGCCCCTGCTGCTCTCCTTGGGCTTCTTGACAAAATACAAAGGAGGATCTGTAACGTGGTTGACACTGACTTGGCAGACCGGCTGCAGCCGCTCTCTCACCGGCGTGATGTGGCTTCCCTGTGCCTCTTCTACAAGTACTTTCATGGCTTCTGCTCCGATGAGCTTAGATCACTGGTGCCGCCTAAGCAGGAATTTACACGAGATACTAGATTAGCAACTAGGTCCCACCCTTTTACAGTTAAACAAATAAGATGTAACCGTAAATTCTACTCCAACAGCTTCTTTTCTCGCGCTTCCCGCCTGTGGGACTCCCTTCCACAAGTCTGCTTTCCCGACAGTTACAATCTCCAGGTGTTTAAATGTAGGGTCAATAGACACCTCCTATCACACTAACTCCCAACTATTCTCACAACACTCTCATCTACCCAACCCTCATTCTCGGTTTCCTTACCCGCCTATCACCCACCCTCTGTCATTTCCTATATTTAATCAGCCTTTCTCCACTCTACGTAGCCCCCTGCACAGTAGTGGCAGTGACATATCTTGCTCGGGGTGAAACGCTTATAAATTTTGTTAATATTTTGTTAATATTTTGTTAATATTTATTATAACAAGAATGGATGCTTTTCTTTATCTTGAAATTGTTTGATGGTTAAATTCGCGCAAAATACGCATATCCCCAAACAGAACAATAGGAGCAGAAGTACCCAAAAATTGTGTGCATATATTTATGGGGGTTAACACTCGATGAAGCTAAAGATCATGACGCAATATAAAAGTATGTAGTGCCCTAGAAAATAGAGGATACCCTTTCTGTAATATGCATTGAATTCGGCTTTCAAGAACTAAACAGGCTAGTGTAGCGAGTAAGTTAATTTCTTACGGGTAAATAATAGAAATATATATAGGAAATTTATTCGTATTTTAAATTCTTTCAGATTTAACTAGGAAATTAATCGTTAAAACAATGATATTTGCCAAAATGGCATTACATGTGAGATTGAATAGAGGAAATAATAATAATAATAATAATAATAATAATAATAATAATAATAATAATGTTGTGACGTAGCTCGAACACGTGACAT
This sequence comes from Ascarosepion bandense, assembly GCA_037127315.1. Taxonomy (NCBI): domain Eukaryota; kingdom Metazoa; phylum Mollusca; class Cephalopoda; order Sepiida; family Sepiidae; genus Ascarosepion; species Ascarosepion bandense. The sequence goes on from JBBBDQ010001522.1 coordinate 1,038,692, forward strand.
ACGGTTCACAATATATAAAGGACTAATATCGAGTTGTGAGAGCGGAGTCGGCAGCAGACGGCTAGCACGGTCGTTGTCTACTCAGCTCACTAGTTGTTGCCACCTTACACGGACGTGTACTACTGTATCTACCGTGAATAATCGTATTAATTGCTTATATCTGCGTATTGTCATACCTCCACGATACAACAAATAATAATAGAACCAGATAGACGTTGTGGCAGTTTAGGTTAAGAACATCTGTAACAAGGTTTAGATATAGTGCATATTTTTTTTTGTTCTTTTTGTTTGCTTGATTGACTGATTCGTTTTTTCACGGGTTATTTACCCTTTGCAGATAATTTAAAGTCAGAAAATATTTTTAGATATTCATAAAATTTTGGAGATAATAATGTTTTAATGATACAAGTGTTACTAATTTACCCATAACTGGGAATAGAATAAGTGGACTCATGCCTTTTTAAGCGTATTTGCGCGTAAGTGAATGTAACGAACCCAACAGCATTAGAACTCTGGCCTCTGACAATTATCAATGACACCAGCTACATATCCAAACTTACAGCACTTAATATTCCCAAGCGGTCACTCATCTGGGTACTAACCAGGATCAATGTTGCTTAACTTGAATGAACTTAACGAGAAACGGTGTTTTAACGTGATATGGAAGTTTTGTGGCCATAATTTGGAAGTAAGAATCCAGAAGAAGAATTTACCAGTCAAATCTACATATTTAGAACTTTTTTTAATTATTTCACCCCAAGCAAGGCGGTACTGCCACTCATGTGCAGGTAGCTATATAATAGAGTTAAAGATTTAGGCAAGAGGAGAGTAAAGAGAAAGTCGAACCAGCTACAGGGGGTGAAAGAGAAAGGGCAAGGAAGGTTATGAACACAGGAGTGAAGACAGTTACGAAGGTTGCGAGAAAGGAAAAGAACAAGATACATGGGATGGTGTAGAAAGGGCTGGAGTCAAGTGGATAAGAGATGGGAATTGACTTTGCAATTTAAATTTCTGGGGGTTATAGCCATCAGGAAAGCAAGTATATGGAAGCGCTAGAAAAAAAGCTGATGGAGTAGAATTGTCGGCTGCATTTGGTTGATCTAAGTATAAAAGGTGGGACCTTGTTGGCAGTCTGGTTGCTCGGGTACATTCTTGTGAATGGGTCCCCAGAGACCAAAATTCGTCAAAGCAGAAGCCATGAAAAAATTTATAAAAGAGAAAGGAAGCCACATCCGCCGGTGAAAAAGCTGCCAGGTCGTGATCAATCACATTACAGATTCTCCTTTCAAACATCGTCAAATGACAGTCGTCTGTGATGATAGGATTGTCTTAATTGAATTTCTAAATGCGCCTCACTAGAAAGATGTTACGCTATTTTATCAAAACCTCTCACTATATTGGTTTGATCTGGTTGTGGTGCATGTGCCTGATGTAGGTCTATCTGACTGGATGTCATCAGGGCTACACTGAGCTCTATGTATTTGTACGTTAGTATCCCTTTGAGGGCGTCCTGCTCTTTAATTATAATAATAATAATAATAATAATAATAATAATAATACTTGAGGAAAACATAAAACAAACAAATATGTGTTAAGACTTTGCTTAGTAAATATATATGGATGTAAAGAAGCTGCTAGAGTAGAAATTGCGGTTACATTTTGAATGCAAACATCGAGATTTTGCCCAGCCACGTTCTACAGACAATCTTCAAGATCGAAGAACTAACGACAGCCATGGTAGACTAAAAAGCCTTCACATCTCAGATAAGAGCATCTGCGCCTCTAGGCGTGTCAGCATAGACAGATGGCATTCGTTATCTTGCAGCAGACACGCATCCAGACTCACGCTACAAAACCGCCATGCTCATTTTCAGTATTGCGGCAAGATGATCAATCTGTTGATCTCTAGACAAGGTAGCAAAAGCCAAACTAATCAAAAATTGTAATACGACAGACAGAATAATCGTTGGTAAGAGAAAAGCCAAAGATGCAAGCTACGAATCGGGTGTATCAAAACCAAGTAAAAACTGCTGAAGTGCGATTTCATATGCCTTCTTATATGACCTCAGCTGTCAGACAATTTCCTTAGAGATGAACACTTGAGGCAATAAAGATGAGATTCTACAGGTGAGTGTTGAGAATATCATAGACAGGGAATGTAAACAACGAGGAAGTTTTAAAGAAAATGAAAACAAAAAAATCAATTTCCTATTAAATCCAATAGAGAGTTGAAAATTTCTGATAATTAGAAAAAAGACTTGGTAAATATGATATACAATATACTGAAATCAAAAGGAAGAAAAGAAAGCAATCTAAAGGCTATCTAACAAGCTTGTGTAATTCTATGACAGATGCATATGGAGGTATTTTAGAAATGTAAACAATTCTAAAAGCTAGGGAAGGTGTAAAAATCCACGAATTTCTGTGTTAAAGGGACACAACGCATAGAAATATTTATTGACGTCAAGATGTTCTGAGTTCCTACAAGTGATGGCCGTTTTCATTCTGACACGAAAGCACTGGCTCAAACCTTAGCATTATCAATTTTTGCGGTTGCATAAATGACAGAACCTCTGGTCATGGTTGTTTACAGGTTCGCAACTAACACTCTCACAGCTTCTTCAGCGACTGCAAAATTTGACGTAAAACGTCACATTGTCCAGGGATGAGCGAGTGAATTATCTATGCCTAGCACGTGACAACTCTGGTTAACGATATCTGTCGGATGGAATATTCTCGGAGATTACGACAATCAACAAAGTTAGATAAAGAAAGGAAAAATGGCGAACGAGAGAAGAAAAAAAACAAGAGATGTTTGAAGAAAATACTGAAGAAGATAAAAGTGTGAAAAAGAACAAAACTGTTCAATATTCAGAAAAAAAAATACATTTTGAGACGAGTAAGTAAGACTAAGGATAATACAGAATCTTGGAAAGCGAAAAATAAAAGACAAATGAAACAGAAATATATTTGCAAGTGAATTTTAACACGAAAACGCTAAAACAGGGCCACTGCTATTCATCTTAAGAATCGCGCAGAATCCAGAAGACGATCTTTTTTTTTTAATCATTTCACGTCAAACAAGGTAGAACTCCCACTGGTGCGCAGGGGTTTACAGAAGAGGTGAGATGAGAAAGAGGAACAAGTTATAGGGGAGTCAGAGAATGAGGTAGAAAAGTATAAAAATACAGATGTGAAGAGGGCTGCATGAGAGTGGAGTGGAATGGAAGAAGAACAAAGATACACGAGTTATCAGGGAAAGGATGCGAGCCAGAGAGATAAGAGATGGCAATTGACTTAGCATTTAAATTCTTGGAAATTTTACTTTTCAGGGAAGCAAGTATATGGAAGTTAATCTTACAGGCCGCAAGTGCGAGTCATTAAGCTGAGGAGTAGAAGTTGCTGTTACATTTGATTGGTTTAACAGTGAAAGTGTGGAACCTAGATGCTAGTCTAGAAGCTCGAGTAAAAACAAGAAGTGGGAGCACCATGAAGCTAAGCTCTTCAGAGAAGAAGCTTTGAAAATATTTGTAGAAGAGACAGAGGGAATGCCACATTACGTCGGTGAGAAAATGACTGGAGTGGAGCTACCAGTTCGGGATCAATTATATTACAAATTCTTCGTTGGATTCTATCTAGAAACCCAAGATAAATAGCGGAGGAACACGATCAAATTATTTCTTGCTACGTTATGTGGAAGAATTAAAAAATAATATTTATTATAAAACAAGATATTTTTTTTAATTTTTTAAAATCATTTCATCCTAAGCACGGCAGAACCTCCACTGGTGCGCAAAAGGGTTACAGAAAATTTGAGTGATGAGAAAGAGGATCAAGTTACAAGGAAGTCAGAGAATGTGGAAGAAAAGTATAAGAATACAGGTTTGAAGAGGGCTGCATGAGAGTGGAGTGGCAAGGAAGAAGAATATGATACAAGGGTTGACATGGAAAGGAAGATAAGAGCTGGCAATTGACTTTGCATTTAAATTCTTAAAGATTTTAGTTTTCAGGGAAGCAAGTATACAAAGGGAATTCCGCAGGCGAGAAGTGTGCGCAAAGAAGCTACTAGAGTAGAAATTGCGGTTACATTTGATCTGCAGTGTTATCAATCCAGACTTAGCAGTCCACGTTCACTCACTTTCTCACCGACGTGATGTGTCATCCCTCTGTCTTTTCCACAAGTATTTTCATGGCAACTGCTCTGATGACCGTTTTTCCTGGAAACTCGACCACATATATTTACTCGTGTTATTAGATTGGTATTAAGGCTCCACCCTTTTACCGTCGGACCCCCCTCTTCTAATCTAATACTTTCTTTTCCAGCTCTTCCCGTTTGTGGAACTCACTTCTATTTGTATGCTTCCCTGATAGCTACAATCTCCAAAAGTTTAAATGCAACGTCAGTTGTCATCGTTTATCTGCTTGATTCCCATCCATCACTGTAAGCCCCCTCCGCACCAGTGGCATTTATACTTTGCTTATGTTGAAATGATTATAAAAAATCTGAATGTTTTAGAATTTTTTAATACTGCAACAAATAAACTTCGGTTGATTTAATAGTTGAATACACACTTTTACACTTTTTGAATTATTTCAGATATTTCTATTCTGACTATTTTCTTCATCATTGTTGTTGTTATCATGTGTACACTACTGGCTATAATTATTACGCCACCCCAGTGTTTAAAAAAAATGATGTATTTCATACTATTTTTAGTAATTATTGCCAACTGAAAAGTTGTAAATGAAAATAGAATGGTTCTTTTGTTAATACTGAACAATAACATTTGCATCAAATGAATTTATAAATATTTAATAATTACCTATATTGCAGTTTTATCAATGAAAGAATGAAGAAAATTTAGGGTAATTTGGACGAGTTCATCTTTGCTTCCTTGCCTTGTAAAATTTTACAAAGTAATAATAAAAAAAGAAACATTCTATTTTCATTTGGCAATAAATACTAAAAGTAGTATGAAATACATCATTTCTTTTTAAAAAGAAACTGGGGTGGCCTAATAATTATGGACCATTAGTGTATATCTGAAACTAAATTAACCCTTTATTTAATCTACGGGGTAGATTGTTCTCGTTCCACTGCTCATCTCTAGGGACATCTTGTTTAGTTATTACCTTTTGTCCTGCTTTTATTATCCCTAAACATGATACGTACCGTTTCACCTAAAATTCGAAAACTATATCAAGAATTCTATCGACATATGCAGTTGAAAATTAACGTAATAAATAAAAACGTAATCATCAATTATAAGAAGATAAACTGAATTGTTACTCTTTAGTAAAAGTAACAGTTTAGGATACCTGCAAAATGTCAGAATCAATCGGGTACAAAAATTTAATAATCTGGGGAATGTTTTTACATGCGATAGAAAATGCGATCCTGCTTTGTAATAGGGTAAAAAAGTTTTCCAAACGTTAAACAATGTATTTACAATCAAGAAAAGTGTTGACCTGCTTTGTAAAATGGCTCTGAATTCTAAGCAGTGTCTTGACAGATGAAGAGAAAACTTCAGGCAGACTCTCATATACGGTCAGGCGCCCTTGTTGTTCATCTCAGTATTCTTGTCAGGCTCCAAAAAATAATCTGTAATGTGATAGGTTCCGACCTGGCAGCTCGATTTCAGCTACATTCTCACCGGCGGGATATGGCTTCCCTCTGTCTATTCTACAAATATTTTCATGGCTTTTGCTCCGACGATCTTAAGTCACTGGTGCCCCCGCCACAAGAATTTGCTCGTGTAACCAGACTGGCAACAGGGTCCCACGCATTAACAGTTAGATCAACGAAATGCAGCCGACAATTCTACTTCTTCAGGTTCTTTTCTCGCGCTTCCCTTCCATATACTTTCGTGACGGCTACAATCTCCAGAAATTTAAATGCATTGTCAGTTCTCATCTTTTATCCCTTGACTCCAGTCCTTTCTACATCACCTCGTATATCTTGTTCTTTTCTTTTCTCTCTACCTTTGCAACTGTCATCACACCCGTGTTCCCATCCTTCTCTTGCTATTTCTCTGACACCCTCTCCTCTTCACTCTCCTCCTGTTTAAACTTTTACTCTCATGTAGCCCCCTGCGCATCAGTGGCGGTACCACATTGCTTGGATTAAAAAAAAAGCAACAACAACAACAACAACAAAAAGAGTTATTATGTAAATCACATAAGCTATAATTCAAACAGTTCAGAACAAATAGAACTAGTCCATTCCGAACTAAATTTTTATCCACTATTAATGGCTAATGTTATATACTGCCACTGGATCGGGCCAGAAAATTTTCTTCATCAGAATCCATTGTTTAAATCTACCATTCATCCGTGAATTGAATACTGTTGCCATATCTGGTCGGGTGCTCCTGCTATTCATCTTGACGTTCTTATCAGAAGCCATCTTTCACATTTATAAATCTACCATTTGTCCATGCATTGAATACTATTGCCATATCTGGTCGGATTCTCATGATATTCCGCTTGAGGTTCTCGACAAAATCCAACGCAGGATCTGCAATATAATCGATCATGATTTAGCAGCTCACCTCCAGTTAGATTATCACCGACATGATGTGGCTACACCCTGTATTTTCAACAGATATTTAATTGAAAACAGCCATGATGAGGTTTTTTCTCTGATACCTGGTCCATATGTATTTACTCTTGCTACTAAAACTGGCATTAAGGTCCCACCATTTTATCGTCGAACTATTAAAATGTGACCGTCTCTTCTACTCTACTAGTTTCTTTTCTCACACTTCCCGTTTGTGAAAGTCACATCCCAGATAACTACAATCTCCAAAAGTTTAACTGCAACATCAATTGCCATGTTTTATCTAATTGATTCCCATCCATTTCTTATCTTTTCTTCAACATCCCCTGTAACTATTTTATTCTTTCAGTATAGCCCCCCCCCCCTGTGCACCAGTGGCATTTCTGTTTTGCTTGGGATAAAATGTTTATAAAAAATTAATCGTTTAATATTTTTAAAAATCTGTTTAAAACAAATTCGAGTTATTAGCGTTCACATGATTCGTAAATGAGACGGGCTGTAGATGTGATTCTACAGGAGGATACTGAGATTATATAAATGGAACAAATGAATAATAATGAAGGTTTAATGAAAAGGGACACACGCTTAGAACCAGAAAGAAACAGTTGAAATTTCTGTTACACATAATGAGGAAACATTAGTATCTGAGACTGACGAAACTTATTGATAAGAAGAGACGCAGAGAGAAGAAGCTAGAAATCAACTTAATGAGGTTTTATCAGACCAAAGTCTAGGAGGATAAGTGGACATGCATTTCTGTGAGTTACAAAAGATAAGAAGATGTGGAGTGCTATGATCATCATTGTTTTAAACAGACAGGGCACAGTAAAGAAGAATCGCAAATTCAATACATGTTGCTGGAAAACTTGAAGCGGCTTCAAACTTCCATGATTACTCGGTTAACTGGGGATCAAAATTTCTGACAGTTCTATAGCGCACCAAGGGAATATTTTTGCCGTATTCAGTTGGTTAATGAAACATGTGGTTACATTATTGCCCCGACCTAAATATTCTGAAAACATAACAAATGTCACTGCAGTTGGTAATAATTTAAGCTTGAAAAGTATTATTATCAGATCGGTGCCTATTTAAACTTTCATCTTGAAAATGAAAAATTGTGTGTTTTTGAAAATCTTTATTCATAACTATAACGACCTTTGCTCTCTATAATCTGATTCTATCTGTCGACGAGTTTATAAATGCCTCGCTTTAGGTTTTGATATGAAATATGAATCTAACATGTTCTATCTTCTCTCGTGATGTTAACTTAAGGCCAACTAAATGGTTTTGTAATCCTCGAAATAAGTGATAATCCGAGAGAGCTAGGCCGTGAGCAGGATGGAGCAAGATGGCACTTCTCATCACCTGTGACAAGCCTACCCAAAAATGGTGTCTAAAGGTATCATGAAAGCAAAGATTCGCAACAAGAACACTTTGTCGCAGGTTCTCTGGAGACAGTTCGTGCGGGACCCATTTTCCGAATACTGAAATATTCCCTTTATTTTCAGTTTGGCGTGACGCAGTTGTATGAGGTACATTAAATTGCTGCGAAAGTTTTCTAGAAGTTACGTAGGGCTTTCAGTATCAGTGGCATTCAACACATCTGAATCATGTTTTTTGGGCAAGCAGATCTACTCTTATCTTTCAAGTTGAAATTTCCTTTCCGAAAACGGGAAAACCACCACCTACAACTTTTTTCTTTCACTGCATCAATTCCATAAGCATCCTGAATAGATCGTGCTGCTGCATCTGCATTGGAACCTCTGTGAAACTCATAGAGTAGAGCATGACTAATGTGTTCTTTAGATGGAAAGAACATTGGTGAGAATATTGCAGAAAATATGAATGATGCCTTAATAATCTGAAAGAAAAAGTTATAAATTAATGATGGTGATATATTTAAGTAATAACAATATGCATTAAATAAATTACAAACCGGCAAAAACATTTGCACCGACCTAATATTTCACAATTAATAAATAAAAAAGATTTAAGAGCCATGCCCACCGACATCTTGAAGGGTCGTGTTATTTTAAAAATAGTTGGGATTTCGAACGAAGCTAATCAAACGCTGTGCAAAGTATTCCTCAACATCAGCACCCGATTTCATCTGAACAACGGGCTCGTCTTCCTCTTTCCATATTTCCTTTCTTCATCCTGGTGCTGGTGGCGGAGGTGGATGTGAATCAAAGATCGAAATAACAGGGGTGAGAATATTGCAGAAAATATGAATGATGCCTAAATAATCTGAAAGAAAAAGTTATAAATTAATGATGGTGATATGTTTAAGTAATAACAATATGCATAAAATAAATTACAATAATTTAAAATGCTCCTTTTACAAACTGGCAAACATTTTTGCACCGACCTGATACTATAGTAAATGTCATCCTCATAGGGTACCCCGTATTTGAAATCCCAAGCTAAGCATTCCGTTTTTTTATATTATAAGTCCTTTCTCCAAGACTTAAGAAAAAAAAACTGGTTCCGATTCACAGTGATTTCTAACTATTTTAACCGTGAACTTCACTCATCTGTTTTATTTAAGCTACTTAAACACTTGGTTGTATTTATAATTCATGCCATCGTTCATGTTAAAACAAAAGCCAGGCCATCGAATATGGATTTTAAAGACTGACTCTTTTCACTTCCAATACGAAACACAGCTAATCTTTTCATTTCATTTTTCTCGCCTTTGTTTTTCTCTGACTTAACAGTAATGTGCATTATGAAAAGAAACGTTAAAAAAGCTGTAACTACTACGAGAAAGAATTAACCTTGCAAAATATGTCAGGATCACAAAAGAGATTTTGTTTCAAAATATCAAATATGTGAGACATTGAAGACGGAAAGCGGAAAACTGTTATTTTTATTCATAGCAATAAAATAAAGGATTTATTAAAAATAAAAACTAAGAAGAATTTGGATGTGTGTCAGGCTGGGGATAATAAAAATCAGATTTTTGTGTTTTATTTTTAAGTAAGGCAATAAGCCACTAAGACGCAAAAGCGTTACTGAATATGTATGAACAAGAGAAAAAAAAAGATTATTAAAGTGAGAGGACAATATAACAGCAGGGATTAAGCAGAAATATTACCGTTACATCTTGCCATTTCAACTGTAAAATCATGAAACCTTGCCAAGTAAACAAGAAGGTGTGAGATAGTTACACAAGGGAGTAGTGTGAAAGAAGAAACTGTTAGCATAGAACTTACGGTTACATATAGCCATTTCAAGTGCATAATGATGATACCTTTTCACCAATATAGTAGTACGCTTAAATTCATAAAGTCGAGGGAATCTTATCAAAAAAATTAACGAAAGAACCTCAAGTGGAATGAATATATAGAATCCATAGCTAAATCCGCTGTGTAGGGCCTGGGACTTTGTTTTGTCTGAAACCATCTTGCATATATATAAATCTACCATCCGCCCATGCATTGAATACTGCTGCCATATCTAGTCGGGTGCCTCTGCTATCCACCTAGAGGTCCTTGGCAAAATCCAGCGGAGAATCTGTAATGTGATAGATCCCGACTTGTCAGCTCAGATACAATCACTTTCTCACCGACGCAGTGTCGCTTTCCTGGGTCACTTCTACAAATACTTTCACAGCTTCTGCTCCGATGAACTTAGCTCACTGGTGACCCCTATATATGAATTTACTCGAGCCACAAGATCAGCAACTAGGTCCCACCCGTTTACTGTGAAACTGATTCTACTCCATCATCTTCTTTTCTCGCACTTCACGCCTGTGGAATTCACTTCCGTTTACTTGCTTCCCCGACAGCTACAAGAATTTAAATGTAAAGTCAATACTTCTCTCCTAATCTCCTATCTCACTAACTTGCATCCTCTCTCTCTCTCTCTCTCTCTCTCTGACTCTCTCTCATGCTTCTTTATCCATCTACTCCACTCTCATCAGTATTCTCATCCTTCTCTTACCTACTTCCTGACACCCCCTATAACCTGTCACTCTTTCTCATAGTTTTCCTCCTATGTAACCCCCTGCACAACAGTGACAGTAAACTGCCTTGCTTGGGGCGATATGATTATAAAAAAAATATTACCACGAAAATATTTACAAAGAAACTCAGTTACGGCAGTGGGAAAATGATTCAAATCGCGATGCCAAAAATTATTGAAGATCCTTCTTTGTTGCAAATATAATAACGAGATAACTAAAAAAGAGCAAAAATTTATCTATAATTGCTGTATACTTGGGTTTGTAGGTGTACTCAAAAGAAGTTAGAATATGGAAGAGAACTTACTGTCGAGAGGCTTGCAGTCAAGTTCCTGTACCTTACCAGAGAGCTCTTTCTAATAAAAGATTTCTTGAATCTCATATTAAGTTCAAGGGGTTAAATCTCGTCACTATATAAGCAAAGTAAAGAAAGAAATCAGCAAGCAGCTGTTACCTTTTTTATTGAGAACAGAAATTAAAAGAAAAATATGAGGTCAGGGAAATATATGGCTTTTATAAAAGAAAATAGAAAACATGTGCAAATGGAATAATCACAAACATTATTTCAAAAAAGCTCGTAAATATTAAATGTCCAATAAAAAAATAAAGCCAACAAGACTGAATATTGAAGAGAAATCTGGATTACAGTAGAGGTCTGACATTCTAAACACCTACCACCTGGGAAGGTGATGAAAACTCAACAGCTAGGAAATAACGATAAACATTTTTTTAAAAATGGAATTTAATGGATAAGGAGTCAGAGTGCTATCACCAACTGAATATAAAACTAGGCATGATAGATAAAAATATACAACTTTTACGGGAAGTAAACAGCAACAAACTAGCATGGACATCAACTAGACCTGGTTACAGAAATAGGAACTATTTTACGGGACTTTACAATACAACATAACACGCGGGTGTCCCTCAAGGCTTTATTCTAGTTCCTACGCTCTTTCTGGTCTACATTAACGATCTCCCCGACATAATAAGCTCCCAAGTAGGCATGTACGCTGATGACACTACCGTTTACTCTAGCTTCGATTAAAAATCTGCTGAGGATGACAAAGCAAACCTCGCCGCCGTGGTGGACTGGGGTAAGAAATGGCTCGTAAATTTTAATGCTTCCAAAACGAAGCTGCTATCTATTAACCATCATAGACAATCGCTCCTACTCCTCATTAGCATGGAACAGGCTAGCCTCCCTGAGAATAAAGCACTACGCCTCTTTGGCCTCACAGTCTCAGTGGACTTCAAGTGGAATGACTACATGATGCTTGGGGTGAGATGGTTTAAAAAAAATTAAAGTTGCTCGACATTGTGATGAATGACCACAAGAACGGAACCTATTTCTGACATCACAGTTTCTTTAATGTATCTCCGAAAATCTTCAAAAAACTATCAAAATACGAGGATCTTTAAGTGGCAAAGGAATGTGGTATCATTAAGGACGTCAATGATTCCAGTTGCTTTTGGAGCTTTCGAATTGTTAAGAAAAGGTTCCGATTGAAGTGATTCATGGTTGTCTATTCTTTAATAAAATACAAAAGAAAATTTACTCACGTGTTCAGCTCACTCATTACGAAAAATTCTATTTAAGTAAAATGTGTTTGATCTTAGTTTATTTTTTTTTTTAAGGATTTCACCCTAAGGATTTCACCCTAAGGATCTCACCCTAAGGATTTCACCCTAAAGTAAGGCCGTCCCGTCACTGATGCGCAGGTTACTACATAAGAGAGTAAAAGTTTATGCTGGAGAAGAGTGAAGAGAAAAACGAGCCAGTTACAGTGGGTGTCCGAGAAAGGGCAAGAGAAGGATGGGAACACAGGTGTGATGACAGTTGCGAAGGTAGAGAGAAAAGAAAAGAAAAAGATACACGGGGTGATATAGGAAAGACGAAGAAAAGACTGAAGCTAAGTGGATAATAAATACGAATTAACATTGCATTTAAATTTCTGAAGCCGTCAGGAAGGCAAGTATACGAAAGGGAGTTCCACAGGCGGAAAGTGCGAGAAAAGAAACTGAGGAGTAGAATTGTCGGCTTCATTTGGTATGTTTAACTGTAAAAGGGTGGGACCTTCTTGTCAGTCTGGTTGCTCGAGTACCTTCTTGTAAATGAATCGCCAGTGACCTAAGTTCGTTGGAGCAGAAGCCATGAAAATATTTGTAGAATAGACAGAGGGAAGCCACATCCCGCCGGTGAGAAAGTGGCTGGAGTCGAGTTGCCAGGTCGGGACTGATCACAATACAGATTCTCTTTTGGAGACTGTCGAGAAATCTAGGTTGAATAGCAGGGGCGGCTGACCAGATAGGACAACAGCATTCTGTGCACGGTCGGGTGGTTGATTTGTATATATGCATGATGGATTCAGGCGGAAAAAACTTCCTGGCCTGACACAGTGTCCCAACCTCCCTCGCAGTGGATTAAGCTATTGATTCAATGTAATGATTCCACTTGAGGTCGGAAGATAGGGCGAGGCTGACGAGGCGCAGAATATTGCTTTCAGGGACACTCGCTTGGTCCATGCTTATGAAGGTGGGCAGGAGAGAATACCTGTGGTGGTTGACAGATAGCAGCTTCGTTTTAGAAGCATTGAAATTTACAAGCCATTTCTTACCCCACTATACCACAGTGTGAAGGTCCTTCTCAAGAGACCAGTAGCGAAGTAATGTTTGTCAGTCTCGTCAGATTTCTTACTGATGCGGGAGTTTCAGATCTTAGGTCACTGGTTGGGACCCGGAATGAAATTTGTATACAACAGAAATTCAAAATGATGATAATAAAAATAAACAAGATGTTATACGCAACCCTTACAATATTTTCAACAGTTAAGAGAAGACTGTGATTTGAAGAAAAAGAAAACACAATAATTGATAATGTTAAACAATATTATTTCAAAAGCATGTCTGTCACCTTTAAGTTATATCTTTTAAAAATTTAAAGTATAAAAATATATAAATCTACAAAAAATGATAAGCCTTCGTACAAAGTTGCTTATCTTATAATGAAGAAACGAATGTCCTGATAATGAACTCGTCAAAACGAATGAAACGCTGCCAGAGCGAAGGCAAGAAACCGAAACGTACTTAATGGCGATCTTGTTCATCATGGAACTTTCAGTTAGTTGATTAGTTACTAAGAGATATCAATCAAACAGTCAGTCAGTCAGTAAAGTGCCATACGTGATACACGCTTTGGGCGATCATGTCTCGAAAGGGACATGACTGACTGGGCAGAAGATTATCCCGCAGTAGGTTGCCATTCCATTTTTCTGGTAGACTGGTTGCAAGCTAAGGCTATAGAATCCAATCTGTCCTAATATTTAACCCATAACTGGAGGGAAGAGAGGGATTAATATCTTTTCCAAGGGGATTTGTGCGTAAATGAATGCAAGTTATTCGAACTCGATTCCTCGCTTTGACGTTCCTAGTCGATATCAACTGCATCACAACGCACATCCCAACGCAAATCAAACATCTTAGTGTAAAATCTTATGGAACTCTCCAGTTATTTTATTAATTCCCCTAAAACAGGAAGTTAATAGTTTACATACCTATCCATTCTCATGCGTTTTAAGGCTCAAAAGGTCGGAATAATAATAATAATAATAATAGATGACATACTACCTCTTGAACAAAAAGGGTGCAAACGTGGCTGTTACGGACGTAAAGACCAATTACTTATTAACAGGATGATCTTGGAAAACTGCTACAATGCAGAGAAAAATTAGTAATGCCTGGATAGATTATCGTAAAGCATTCGATCGTGTCCCACATTCCTGGATCTTAAAGACTTTAAATATGTACAAGGTATCATCCGCATTCATCAATGTCATCAAACACTGTATGTCGATATAGAAAACATCCCTTTACCTCAATAATATAAATGGAACCTATATGTCTGGTAAAAAAAAACATCAAAAGAGGTATATTTCAAGGTGATTCTTTGTCTCCCTTGCTATTCTGTATATCATTAATAGCACTAACCAGTCAACTTAACAAGACAGAATGTGGTTATAAAATAGCTCAAAAGAAAATAAGCCATCTATTTTACATGCTTAGAATGATAATGAGCTGGAAGGTCTTCTGCAAACTGTAAAATGATTCAGCGAAGACATTGGAATGAAATTCAATTTGAATAAATGTGCCTAAGCTACATTTTTACGCGGATCGCTACAACAAACATCCTCAATTAGCTTAGACTCTGCTGTAACAATAAAAGATTTAGAGCCAGAAGAAGCTTATAAATACTTAGGTGTAAATGAGAGTGAAAAAATTCACCATAAAAAAATGAAATAAATAGTGCGTACAGAAGGCTATGACTGATATTAAAAACCGAATTGAATTCTCAGAAGAGAATTATGGCCTTTCTGTCCCAGTGGGTCAATATAGTTTGAACATCTTGAACTGGACTCTAAACGACATCAGACGAATGCATTTTAACACAAGAAAGCTTCTTTCTAAGCATAAGATGCATCATCCAAAGGCTGATGTAGGCCGTCTATACATACCCCGTAAAGGTGGAAGAGGTCTTATTCAGATAGAATTGTCATACAAGCCAACTATTGCTTACTAACATACATACAAACAACAATGAACTAGATGATACAATTAGTTAAACCACATGAAAACAGAAAGAAAACATATTCAATAATAAGGAAGGTAGTAAACACAAACAAGATTTACATTTAGTAGATTCTGTAGAAAAGCAAAACAGAAGCCAAAAACCAATTATTGCGGGAAAAAATGAAAATGAAAGCCAAAGATAAAGCTCTTGAACAGATGAAACAACGCTGGCAAGACAAACCTCTGCATGGCCAATATCCAGAACGTGCCAATAAATCCAATGTTGACAAAGTTAATACTCATCGATGGTTACGTGCATCTGGATTAAAGTCTGAGACTGAAGGCTTTATTCTTGCAGCGCAAGACCAAAGTTTTTTCACTAGAATCTTTCAGGCAAATATTATGCATAATAATGTGGATCCAAAATATAAGTTCTGTGATAAATACCAAGAAACAATAGACCATCTAATCTGAAGATGTTCTGTACTTACCCCAAATTAATATAAAAATCGTCACGATAGATTGGGGCAATATTTACATTGGACAATGTGCAAACACTATGGAAAATATGTAAACAAACACTGGTATGAACATCGCCCAGCACCGGTTACAGAAATAGAAGAAATCAATAGAAGATGTCACCATTCTATGGGATTACAACATCTACATAGACAGAAAAATTGAAGAAAATTGGTCGGATATTATTGTTAAAAACCAGAAAGAAAAAACTTGCCTATTTATCAATATTGCTTGTCCAGCGGATTGTAACATAGCAACCAAGAAATTCGAAAAATTATCAAAATATAAAGACCTGGAAATGAAATAGAAAAACTGTGGAAATTGAAAAAAATAATCGTGCCAGTGATAGTAGGTGCACTTGGAATGATACAAATTGGAACAAAACAACACATTGAATAAATCCCTGGAAACCCCAGCTTAAGAGATATACAAAAAATTGTCTTGTTAAGTACAGTGCACACACTAATGAGAACTTTGTCAATGTAACGCTAAGGATGTTAGTTGAGATAGAAAAAACATGAAATGGAGCTATAACAACAAAACACCACCTGCCTTAGATCTTCCCGCAGACTTGGTAAGTAGTGCGACCATAGCAGAAATCGAAATATGATGAAAAATCACATAATAATAAAGAACACAACGGAAGGTATTAAATAATATGACAAAATAAATATAAGTATCTTAACTCTGACAGTAAAATGTGTTGCACCTGAAAAGTTCTGTTATAAATGGAGGTCTGGGTAAGATCAATTTACTGCGACTGAGAACATTGACAAAGTCCGAAGTAGTTGTTGTTTTCAAGAAAGTCAAAAAGCTCACTTTAACACTAGAATTTGTACAAATAGAATGCCTACATTTACTACCTTGTTTAACCCGGCCCAGGTCCCAGTTGATGAAACGGTAAGGGACTGTACAAAACAGAAAGCGAATGAAGATGTCAACAACAGAAGCAATAATAATAATAATAATAAGAAGAAGAAGAAGAAGAAGAAGAAGAAGAAGAAGAAGAAGAAGAAGAGTAGGATAACAGTATTTTTCACAAACAGGCAAACTGAAGCAAATGAGCTGGACATTACTGTCAAAAGCCAAAAAGAAAAAAAAACTTGATGTCTGATTAATATGGCTTTTCCTGCGTATAGCAACCAAGAAATTTGGAAAACTATCAAAGTATAAAGACCTGAAAATTGAAATAGAAAAATGTGAAAATTGAATAATACGCTATGAAAAAAGATCAAAATTCCACAGATAGAACAAGATCTTCGAAATCTATGCAAAGAAAGAAATAGATAAACAAAGAATTGAAGTTGCTGACTCCTCAAAAAATGGAAGAGACTATACCGATCTAGGAAAAATAGATTTAGCAAAGGATAGAACGGATGAAATATAAACCAGAACAAACATTGGCTGGAATCACAGAAGAGGATGTTAAATGTGCACTGAAAAATGTACACAAATGATAATCTCCAGGAAGAGATAAAATTCCTAACCTTTGGCTATATTATCTAAATACAGCTCACAAAAACTAGCCAAAAAACTTCAAGAAATATTTAATGATCCTACTAAAATTCCGGCATAACCAAAGGAGTGACCTTTTTTCTACCCAAGAATGGTGATATAAATATTCTGAAAAGTTACAGAACAATTATATGTTTTACCACGACTTACAAACTGTTGAATTCTGTTCTGACAAAACAGACATATTTCTTCTTAAGAAAAAAGACATACTATTGCTTGTGCAAAAAGGGTGCAAACGTGGCACTTACAGATGTAAATACTATAGGAAACAAATCCCATATCATCCATCAAGTAACTAAAACACACAAAGTAAAATTGCACACCCGCAAAATCGGATTCAAACTACTAAAAGCATTTTGGAAAAAAAAAACAACTAAGGCAAATTTCACAAATCAGTGTGAAAAGCAAAATTCTGAATCATAATTCGATAAGAAATAGAAAATTCATACTACTAAGTCAATCAAACTTTTTTTTTCACTTCTAAAGAAGAAAAAGCCTCTGGGAGCCGGTCACATGAACAGATTTTGCCGACATGGGAGCGGTTAGCTGACGAACCCGGCAGCATTGTAACAAGAGAAATTTCAAGAAGTCGACTTCTTCCAATTTTCCTTTTCTTCATTTTCACTCCAAGCCGACAAAGAGAGCAACAACAACAACAATTTCTTTATTTGTTTTACCTTCTCTCCCCCTCTGTGGCCGACCTATCCCAAACAGGAAGGAAATGACAATCACAATTCGCTTACTCACACAAAGTAACATAAGACTTCACATTCTACTGCTATCCGTATACGCCCCGGGACATTTAGCTATTTACTACTATCAAACCATGAACTCTAAACTTCTGTGGACATTTCCAATACTTACATTTCTCTTTGAACAATTTTAACTACAAAACTGCATGCATTTTCTGTATGAACATTTTTCTTCTCACAAATATGTTATAGTGTTCAATTAACAAAATTTCAATTATATTTTTTTTTCTTACAATTTTGCCATTCTGTTAATAAACCTTCACTTTAATGTACATACGAAATATTTTATCCTTCCACATTTCAACATCCAACCTTTTCATATTTAAATTGTAGAGACGTCAGCCGTGTTTGGCACAAGGCCAATTTACCAAACATCACAGAGGCCCCAACAAGACCAATTACTTATTAATCGGATGATCTTGGAAAACTCCTTCAATGCAAAGAAAAATCTTAGTACGGTCTGAATGGAATATCGTACGGTATTTGACTTTAAGATCCACATTCCTGGATCTTAAAGTCTTTAAATATATACAAGTTATCTCTAGTTGTCATCAATTTTATCAAACAATGTATGCCGATATGGAAAATAACATTTTATCTCAATCATATAAATGGAAACTATAAGTTTAGTGAAATAAATATGAGCAGAGGAATATTTCAAGGTGTCTCTTTGTCTTCCTTATTGTTTTGTATATTACTAATAGTATTAACTCGACAATTTAACAAGACATAATGTAGTTATAAAATAGCTTAAAAGAAAATAAACCATCTATTTTATATGGATGACTTAAAGTTGTATGCAAGGAATGACAGTGAGCTGGAAGGTTTTCTTCAAATTAAAAATGCTCCACTGATGACATTGGAATGAAATTCAATTTGATAAATATGCTAAAGCCACAATATTACGAGGATAACTACAACAAACATCCTCTTTTAGCTTAGACCTTGAGGTAACAATATAATATTTTAGCAAAAAACAAAAAAACTTCTTTTGTGTTAACAGTGTTTTGGTAATTTTTCTTCAGCATACCACGCACAAATCATCAAATCTTTTTCGGATATGAAAAAAAGCAAAGAAAGATTAAAGTTCTTGAACAGATTTCAAGCAAACCTCTGCATGGCCAATATTCAGAACGTACTAATTCACCCGATGTTGATAAATTTAAGACTCATTGATGATTACGAGCATCTGAAGTTTTTTATTTTTGCATCGCAAGACCAGAGTCTTTTTACTAGGAACTTTCAGGCAAATATCATGTTCTGTGACAAATAGCAGGAAACCATACACCATCTAATTTCAAACATATGAAGCTTGTCACAGTAGAGTATTAATATTACATTAAACAATGTGCAAACAATTTTCAAAATATGTAAACAAACACTGGTATGAACATCACCCAGCACCGGTTACAGAAATAGAAGACGTTACCAATCTTTGGGATTACACCATCTTCACAGACAAAAAATTGAAACAAACAGGCTGGACATTATTATCAAAAAACGATTGAAAACGAAGCTACTCTCAATTAACCATCATCGACAATCTCACCTACCTCCCATTAGCATGGAACAGGCTTGCCTCCCAGAGAGTAAAACACTACGCCTCCTTGGTCTCACACTTTCAGCGGACATCAAATGGAATGACTATATCGAATCCATTGCTAAATCCGCTACTATGAAAGTCGGTTCTCTGTGTAGGGCCCGGAAGCTTTTTCCGTCTAAATCTATCCTGTACATTTACAAATCTACCATCCGCCCGTGCATTGAATACTGCTGCCATATCTGGTCGGGTGCCCCTGCTGTTCTCCTCGGGCTTCTCGATAAGGTTTCAGAGGAGGGTCTATAATGTGATAGATACCGACTTGGCAGACCGCCTTCAGTCTCTCTCCCACCGGTGCGACGTGGCTTCCCTGTGTCTCTTCTATAAATACTTTTACGGCTTCTGCTCCGATGAACTTAGATCACTGGTGCCCCCTAAATACGAATTTGAACGAGATACTAGATTAGCAACTAGATCCCACCCTTTTACAGTGAAACCGATAAAATGCAGCCGTAACTTCTACTCCAACAGTTTCTTTCCTCGCACTTCCCGACTGTGGAATTCTCTTCCAAACGATTGCTTCCCCGACGGCTACAATCTCCAGGAGTTTAAATGTAAGATCAATAGACACCTCCTAACACACTAACCAGCTCCCATTCTATCAAGCACTCTTCCCATCTGCCTAACCCTCATCCTCGCTATCCTTACTCATCTGTCACCTTCCTCCTGACATTCCCTATGTCTAACCACTCCTTCTCTTTACCTTCCCCTATGTAGCCCCATGCGCAATAGTGGCAGTGGAATGCCTTGCTTGTGTTGAGATGATTAAAAAAAAAAAGAAAAAAATCAAGGAATTTGAAAAAACGTTCAAAGTATAGAAACCTGGAAATCGAAATAGAAAAAATGGGGAAATTGAAAACAAGAGTCGTGCCAGTGATAGTAGGTGCACTTGGAATGATAAAAACGAGACATGACACATTGAAAAAATCCCTGGAAATTCCAGCTTAAAAGAAATTCAAAAATTGTTTTTATAAGTACAGCCTACACTCTAAAAAGAATTTTGCCCATGTAACGCTGGTGATGTTCTGGGAGTTAGAAAAACAAATCATGAAATGTAGTCATAAGAACACACCACTAGTTGTTTTAGGTATTTCCGCAGAATTGGAATATAGTGTCACTTTAGCAGAAATAATAATAATAATAATAATAATAATAATAATAATAATAAATGATATGGCTTGTCCAGCGGATTGTAACATAGCAACTAAAAAATTCGAAAAACTGTCAAAATATAAAGACATGGAAATTGAGATAGAAAAAATGTGGAAAATGAAGACAAGTATCGTACCAGTTACAGTAGGTGCATTTGGAATGATAAAAAATGGAACAAAAAACACATTGAAGGAATCCCTGGAAACCCCAGCTTAAGAGATATACAAAAAAATGTCTTGTTAATTACATCCCACACACTAAAGAGAACTTTGTCTATGTAACGCTAGGGATGTTAGGGAGATATAAAAATCATGAAATGGAGTCCAAAACAACACACCAAGATTTGCCTTAGGTCTTCCTGCAAACTTGGTAAGTAGTGCGACCATAGCAGAAATAGAATTATGATGAAAAATGAAATAATAATAATAATAATTGACATGAAATTGTTTAAATCAGGCAAATGACCTGAAATTTCAATTTTAAATATGTCTATAAATAAAAGTTATGAATGCTTTTCTATGCAGAATAATGGAAACTGTTCTTTCGATGCGAATTTTAAAATTGGTCGATTTTGGTGAAAGGGGCCCAAATTTCGGCGTGAGGAACTGAGAGGCAGTTTAAGTTCTAGGATCGAAGAGTGTGGGATGGGTGGATCGAGTTCTCTAAGGCAAAATTGATTTGGCAAGATCCCTGAACCCGCTGATAAAATATTTGGCAAAGGGTCACAGAGAATCTGCACCGAGCTGACAGGACACACAAACGGAGGAGACACATGCAAAGAAACACATTCACGAAACAACAAGTTACTTTTATATTTTTAAATAGATCATGTACACGCATTTATAGGAATTTTCAAATATTCTTTCTGTCCCCCTTCTCTCTCTGTCTCTCTCTCTCGCTCTCTCTCTCTCTCTTTTCACTCGCTCTTTGTCTACTCCCCTTCTCTCTGTTTACATCTATCTCAATCGGTAGATAAAGACAGAATAAGAATATATAAACATTATATATATATATGAAGAAAATAAGTGATAGATAGATAGAATTTTTAAATTTTAAATTTCCAAAAAATTGTTAAATAAAATAAAAAAACTCGCTCTCCCTCCACTGTTCTCTCTCTTTGTATTTATACATCGATCTATCTTAATCAACAGATAAAATAGAATAAGACAAGATAGATAGATAGATAGATAGATAGATAGATAGATAGATAGATAGATAGATAGATAGATAGATAGGAGATGCATATGAATCCTTCATGTTTAAAGAATGAGATATGGAAAAAATAGAAGACATTCTGGTACTATTACTTATATCCTTTTTTCATATCTAACTCTCTGCCGAAGTTTTAATAAAACTGAAACAATTTTGAATGACAGATGATTTCTATTCGTTCTTTGTCTGATTCAGATCCGCCTTTGATCCATAGATTGAGTGATAGATTGTTTATATTCTGGTAAATTTAATAACGCGATGTTAGTTCCTTTGATTTCGGGAGAATAAAATTTTAAAATATCCTTACTCTCAAATTCTTCTTTTAAAGGTGAGGATCTTTTGTAAAATAGAAAGAATAGGGAAGACAAGTAAGTAATCTTCAAACAACTCGAAAGTTATGTTCATGAAATGTGTTCAAATATTTCTGAATGTATATGTGCTAATTTAGCAAAATGCTACCAAACTATTTTCTTCAGTTTTTTTTTTCATTTAATTTCAATTATTAAGCGATCATCAGACCACATTATACAGCGTCTAATAATCACTTATGGTATGAAAGATCCAATCACCATGCAATCTACCCCTGACACTGAGAATACTTACCTCATAAATATACCAATTACCAATTGAGTTTTGAGTTTTGTTTAAAGGCATAACAACTTCCGTGGGTTATTTAATGCCAAATAGGGTTTAAGGGTTTTTTTCATGTTTGCTTATAGTGAGAAGGTTGATTTACTCAGATTTTGATGAAAAAAACTTTTTTATTCTTTTTTATTTTAGAAAACTGAAAATGTTTTCTAGTTTTGTATATCTTTCTAGAAAAGTCTATTTTTATGTACATATTTCTATAAAAGTCTATTTTTATACTTTCATAGTGTTTTGACCCCAGTTTTGGGCGTTAACTATTTGCCCACAGCTGGGACCCTAACAGGTGCTACCACTCCGCGTCAGAGTAGATCGGGGAACAATAGCAACTGAGAGGTGGTTCTATGCTCCTCACAAACTCTCAATCAGAGGCCTTGCTGCAGGATGCAGTTTACCGTCAGGCCCAGGACAATACCAATTACCAAACCGAAAGAGAGAGAAAAAGAAAAAAACAAGGAGAGAGTATAAGATGACAAGAAAATGACGAAAAGGTGAAATGACTATGGCGTCTGACACATACAGACGCATACACACATACACACACGCAGACACAAATTATCCTAACACTAGGCATAAAACCTCCAAATTTAATTAATTAAATCAAACTCAATATAAAATAAAGAAATTTGCGAGAAACGATTGACTGAATAATTACAAAAGTGTTCGTCTATGAAATTCTGGAGGCGATGCACTGAACGCAACATCAATCCGCTATGTGAAAAAATTGAAATTTTTATTAATCCCATATATATATATATATATATATATATATATATATATATATATATTCTTCATTTGTAAACGAGTTATTACATTTCTTAAATGAAGAATATATATATATATATATATATATATATGTATATATATAAAGACAATCTTATAACTATACTGGTGTAGAAAACCCCTCCGCGGATCTACGTGGAAGGAAAAATGGTTATAAAAAAAGAAAGAGCTAAGCACATGAACATCAGCCAAAAGGATTCGGACCGAGTCAGCACGTAGCCCAAAGAAAAAACCCGAGACGAGTAATCAACCAACAAAAAAGCGCTCAATACTTAGGTCGAGCAGAATAAAGTATACCTAGTGAGCCAACAAACTCACTAGGTATATATATATATATATATATATATATATATATATATATATATATATATGTTTAATTACTTAATTTTGGGTCATAATATAATTAGACCAATTTACATTTGTTGTAAAAAGTGTTCAATACAATTATATTGAAGAACCTTTGAATATTTTCTATTTGTAAACGAGTTATTACGCGACCTAGGTTTCTATAATGAGTGGTGTCTTCAGACGATTTTCAATAACTCATTTTACCGTTTACCATTTTTTTAAAGCCAAGCCTTACAACGTTGGCAAAATATGTAGACTGTGCCAGGAAGAAAATTTAGAGGTTATGCTATTCCCAAACAAAAATGTACTTTTCAATGAAAGAACGGAAATTATGACTAAGTGTAACCATACTAAAAATAATTATTAGATTCATACAACCATGGATGAAAACGTTATAATTTCTTGCAATTTTAAAAATTGCGCGTTCAAAAATTCCCTGCCACGTGAGCGTTCTTAAAAAAAGTAAAGGTAATATCAGTTATTGAAAATCGTCTGAAGACATCACTCATGGTAGAAACCTGGGTCGCGTAATAACTCGTTTACAAATGGAATATATATATATATATATATATATACAATTGAATAAAGAACGAAGAAAGTATTAACAACGTTCAAAACATTAATTTAAATCAGTGCCCAATTTAAAAGTAGAGCAATGAAACTTTAATATGAGTTATAGTTTAGAACATGTACAAATTATAATTTACTACAAAAGTGTACTTTTTTTTTCGACATCGAAAAAGCAATGTCTCATCAGGTAATTAATAATGATGTTACTAAACAGTTTTTCTGAAAAAGAAAATTAAAAAATCTCACTTCCCCTTACCAAATTTTGGGTTTATTTCTCTCGGAACCGTTATCAACGGCTCTTTCCTATTAGCTCTTTCTTTCTCTCCTGTTTTCCTACGCTTTTTCTCCCGATGTATCTCTCTTTCCTTTTTGTTTTAACCCATTTTTTTCGATTTTCTTTTTTGTTTCCCTTCTTTTCTATCTTCTTTACCTCGTAAACTTTTTCAAAAATAAAGAGTAGGTGACTAACGGCCATAATTATTAGGCCACCCCATTTTTTTAAAAGAAATTATGCATTTCATACCATTTTTTAATATTTATTGCCAAATGAAAACAGAATGGCTCTTTTGTTATTGTTACTTTGCAACATTTTACAAGGCAAAGAATCAAAGATGAACTCGTCCAAATCTCCCTAAATTTTCTACATTTTTTCATTGATGAAACTGCAATATAAGTAATTAATTAAATATTTATAAATTCATTTGATGCACATGTTATTGTGCAGTATTAACAAAGGAACCATTCTATTTTCATTTACAATTATACACTTGGCAATAAATACTAAAAAATAGTATGAAATACATCATTTTTTTAAACACTGGGGTGGTCTAATAAGTATAGCCGGTATAATATCTATCTATCTATCTATCTATCTATATATATATATATATATATATATATATATATATATATATATATCCACAGTCAATATCAAGAATAAAATAAATTAAAAAGAATTCAACAAATCTACCATCCGCCCGTGCATTGAAAACTGCTGCCATATCTGGTCGGGTGCTTCTGCTATCCACTTAGAAATCCTTGACAAAATCCAATGGAGAATCTGTAATGTGATCAATCCCGACTTGGCAGCTAGGATAAAATCACTTTCTCACCGACGCAATGTGGCTTACCTGTGTCTCTTCTACAAGTACTTTCACGCCTTCTGCTCCGATGAACTAAGCTCACTGGTACCTGCTATATATGAATTTTCTCGAGACACAAAATCAGCAACTAGGTCCCACCCTTTTGCTGTGAAACCAATAAATTGTAAACGTAAATTCTACTCCATCAGCTTCTTTTCTCGCAATTTTCCGACTATGGAATTCCCCTCCGCTTACTTGCTTATAATCTCCAAGAATTTAAATGTAAAGTCAATAGTTGACTTCTGTCTCAATAACTTAGATCCTCTCTCTCTCTCTCTCTCATGCTTTTTCTTCGTTCACCCCACTCTCATCAGTATTCTCTTCCTTCTCCTACTCTCTTCCTGACACCCCTTGCAACCTCTCACTCCTTCTCATAACATACCTCCTATGTAAACCCCTGCACAACAGTGACAGTAAAATGCCTTGCTTGGGGCGACACGATTATAAAACAAAAAACATACGTTTCGTGACTTCTTTGAGTTGATTTTATGATTTAACTGTTTGTGATGTTAAGTGAATATGGTGTTATTTTCAGTCTTAAAAGTTTGTAGTCTCGCGTGAACGTGATGTAGTTTGGATTCTGGGAATTAAAATCCATTTGAGAATGTTAGCTACTTTTCGAATCATTTGGATTTTTACTTTTTTTTTTTTTTTTTTTGCTTGTTTTGACTCGATTTGGATAGTTTCTAAAACGTGTAACATTTACGCTATGTTTTGTTGAGTACTATTGAGTACTGTTGTGTTATTCCCAAGTAGCCAACTTGCATTAATTCATGCGTTCCTATGAAATGAATTTCTATATTACAGTATAATCTAAAATATGACAAATTTGAAAATGATGAAATCGAAAAGATAATTAATAGTGAGCATCAGAAAGAGACAACTAAAGGTCCTGGGACATGCAATGAGGAAGGAGGGCTTCGAGAACCTTTTACTAACAGGCCAGATAAAAGGGAAAAACAGACAAAGGAAAACAGCGGATAACATATTTAAAAAGGCCTGAGTAGGTGGATGACAAAACGGGGGCTGAGAGACCTTACAGGAGAAACCGTGCTAAGAGCCACCAGGGGTAAGGAGACGTGGAAGGCCATGATCGCCTACGCCCTGAAGAGACAAGTTACATAAAAAAAAGTACACGAGAAATAGGCGTGGTTATATCAGTCAGGTAAGTGCCATACGTGATACACGATTTAGTCGATCATGTTTCGACTGACTGGGCAGAAGATTATTTCGCAGTAGGTTGCCATTTCTTTTCTATAGTAGACTGGTTGCCAGCCAAGGCTATAGATCCCAATATGTTTTATTATTTAACCCATAACTGGAAGGAAAAGGTAGATTATACCTTTCCCAATTGTATTTGTGTGTAAGTGAATGCATAAAAATTAAAATGGAATTCGAAATTGGCTCCCTCGATTTGTCGTTCCGAGTCGATATCCACTGCACCACAAGACAGTATTTTGTACACATTCTTCTACTATGTGCTATGTCTCTTCAGGACGCAGGCGATCATGGCCTTCCACATCACCCTATTCTTTGTCACACTTATACGCCTTCTCCCGTTTTTCTACCTAATTCCCACGCCACTATACATCTGTTCAAGTCTATCAAGTCTATCAAGTCTATCAAGTCTACGTTTCTTTTTCTTGTCTCTCTTTCCCTCAATCAGTTTCTTATTCATCTTTTTTCTTTCTTTTTCTATTGTCTTTCTATTTTTCTTCTTTTTTCTAACTTCTTTTCGGCCTTCTGTCTCTCTTTCTCTTTTCTTTTTTTTTTCTTTGTCGCTTGTCGTCTGTTCATTTTCTTGTCTATTTCTCTTCTTTCTCGCCTTTTCACTTTCTTTCTTTTTAGATTTTTTCTTTCTTTCTCTTCGTACTTCTTTTTATTTGCTTTATTTATTTCCCTTTTTTTCTTTTTTCCGTTCTTTTTCGTTTTTTTTTTCTCTTTCTCTCTTTTTTCTTCTACATTTTTTGTTTGATCGTTTTTGATCTTTACTTTTTTAGGTTTTTTCTTTCTTTGTTTTTCAATTTTATCTTTTCCTTTATCCTTTCTATCGCTTTCCAATTTTCCCATCTTATTCACTTGTATCTACCAATCATAATCCTTCATTGTTTATCTCCCCAACACCCTCTCGTTTTGCAGGCCGTCCCTAAGCACCCATTTGTTTATGTTGGGCTTTTGCATTTTTTATCACCGTCCTACACCACTCCACTACCAGTTCTCGTTCGAAGAACGAATAAGCCTCGATGGATGAGTCACGTACCATTTCCCTGAAGCAACCGGTGGTTGGCAGTGACCAAAGGTCAGTTCTGATTGGTGGAGCGCAATAATGGTGATGTGACTACAGAGAACGGAGAGAGTAGAAGCGAGAGGAATGCAATGAGACCATTAGGGAAGTGGGGAGCATAGGGATTGGACAGATAAAAGGAGGGAGAAAAGAGCGAAGGGTAAGTAAGGGGAATGATTCAAAAGAAAGAGAGGTGGAGAGCAAGACGCAAATCGGAGAGTAATGAAGGGAAGTTAATCAGGGGAAAGAATATTAATAAAAAGAGAGAGAGGATGTTCATCAGAGAAGTTAAAAAGTGAAGAGCAAAGATGAAGCTACATAAGTAATAGATAGGATGAAACAGATAGAGAGGATTAAATTGGAAAAAAGAGAAAAGGCATAGACGGGTGTCAAGATATTAAAGGAAACAGTAAATAAAAAGGGAGAGTATTGTATTTCAGACAAGTTTAATAAGAACAGAAAGAGTTCTTCTTCTATCTGCCTTGTCCTTTCAGGACGTAGGCGATCATTGCCTTCCACGGCTTCCTATCCCTGGTGGTTCTTAGCACTCTTTTTCCTGTTACACCACCCAAACACCGCTTTGCCATCCACTAGCTCAAGCCCATAAATCTAGAATAAAAATGTATAGAAACTAGCATCGCCACAAAAATGAGGGATCAGTCTATATATTGATTATAATATAAAACCGATCCCCCACTTTATACTCACATTATAATTTCTTATAAACACTTGGCATATATATTCTTCTTCTATATTTTGTCGCATTTTGTTGAAAGTTTTTGCATAATCGACACATACAGAAGAAAAACATTCTACAAAAAAGGGGTCAAGAAAGAAGTTTTGATTAAGGAAAAAATTCATTATTATTATTCTTATTATGAGCTTATTTTGAACATCGTGGAGTTTTCTTCAATTGTGACATTGTGTCTGACTAAGATAAGTATGCACCTTTGTCTTTTCTCTCTTAAATGAAAGTGTAACATATCAATCACTGACGCTTGTGATCAGCGTTCAAGCCTAAGTAAAAAGCCAAGATTTTGAAACATCATTTTTTTTCTTTTGTATTACATGCCTCTTTTAATCTTGACCAATCACGACCCTTTACAACAGCTTGCATTTTTGTTATGAGAAAACACACCTATTCCTCAGATAATGGACTCTCCCTCCTATATTAATATGAGTTAACAGAATGTAGTTAACGGAGGAAGTTCTTAGGTGTTCTTGTGAAGATCATAGGAGTTCTTTAGAGTTCTATTAGAGTTCCATAGAACTACTACGCAGTTGATATTAGTCGGCAGGTAGCCGAATATTAAGAAGTCAGCTTTCAGTGGAAGATTACCAAGTTCTTAACAATTTGGGTGCGTTAAGACGATTAGCAACCGACATAGCACGATTATAACCTTCAGTACGAAAACTACTCCACAACAATTTTGTGGCCCTTATTAACTTTTTTATTCTTTGTCATTGTTTTAAAATAAAAAAATGGTTAAATAACTTATTCGATATTTCCTACAGTTCTTCTACAATAGGTAATGTGAATGTTAGCTTCTGCAGTCACTCAGTCACTCTTCCCTTATTATGCCATTCCAAAAAATATAAACTGTCTCTTTTGGGTATACGTGCTTTTATAGCTTCGATTTTCCTTAAACATACCACGTTGTTTACGTGTCCTGTCAGTAGAACCACATTTAAAATTACTTATTTTAAAAACTATAACTTGTTTTTTCTCTCACTGTACTCCCCTGTGCAACAATAGTGGTCCTGCTTTGCTTAGGATGAAATAATTATGAAAAAATACCTCTCACAACAGACCTCAAGTGGAATGACTATATAGAATCCATAGCTAAAACCGCTGCTAAGAAAGTCGGTTCTCTGTGTAGGGCCAGGAAAGTTTTACCGTCTGAAACAGTCCTGCACATATATAAATCAACCATCCGTCCGTTGCTGCCACATCTGATCGGGTACCTCTGCTATTCACCTCGGGGTTCTTGACAAAATCAAACGTAGAATCTGTAATATGATCGGCTACAGTCGCTATCTCACCGGCGTGACGTGGCTTCCCTGTACCGATTTTATAAATACTTTCACGACTTCTGCTTCAATGAACTTAGATCAGTGCTTTGAATATTGCTGCCATATCTAGTCGGGTGTTCCTGCTATCTACCTAGGGGCCCTTGAAAAATTCCAACGGAGAATCTGTAATGAGATTGATCCCAAGTTGGCAGCTCAGATACAGTCACTTTCTCAACAGCATAATGTGGCTTCCCTGTGTCTCTTCTACAAATACTTTCACGGCTCACTGCTGCCCCCTATGTATGAATTTACTCGAGCTACTAGACTAGCAATTGCACTCCACCCATTTACAGTGAAACCAAAAAAATGTAAGTGTAATTTCTATTCCATCAGCTTCTTTTCTCGCACTTCCTGCCAGTAGAATTCCATTCCGTATACTTGCTTCCTCGATAGCTACAATTTCCAAAAATTAAAATGTAAGGTCAATAGTCATTTCCTATCTCACTGACTCACATCCTTTCTCTCAAGCTCTTTTCTCCGTCCACTCCACTCTCATCACACCAGTATTCTCATCCTCCTCTTACCCAATTCCTGACATCCCCTATAACCTGTCACTCTTTCTCATCACTTTCCTTCTTTGTAACCACCGGCGCATCAGTGGCGAGGATATTGCTTTGCTTGGGGTGAATTAATTAAAAAAAAATGAACTAGCAGTCTGTGCTACTGACATTATATTTTTCTTCACTCTCAGGCTATCGAACTGGACTAAAGTATAGTATCTTTTCTTCAGATCTCTGATAGCAATAGTAAGCAAGCAGTCAGTACAGCTAATACTTGACTGGCTAGGTCTCTTAAAAATTGTTAATTCCATATTCACCCACATGCAAAGAACTTGTCTTACAATCCCCAATACGTTGCAGGTATAACTAAAAAAATCATAAAAACAATCCAATCAATCAAACACACAAACAATCATTCCCTGATCATCGTAATATCAAAGTGTAGTATCTGTTATTCTGCTTTCTGATGACAAAAGTTATATTAACTATTTCATTATAAGGTAATATTTGACTTTCATGGACCAAACAACCGGTGTTGCTGCTGATTAAAATTTTGAATGTATTTCTATTAAAACAATTTTCAGAGAAATAAGTTTCTCAAATACACTGTTATTACTTTTTAAGTGTTGATGGGCGTTTCCTTCCTAACCTTTGACTTGAAGTGGTGTACAACATCAACATTTGATTATGTTATTTTCTTTTTGAGTTACATGTGATGATCATTTTAGTCATTGGTGTTATTGAAAGCAATGCTTGCAAGGCATATTGATGGCAAATGGGGCAAGAGAAAACAACACAAGTATACTTAATGGGCTTGAGTAGATGGATGCCGAAAAATGGTTTAAGAGAAATAACAAAAGTACAAAATTTATTAAATGATATAAAGAACAAGAAATTGTGGAGAGCCATGATCTCTTACGTTCTGATATGAAAAGGCACATACAGAAGATGTTGTTAAAAGTCGTCAGGTTGTGTCGTTTCTGATCTCTGTGATTATGTAGCGTCATGAGGTTTCAAGAAAGCCTACAAGCCTTATTCGCTGAAAGCAATTTTTTAATCATTGATCATTTTTTTAGAGAAGAGTGAAAGTTTAAGCGGAAAAAGAGCGAAGAGAAAGAAAAACCGGTTACAGGGGATGTCCGAGACAAAAAAAAAGAAGGATGGGAATACTGGTGTGAAGATAGTTGCCAGGATAGAGTGTGAACGGAAAAGAACAAGATAGGCGGGATGATGTCGGAATGAACGAGAAAATGACTCGAGTTAAGCTGATAAGAGATGGCAATTGACATTGAATTTATATTCTTGTAGATTGTAGCCATCAGGGAAGCAAGTATACAGAAGGGTGGTTTTTTATAATCAGATCGCCCCAGAGAGTTTACATGGAAGGAAAGTTTTGGGAAAGAGTGTCAGGTTATAGGGGTTGTCAGGAAGTGAGAAAGAGAAGGGTGAGAATAGTGATGACAGTGGAGTAGACGGGGAAAAGAGTATGAGAGAAAGGGTGTAGGTTAGTGAGATAAGAGATTACTATTGACTTTACATTTAAGTTCTTGGAGATTGTAGTTGTCAGGGAGGCAAGTAAATAGAAGGGAATTCCACAGGCGGGAAGGGCGAGAAAAGCTGCTGGAGTATAAGTTGCGTTTACATTTTATTGGTTTCACAGTAACAGGGTGGGACGTTGTTGCTAATCTTGTGACTCGAGTAAATTTATATATAGGAGGCACCAGTGAGTAAAGTTCATCGGAGCAGAAGCCGTGAAAATATTTGTAGAAGAGACACAGGGAAGCAACATTGCGTCGGTGAGAATGTGATTGTATATGAGCTGCCAAGTCGGGATCTATCACATTACAGATTCTCCGTTGAATCTTGACAAGGACACCCAGGTGGATAGCAGGAGCACCCGACCAGTTATGGCAGCAGTATTCAATGCTACGCATGCCGGAAGTGCTAGAAAAGAAGCTGATGGAGCAGAAGTGATCTGAGGCAGCGGTGAATAAATGAGACAGTTTATATGTTTCAGGGGTGTCATAGGCTGGTTGGTCGAATCCAAGTGAGTAGAAATTTCAGCAGAAAAAGGACCAAACAGAAAACGGACAGATGACAATGAGACATGGCATGTCAGAGTAAAGAACAAGCATGGTTGACATGGAAGATGAAAAGGATTTTGTCGTGCCAAAGATACTTGATTATGATGCCAATGAACATTGACATCCATGTCTTTTCTAATGCATGCATAAATGTAAGAACAAACATAAGAAGCTACATACAGACAAATATATATATATATATATCCAGGTGAAGAGAACCAACAGTTTTACAATTACGAATCCTTTACATATATATATGGCTCATGTGTGCCAAAAGCTTAGAACCAACTTAATAAAAAATTATCCAAATGTTGGAAAATTTTTGTCTTTATTTTCACATGAAATTAAAGCCAAAATACGATGTTTAGAACGGCTCATCATTAAACATAATAGACATTCATTGCCTCTTTTATTTAACTGTATATGTTCAGAAAATGATTTGCTGCCTCGATATATATATATATATATATATATATATATATATATATATATATATATATATAAATGCATGCAACGTACACTTATCTCCATAAATGTATGTATATTGACGTGTATACGTACCGGCGCTTATAGCGAATCAGAGGGATAAATTTAGCGAAACCAATCTAAGCACTTGAAGTCTTTCCGAGTTTTCTCTTCCGTTTTACTTTTGAATGCGCCTTAATCATGAAGTGTTCGTATTTCTGAGTCGGTCGGGCCTTATTACCATTAGGGCCTTTTGTTCCACGTCTGTTTCCTCGTTAGTCACCTCTCACCCCTAAAATCACCGGCCTCTTACTGCTTCACTCAAGAACAGCAACAACCGAGACATTCAGTTTTCTGTTCGGTTTTAAAAGTCTTCCATAACATTTCAAATTATCGTCTCATCCTTGCACGCCATCTCTCTTTCTCTCCTTTACTCAATCTGTTTTACGTTTCTGTTTACTACACATCTCTCTCTCCTTCTCTCTCACTGTCTCTCTCTTTGTCTCCCTCTCTCTCTCTCTCTCTCTCTCTCTCTCTACATACATATATATATATATATATAAAAGTAAGGCAAACACGTTATTCCATGTTAAATCGGAAGTGTGAGCCTATTTCAGGCGAACGATCATCAGCTTCCGTCTTTATTGTGCAAAAGATTTTAAAGACAGAAGCTGATGATGGTTCGCCTGAAATAGGCCCACACTTCCGATTTACTATGAAATAACGTGTCTGCCTCAATTTTTCTTATATTTGCTCTATATGTATTTATATACATATATATTTAGAGCTCTCTTGGAGAGTTATCCTTCTATATTTGTTTTTATAATTTTTTACTTATAGACCTTAGATATCTTTCGGTCAACACTTATTCATAAGACATTCGTTGGCTCTTTTCATTAAAGGGACACAAATCAAATGAAAGCGACAATAGAAGGAAAGTTCAAGCTAGTTTAAAATTAAATTTATTCAATTAATTAAAACGTGAGAGGTGTTTAAATCACAGCTCCAAAACTTAATAAAATATATATCTAAACTTATTTATAAATGGAACTTTGTCTGTGTGTGTATGTGTGTGTGTCTGTGTGTGTCTGTGTGTGTATCCGTTACCTATAGACGCCGAAACGGCTGAACCGATTTTCTTGAAGATTTACACAGTTGTACTATAAGCGTCTGCGAGTGTTCTTAGCTCGGTTTTGTGTCGAGGTACCCCCGATAAATATCGAAAATCGATTATCGAAAAATCGGGTTATAGAAGGAGTGGTCCGATTTTTTATCAAATTTGATACACTCATAGACAAAGACATAAGAAACAATATTCAGAAGTTTCAAGGTTGCAGTTCTTACAATAGTGCAGAAAATCGATAATATATATATAAAAGACAAGATGTTTGTGTGTGTGTGTGTTTATCTGTCTGTATGTCCTTTATACAAATCCACAATTTTTATCCGATTCTTACCAAACTTCACACAAATATTCTTTAGGTTGAGTCCAGGACCATGGATTAGTTTTAAAGCTTTCATTACACCCGAGCAACGCCGGGCTATACTGCTAGTAAATATATATATGTGAAAAGTGTATGTATATAATTATTAATATCAATATATATATGCAATTTGTTATATATATTATATTATTTATATATTATATATGCGTGGTACTTATTTGAAAGCGCTCAATATCAGTGATAGAGCTGACATATTCATATAGATAGGTGTGAGTTAGTAACCCTAGGTGTCACGCTCTTGCAATCGTCAGACAAACTTTGTCTGACGATCGCAAGAGCGTGAAACCCAGGGTTACAAACTCACACCTATATATATATAAAGAGGGAAAGAGAGAGATAGGGGTGAGATATAGATGTGCGTTTTAAGCCAGTGGATATCGACATTTAACAAAAAATCAGAGAGCCGAGTTCGAATTCCAGTTGAATTCTCTGCATTCACTTCTGCGAAAATACATTAGGGAAAGGTATTAATCCGTCTCTTCTCCCTCTAGCTATGGTTTAAATAATCTTCGCCAACCCGAATTGCCAAGTGTGGCGAATACGGAAAATCCCCTGAAGTGACTGACACGGTACAGTGGAAGTCATCTAGGAAGGGTTCCTAAAACGAGAGTGAAAAAACCTGATCTCTCTCTATATAGATAGATAGATAGATAGATAGATAGATAGATAGATAGATAGATAGATATCAGGTTTTTTTCTTTGAACACTCTGGAAGAATGGTAGGCTTTGAAAAAACAGTAGCTATTCTATTATCTACGCATCGTTCATTCGGTAATGAATTAGAACACTCTCAGCTACTGGCGTGTGTCAGTCAGTTAAAGTGCCATACGTGATACACGCTTGGGCGATCATGTCTCGAAAGAGACATGACTGACTGGGCAGAAGATTATCCCGCAGTAGGTTGCCATTGCTTTCTGCGGTAGACTGGTTGCCGACCAAGGCTATAGAACCCAATCTGCCCTGCTATTTAACCCATAACTGGAAGGAAGAGACGGATTAATACCTTTCCCAAGGGTATTTGCGCGTAAGTGAATACAATGGAATCAACTGGAATTCGAACTCGGCTACCCGGTTTCTCGTTCCGAGCCGATATCCACTGTACCACAACGCACATCCCTATGTGGCATGTGTACATTGTACATAATACGCAAAAGGTTTGCCTTCTTCTACCGAGCACCCATAGAGGTTGAATCGCCGGCTTACGTAAACTCGGTCGGGTTTCAATCCTAAAAACCGTGGAATGTCTAATCGTACTGATGAGCTGTGATACAGCGAAACAGATTTGTTTGCGGATGACTATATCTATATATATAAAAGGTAATCTGTGAGTCTGTGTGTGATTGTTCCCTATGCACACCTACATTGTTCTAAGCTACGCCATTGAAACTTTATAGGAACACATATCTGCAGGTAAGCCAGGTTGATACATACTTTTTGAGTTTAAGTTCAGCAATTTTCCCTTTCGCACTTTTTGGCCAATGGAGCCGATTGTTTACATTTTCTCCGTAAAACATCTAAGATCTAAGATGTTTGCTAAACTACGTCACAGAAATCAAATCACACGTGTCAAACGCGACTAAAATATTTTTTATTAAAAAAATGAGCTTTTATATGTAATTTTTATTCCGACGTTTTAAAAATTCATTTGGTCAACAAAATGTGTGAATGTCTTTCACCGTAATTTTGAAACAAAGGAAAGATATTCATGCAGGAAATCAACTGTCTGTAATTAGTGAAGCATTAATGTAACTTTTTCCTCTAAAATTAAATGTCTACACTTTTAAATATTCTTTTTTAAACTAAATTGTTCTGAGTTGCACGAGCAACGCCGGGCTATGATGCTAGTATATATATATATATATTATATATATATATATATATATATATATATATATATATATATATATATGAACAGAAGTAGCTATCCAAATAGAGATGAAAATATATAGTCAGTTGGACATGGAGAGAATGAGAGATATATGAACAGAAAGATCAATTGAAAGATCGATATTAAAGGATGCTATAGAGACAGATATATATGAAAAGATCGATATTAGTCAATGAAAAGATGCCAAACAAAAACACGCGCTAACAATCATCATATCTAGTTATCTGCCTATCTGCTTATCTTCATAATTTATTTCCGCCCCCCTCTCTCTCTCTACTTTCTCTCTCTCTCTCTCTATATATATATATATATGTGTGTGTGTGTGTGTGTGTGTGTGTTCATTACTCTTTTTCTCACGTTTATCTATATTTCCTCTTTCCCACTACATTAGATTTTATTAAGCAAATTAATGTTTTTTCAATAAACTAGTATTAAACACTCGTTATTTGTAAATACGTGCAAGGGAAAGGTATTAATCTGTCACTTCTCCCTCCAGCTATGGGTTAAATAGCAGGACAGATTAGGTCCCAAAGAATTGGTTGGCAACCAGTCTACCACAGAAAGTAAAGGCAACCTACTGCGGGAAAATGTTGTCCAGTCAGTCACGTCCCTTACGAAATATGATTGCCCATTCGTGTATCACTTATGGCACTTAATTGACTGATCATTAAAAGTTTCAAAACTTACTTATATGATATCCCTATTTTTGGAAGGAATTTTATCCGACATTATTTCTTATTGCTATGGATACTATTTTAGTGAATACATGCATCTGATTTGAGAAGTCTTGCAAAAAAAGATTGTGCCTCCGACAGAAACCGAACCCGCATGTCAAAACTCTTCGTTTATTAATTTGGACACGAACTTTTCGTTAATAGCACAAGGCTTGAATTGCTTATTAAGGAATGCTCATGTCGATGACAAACTTATAAAAAACGGATCTTGTATTCACTTTCACACAAACACTACTGGAAAAGGTATTAATCCATCTCTTCCCTCCAGTTATGGGTTAAATAACAGAATAGATTGTGTTATATAGCTTTGGCTGGCAACCAGTCCACCGCAGAAAGCAATGGCAACCTACTGCGGGATAATCTTTTGCCCAGTCAGTAATGTCTCTTTCAAGACATGATCGCCCAAAGCGTGTATCACGTATGGCACTTAACTGACTGACTTATAAAAATGATAACCATGATCGGAAACGTTCTGAAATGACAATGCTTATAAAAGAAGCCTCATAGAATTTTCACTATATACTTTTTTTCGACTTTTTTTCTTCAGATTTTTTTAATTTTTAGTTCCACTTTTTCTAAAAATGAATTTATCGTTTTCTTTTACTTTTTCCTCCCGTTTTTGTTTCTAAGTTTTCTCTTTAGTTCTGACTCATTTTCGACTCTCTTTCCTTGTTTTTTTTTTTTTTTTTTCTTAAGCTTATCTTGCTTCGCTTGGGCACCTCAACGTGGTGTAATGGTTAGCAAGCTTGACTTGCTAGAACCAGTTACAACTGAGTAGTGAATTTGATCCTCACTGGGTGTCCCATATTTTCGGACTTGTGCCACAACTTAGCGTCGTTTTGAAAATTATCTATCTATCTATCTATCTATCTATCTATCTATCTATCTATCTCGGCCTGTTCATATCTATCTATCTATCTATCTATCTATCTATCTATCTATCTCAGCGTGCACCTCGACGTGGTGTAATCGTTAGCAAGCGTCGTTTTGAAAATTATCTATCTATCTATCTCTCTATCTATCTATCTATTTATCTATCTATCTCAGTCTCTTCATATCTATCTATCTATCTATCGATCGATCGATCGATCGATCGATCGCAGCCTGTTCATATCTATCTATCTATCTATCTATCTATCCCAGTCTTTTCATATCTATCTATCTATCTATCTATCTATCTATCTATCTATCTATCTATCTCAGTTTTTTCATATCTATCTATCTATCTATCTATCTATCTATCTATCTATCTATCTATCTATCTATCTATCTATCTATCTATCTCAGCGGGCATCTCGACGTGGTGTAATCGTTAGCAAGCTTGTTTTGCTAGAGTCTATTACAACTGAGTAGTTATTTTCTGAGTAGTTATTTTCTCCCTATATATCTCTCCCTATTTACGAACTTTCCCTCGGATGTATTCTTTATCAATATTATCTGCTTAACACCGTGCCTCTTTACACTGTTTCATTCGTTTTCTTCTCACTGGCTTCCTACTCCCTCTCTTGCATACCGCTTGTTCTTCTCACTCACTCCTTTACACAGTTTCTTTCTCTTTCTTATAAATGACTCCGACCTCTTATTCTTAATTCCCATTTTTTATTAACTCATCTCCTTTCTTTCGTTTTTTTCTCCATCTTTAAATATTGCCGTTATTTTTTCCTTGTTTGTTTATGCCTGAAGGATAATTTAGCGTAGATTAAAGTCCATCTGCCACAATTCCTTTTTGTTCCTAAACCCCGTCCCCATCGATTCCAAACCTCTTACCCTTTCCCCCATCCATCAAACAGTAAGCACAAGAGCTGAAATCAAGAAAATCGCTGAGTCAGATATACAGCAAAAAATACTTTCCTTAGTTTACTTCGGCTTTGACCTTTCTTCTTCTGCGTTAACTTTTATGTTAGGTTGGCAATCGGAACATTTTACTGTGAGGAACTTGAATAAATTGCACCGAATAAATTACTTACATTGCTATTTTTTAATCTTTCTTAATATTTTTGCTTATTTACGTAAAGACACTCATCAGTATTACTTTTTACCTAATGAAGGTATAATACGAATTGCACAAAGACTTAAAACACATAAAAATAGATGCTTAGTCAAAGTAACAAATGATACTTTAAATATCACATGATTTTAGCGACTAGTATAATGTTCAGTTAGGTTGTGCGTTTTGGTGCAGTGGATATCGGCTCGGAACGACAAATCGGGGAGTCGAGTTCAAATTCCAGATGAATTCTTTGCATTCTCTTGCGCACAAATACCCTTGAGAAAGGTATTAATCCGTCTTTTCTCTCCAGTTATTGCTTGAATAATAGGACAGATTAGGGTCTATAGCCTTTGTTGGCAGTCAGTCTACGGCAGTTCTGTAGTAGACTGTTTGAAAACCAATTCTATAGGACCTAATCTTTCGGGACATGATTGCCCAAGCGTGTATCACGTACGGCACTTAACTGACTGACAATATAATAGATGAATACATGATTAAGGCTTCTAATGGGCATAAAGTGGGGGATCAATTTTATATTGTTACGAAGTAATGAACTGATCTCCCACTAATTACTACTTAATAATATAATACATCTCTTCCCCGTCTAGCTATGAGTCAATTAACAGGACAGATTGGGTTCTATAGCCTTGGTCGGCAACCAGATTGCCGCAGAAAGCAATAGCAATCTATTGCGGGATAATATTCTGCCCAGTAGTCATGTCACTTTCAGGACATGATCGCCCAAAGCGTTTATCACGTATGACGCTTAACCGATAATGTTCAGTTATTATTTACTAAGAGTATTTTATCACCAATCTAACGAGAAAAATGTATCTTCTTCATTTTCTATGCCAATTATCAAAACAAAGCAACTGAGAACACAGCGTATATCATGACTGTATTCGGAATTCAAATTTGTCAAGCAGCAATAATGGCAGCTTGACTTTGTGGGATACAAAGTTATCATTATTTAAAAGCAGACCATTTGTTTTTGCAATCGTACTATTTCAGCTGTTGTACCCTATAGTCGTCACCAGGCAATATTCATGGAGACAGTAGCTTAGTAGATAAAAGCGTCAATAGTAATATAATAATTGGAAGTTCAATCCCTGGCTGGGTAGTGTGTACTTTGGCTCTTTGGAAACATGGGGAGTTACACACACACACACACACACACATATATATATATATATATATATATATATATATATATATATATATATATTGTCATCTGCAGACAGATCTGTTTCGCCGTATCACGGCTCATCAGTACGATTAGACTCCGATTGCTTTTTTACCC
The DNA here is from genome assembly GCA_037127315.1 of Ascarosepion bandense. Taxonomy (NCBI): domain Eukaryota; kingdom Metazoa; phylum Mollusca; class Cephalopoda; order Sepiida; family Sepiidae; genus Ascarosepion; species Ascarosepion bandense. Next base: position 1,078,842 of record JBBBDQ010001522.1, read on the forward strand.
AGGATTAGCGGGTGTGCAGAATAAAACTCAGCATATAATTAAACAGTTATGAATCCACAATTTATTTAGGCAGTTGTTAAGATTACAAACTGCTTTTTCAAACCCAAAAATTCAAATGTTCAATTAACTTAATATTTAAAAAAACAAACTAAGAGACGAAATAAAATTAGGTGTAAGTTCAATCCCTGGCCGCGTATTGTGTACTTAGGCTCGTTGGAAACATGAGGAGTGATAATTGAGTTACACTAAAATTAAGAACTAGGTAGAATATCCTTAGACACGGAACGAGAACACTCTACACCCGTAGATTGAATAAAGGAATAAATTCGGAATTCCCTATAGGTTACCCGCAACAGCTTACATCTAATGAAGGCCGGAGCGGACAACAACCGAAAGGTTGTGATAAAAACAACAATGACAAAGACAATAATCGGCATCGAAATAGTGTAAATAATTATAATTATTGCATTATAATCTCGCAGCTACTGCCAAAAATTAATTCTGGATTTTTTGTACTATTTTCAAGTGAATATAAAGATTAAAAACCAACTCTAGTATGGAAAAACACATGAAACGATGATGATGATGATGATGATGATGATGATGATGATGATGATGAGTGCAGTAGTTCAGAGACTATCTGCACATAAGTAAGAACCGAACTAGTATGTTGCACCCACCCTTTTCTAAATGCCCTTCATAAAGACATTAATCTTGCCCCCACTATCTATGGGCTAAATAGCTGGATAGACTGGGCTCACTAACTTTTGATGGCAGCTAGTATGTGAGAAGGAAAAGTATGAATTGCAAACTGTGGAAAAAACAACCGTAACTGCTTTCACAATAATCTATGACAATTCACGGATAATAAAATCAAAAGTCTGTGGATAATCCTGAATGAACAGGAAATCGGCCAAAATAGATGGATAAAACAATGAAGAGGAAAATATTGGTTCGACCTAGATTTGGATTAATGTTCTCAACTGAAATCTTTAATGATGAAGGTCGAAGAACGCATCAGCTGGTTCATATTCAGTCAGTTAAATGCCATACGTGATACACGCTTTAGGCAATAATATCTCGAAAGAGACATGACTGACTGGGCAGAAAATTATTCCGCAGTACATTGCCCTGGTTTTCTGCAGTAGACTGGTTGCCGACTAAGGCTATAGAACTTAACCTGTCCTGTTATTTAGCACATAACTGGAGGAAAGAGACACATTAATATCTTTCCAAAGGGTATTTGTGCGCAAGTTAACCACCACAGACAACCGCACCTCCCTCCCATTAGCATGGAACAGGCTTGCCTCCAAGAGAGTAAATCACTACGCCTGCTTGGCCTGACACTCTCAGCGGACCTTAAGTGGAATGACTATGTCGAATCCATTGCTAAATCAGCAGCTATGAAAGTTGGCTCTCTGTGCAGGGCCCGGAAATTCTTTCCGCCTGAATCTATCCTGCAATTATATAAATCCACCATCCGCCCGTGTATTGAGTACTGCTGCCTCATCTGGTCGGGTGCCCCTTCTATTCTCCTCGGCGTCCTTGACAAAATAAAGCGAAGAATCTGTAATGTGATTCATACCGACTTGGCTGACCGCCTGCAGTATCTCTCTCACGGGCGTGACGTGGCTTCCCTGTGCCTCTTCTATAAATACTTTCATGGCTTATGCTCTGACGAACTTAAATCCGTAGTGCCCCATAGATGTGAATTTGCACGAGATACTATATTGGCAACTAGGTCCCACCCTTTTACAGTGAAACCGATGAAATGTAACCGCAATTTCTACTCCAACAGCTTCTTTCCTCGCACTTCCCTACCGCATGCTTGCTTCCCCGACGGCTACAACCACCAGGAGCTTAAATGTAAGGTCAATAGACATCTCCTAACACACTAACTCACACCCACTCTCACCAACTCTCTCCCTATATACATCCTAAGTCGTCTATCACCCTCCTTCTGACATTTCCTATACCCAATCCCTCTATGTAACCCCCTGCGCTATAGTGGCAGTGGAATGCCTTGCTTGGGGTGACACGATTAAAAAAAAAAGTGAATGCAAAGAATTCAACTGGAATTCGAACTCGGCTCCCCGAGTTGTCCATATTAGTAAAACAAATTGGATGTGATTTTTTTTTATCCGTTTAGGGTGTAAAGGATCATGGTGCTTCACAGGTTCGTTTCCTTCATGATCTGCGATTTGCCATGAGATCTTGGGAAAAATAGTTAAGAGATTTTCTTTTTCTTCTAAATTCCATCCAAGACTAGGGAAACCAGTCTACCCTATTATTTAACACCGTTCCACGAAAGGATGAGAATACTAACAATGAAGAATGTTACGCAGTTAGAAGACCGAAGAGCGCATCGTCCAGAACGTATTGATAAAATCCGTAAGCATGAGCTTGCCTAGCTTATTTAAGTGAATCCGTAAAGTTAGTATTATCAGTTAAAGATATTTTTTAATACAATCTCCTATTAAAGAAACAACCAAAAATCAATAAAATGTATTTCACCACAGAAATGATACACTTAAGTTACAGTAACAACCTGATAGTTTGTTTTTGTTTTTTTTCATAATTGTTTTCTTGTGAATATTTCATCTTTTTTTGTTTTTTGTTTTTCAGAAACAATGTCCTACATAGAAAACAATTGCACAAATCTTCACTATTCTTGTTTTCTCTTTCTGTCTTGTTTGTAATTAACAAATACAAAAATAAATAAAAGTGACTAAGAAGCCATATGTGAAATTGGCATTTGTCGTATTTTTTTTTATTCTCAGTCTTAACACAGATTAAATCTATTTTTCTCCTTCTCTCTCTCTCTCTTTCATTCGCTCAAAAAATCTCTCCCTTTCTCCCACCTTTTTTATTATATCTCTCATTTCCTCCCTCTCTCTCTCTCTCTCTCTCTCTCTCTCTTCAACTCATTCATTTTCTCTCTCTCAATCTGTCTCTTTCTCTCTCTTTTCATGACTTTCATTCTTTCTCTCTCACTCTCCATATATATATATATATATATATACAAAATTTTGCAAAATACGTTATGAAATGGATTAAGTCAAACAAATTTTAATTTATTTGTTTAAACATTATTTTAACGAATACTTCTATTTGAGTAGATACACTGATATTTTTTTTTAATTTTATTTATTTATTTATGAAAATATGATAAACCCGTAAAAACGGTACAGATGAATATTCTACACTCTCACACCTTCAGTGAGCACTCTGGAAGAATGGTAGACTTTGAAAAAACAGTACCTACTCTAGTATCTACGCATCGTTCATTCAGTAATGAATTAGAACACTCTCAGTTACTGGCGTGTATTTACATGGTATATCACACGATAAAAGTCTGCCTTCTTCTACCAAGCGCCCAAAGCTTAGACGTAGACTGATGCCAATTCGGTCTGGTTTCAATTCTGGCCAAAAGTTATCGGATGTCTAACCGTATGTGCTTTGATACAGCGAAACAGATCTGTCTGCGGATGACTATATATATATATATATATATATATATATATATATATGTGTGTGTGTGTGTGTGTGTGTGTGTTGAAATAGGTAAATCGTTGCCATTTTACATTTTTCATTTTGTGCATGCGAGTTTTTTTGTTTTTGATTTCGTCGACCACACAGTATAGCAGTGTCAGTTGGTCACCGTATGTTATAAAAAGGGTCCCACGATGCAATTCACTCCACCATTAATTTGAAAACGGCATGCTGTACTGCTCAACATTTGTGCCGGTAGTTCTAACCTATACATTTCAGAGTTGAATGAAACTAAAGGTGACTACTAAGGTGTTTCGTGTGATATATATATATATATATATATATATATATATATATATATATATATATATCTGTAAATTCAAAAAAAATTTTGAGGGGAAATAGCCATTTTCAACATATCAGTTTAAGACAGGCATTGTCAACCCCGTTTAAACAAAGAATGAGGAAATATTCTAATGCCGGAGGCTTGGTCTAGTAAAGGAAGAGGTTGGGGAATATTGGCTTTTATAGGGCTAAGCTAACGGAATCATAGTAGCAATTTCTTCTATGGTAGTGAGAAGTATGTGGTTTGAACATTGGGTTTATAGTGGTAGGTCGGGGAGAAGATAATTACTTTGCCAAATTTTAAAAACAAACCTTATTGTGACTAAATGGAAGAATAAGTTAATTATTGCAATTTATATTTATTTCTCTGATGACACATACTAATGTTCTCTTTACGTTTATTCGTTTATTCAGAAGTACATTCTAATATTGAAATTCCAAAAGGTTATTTTTTTCTGCAAAACATAGATTACATATGTCTCTTAAGTTATTAGAGGTCCTAGACTTGCCTATCAGCTTCCACTTTATCTGTGGATTTAGGTTATTTCCTATATATATATATATATATATATATATATATAATAGAAGTAGTAGAAACTAATGGGTTGACAGTCCATTTAGTAAGCATTATATATGGTAATATTTTTATTATAAGTTTATAAAACAAACATAGTTTACAGCAACACAAAAACATTGTGTTTCGGTACAACCTTATTAGCACTTCCTCGGGCAGTAAAAAATACTTCGCTGCCTGACGATATGCTAATAAGAGAGTAGCGAAACGCAACGTCTCTTTTGTGACAGTGAACTATGTGTTTATTATAACTTTATAATAAAGATATTACCATATATATATACATAAATTAAAAAAGGATTAATTCAATGATGTTAGATGATCATTTCGATATGAAAATCCCCATCAGTAGACTGATTTTTCTCCAGTTTCTGAAAGGATTTTTCTGTTGCTGAGGTGAAACAATTGTAAGAACTGCAACCTTGAAACTTCTGAATATCGTTTCTTATGTCTTTGTCTATGAGTGTATCAAATTTGATTAAAATCGGACCACTCCTTCTATAAACCGATTTTTTCGATTATCGATTTTCGATCTTTATCGGGTTACCTTGACACAAAACCTAGTTAAGAACACTCGCAGACGCTTATAGTATAACTATAAATTTTCAAGAAAATCGGTTCAGCCGTTTCAGAGTCTATAGATAACGGGGACACACACACAGACACACACACACACAAAGTTAAATTTATAAATAAGTATATATATATATATATATATATATATATATATATATATATATATTATATTCAGTGTGTGTTGGGGGTGTCTTTCTGTCTTTCTGTGTGCGTGTTCGTGTCTAAATAAAAGAAACTGAAAAATAACAGCCCAAAAGTACTTCCCAAAATACGACGGAAGTCTTGACATCAAATACTTTTGAGACGGGATTTTTCGTAGGATTGAAGCCCTTTCCGCATTTCATCGTATATATTTGATTTGATAAAACTTACTGCCTGATCCTTTTTAAAAATATAGAATAAATTTAATTATGATTCGAAATCATTCAACGATGTACATTCAAGAATAAGAACATTTCTTGAGAAAATAAGATGGTAATTTATTTTTCAATGTAGTTGTTCATAAACCTATAAGCACATATATAAACAAATTTACATTCACACACACTGACTCTAAATACTCATCGACATAGATAAAAAAAAAAGAAAATGAGGGACGTCACTACAATACGGAGTAGAGCATAGAGCTATAAAGATTCACTTGGTCTATCATAAGGCTACAGTAGGCCCCATCAGGATCGGAATCAAGAAAAAAAGAGAATGAGAGAAAGCTTTACAATTGGATACAACTAGATATACACCAAAGAAATATATAACTTAAAGTCAGTAGTTAGAGTGTTATAATTCATTGCTGAATGAACGATGAGTAGATGCTAGAGTAGATACTGTTTTTTTCAAAATCTATCATTTTCCATAGTGCTCAGTCAGTGTGTGTGTGTGTGTGTGTGTGTGTGTGTGTGTGTGTGTGTGTGCAGTAGAAAGATAAGTAATGGATATCGAATATGCGGAAATCAGAGGCTGGATTGCCTTTGATAAGAATTTACACCGCTTGTCGTTATGGCGACATGCCAAACGAAAGAAACGGCGGGAAAAGAGAATCAAGGAGACATTACAGAAAAGAAAATTGGCGCCATTACGAAGTGACTTTCAAAGATCATTTGATGCTTTCATTCGACTCCGGAAGTGATTCAGTTGGAAATGCATTCTAGATATTAAAAGATAAAGAAATAAAACATAAGCAAGAAGAGAAACACCTTAATATATGTTTAGGCCTATGTGTGCCTTTGCGTGTGTCAAGTGAAAATGAATTGCTAAATAGTTTCGAAAAATACATAAAGAATATTGTTCTCTGAAACCAAGGTGAATTCAAAAACAGTTTTCGTGACGTCGGCCAACGGAAATAATTATTCTAAAAACTGATGAGTTTGTAATTCCACTCCACACCAAAATCAGAATAGGCCGCAGTTCCTATTTTCATCAACTTGTACAATCTGTCTTTATTATGTGGAAAACGTCAACGGCATGCCGCAGACGAAAAAACAATCGTGAATGACTCATCAGGTTCTATCCTCTGAACATTCGAATATTAGAGAGTTTTTTTCATTGTTTCAACAGAAGCAAGGCGATATTGCCACTAAGACGCAAGGGTTTACTGGGCGTGAAAGAGAATGAGAAGACTTTAGTGAGGAGAAAGGACAATAAAAGAACAGGTTTCAGGAAGGCAGGAAATGGCGACAATGCTTCTAAGACACAAGGGGTTACTGGGCGAAAAAGACAGAAATCGCGATTTACGCTGAATTTTAAATTTTGAAGATCAAAGTTAACTAGAAAACAAGAAATTGAAAAAGAGGCTCACAGGTGAGAAGTTCAAGAAAAAACATTTAAAATTTTAACTTAGAACTTACGGTTACATCGGACCATTTCAGCCTTAAAACGATCAGACGTTGTAGTATGCGTAAATTCAAGGTGTCGAGGTACGAAGGAAAAAGGTTCATGAAAGCAATTGGAGCAAAAATTCTCTCTCTCTCTCTCTCACTCTCTCTCTCTCTCTCTCTATATATATATATATATATATATATATATATATATATCCCTGCTGCTTTGCTCATGGAGAGAGAGACAATAGTGAAGCAGCGTCGGCTCAGTTTATTTTCTTTACTGCTAGTTATTAAACTTTAATAAAAATTGTGAAGGTTCTTGCCGGTTTTTTTGCTCTTTAACAATGCTTAATGAATAATATTTTTTGTAAAGGTTTTGTCGTCGAGTTTTGAAGACTATATTTATGATGATAATAGAGAGGATATATATATATATATATATATATATATATATATATATATATATATATAGTCCTTTTACACTTTGTGACCGTTGTTAACCTAAAACCCCTCCACACTCTAACCCAGGGCCTTCGCCATTTGGAAAGAACAATATCGCTGACGTGACGTAGAGTCTCTATTAGAGATCCTATGTCGAAATGTACATCCGACACCTTTGAATTTTGAAGATTTTCTCTAATATATATATATATATATATATATATATAGGAAAAACTACTAAAAAGTTGTAAGTTTAAAAATGTATTTTTTTACAGTATTTATTTATTTCTATTATTATATATATATATTTGATATTTCAGACCGGCCTCAGCCTTTCATCAGAAAACTCATTTACAAATGAAAAAAATTCAAAAGTTCTATAATATAATTGTTTTGAAAATGTTTTAATACCGTCTAATGTGTACTGATCTAATTTAATTATGACCATAAACTAAATAACTAAACAATTATATATATATATATATATATATATATATATATATATATAGAGAGAGAGAGAGAGAGAGAGAGAGAGAGAGATTCTACGTCATTGCAGATACCGCTTTAGATTTTAGCGAGAATCTCGTGATATATAACCGGAACACACAATCAGATATGACAGCAAAAGCAAATGGCTGGACGAATGGTAGATTTATAAACGTTCCATATATATTCCGATTAAAATACAAATGTGTGGCACGATACACTCAACAAACCTTCTTAGTATATAAGCAACCAATTGATTTAATATAATCGATCTACTTCATCTCGCCCAAGAAGGCGTAATGAGTTGCTCTCCTTATATATATATATATATACACTTGTCGGTGAATCAATGTCTCAAAAGAGGCACACGAAATATCCCGTTCTCGGATGAAAATTGTTCAGTCCTTGTAAATGCATGAAACTATAGTAGTGGTCGATCATCTTTATGGGGATTATAATATATATATATATATATATATATATATATATATATATATATATATATATATATATAAGGGGGGGTGTATGTGTGCAAATTTCTGTTCATTAAACCGAGACAAGATTAATCATACAATATATTCACAGATTAAGTGAAGCTAGCAGATTTACACAATTTTGAGAATCTGCGAACTGAAGATATGACTATTGAGATAGTTGTGGCTTCGTCACAACGTTATTGTGATCTGTTGGGGCCAGAAATAAAGACAAAAAGACAGACTAGTGTTAAACATATATAAGGTAACCAAAAAAGTTCTGTCCGTTTTTAAAGGAAAAAAAGAAAACATTTCACAGTATGTGTAAGTTATATTTAGTCATCCAAGTAATTGCCATCGGCATCCAGTACCTACTGCCAATGTGTCTCCAGCTGTTCCATGCTCTTGCGGTAGAACTCGGGGTGTTTAACGCAAAGAAGTCCGAGTTGGCTTTGCGCAAGTATGCTTCGTTGGTGAAGGACTTTACACGAAGATGATTATCCAGAGAGTGGAAGAGGTGGTAATCGGATGGCACAAGATCCGGTGAATAAAGTGGATGGTACACAGTCTCCCACGCAAGTTTCTGCATGGTATCCCTGACCACTGGCGCGACATGCAGCGTGGCGTTTTCATGGAGGAAAAGCACACCTTTGCGATTAACCAGTGCTGGCCCTTTTTGGTGTAATGCTGTTGCACACGTTTTAATTACTGCAAGTATAGGTCTCCAGTGACCGTTTGGCCCGTTGGTAGCAGTTCATAATGAAACACTTGATAACCTGTCACCCAGACACCAAGCATAATCATGCGTTGGTGCATAGGCGGTCTTGCGGTGTGAGGGACAGCATCCTGAGGAGACAACCAATGTCTGGAACCCTTGGGAGTTTCGTACAGAACCCACTTTTCATCACTGGTAAGCACTCGATTGAATACGGATGCGGTACGGTGGCGAGAAAGCAGCAATACGCAGGCTACCACTCGTTATCCCTTGTGAACCTCCAACAGCGTTTGCGGAACCCACTTGCTCAGTTTGTACGTCTTACCGAGGCAGTGCAGGTCAAGTCTAACTGTTTTATTGGAAACGTTGAACTCTCTTGCAAGTTCACTACTCGTTAGACTACTGTCCTCTTCAATGGCTGCCTTCAGGACTCCGTTATTCAAAACCTGTGGTCATCCACTGCGAGGCTCATCATGGAGAGACAAATCTCCCGACTTGAATTTTCCAAACCAGCACTTTGCAATACGTTCATCCACAGCACTATCCCTAAACGCTTGACATATGCGGCGACTTGATGCAGCTGCTGATAAGCCCACTTCGAAGTCGTAAAGGAAAGAGCCCCAAACGAGATCTCTAGACACTTCCATCCTTCTCACAGCTGTCCGGCTTATAACTGATGGCCGGGCACGGTGCAAGTGTTTTTTATAACGTCTGATGTTTCTACTTCCTGCTGCCCGTATTTGAAAACAATTGCTACATGCATTTCGTATATATTTCAACTTTATTCAATGACTGATCAAAAACGGATAGAACTTTTTTGGTTACGTTGTATATAACAAACACAGTAGTACAAATATATACCAATGAGCGATTTGTGTGACTCTTAGTCTGGCTGTCAGATTTACCTGCTGGAATAGATTCCGCTCTTACTCTTTCTGTCACTCTCGCTCTTACTCTGTGTTTATAAAAATCAGAACTGCTACTCATATTTAGCTTTGACGAGTTCATGTGTCATGTGAGTGAGTTCCCATAACAGAGTCAAATTAATTCAATTACAGTTGATTGAAAGTATAGCTGATATATTTCATAAGTATAAGATATTGTAACGTTTACCTTTGACTAATTTTCTCTAACTGTATGTAGGGAAGTTGTACAAAGCTTAGAATTAATTACAAGGTGTAAATTTGCAAAGAACAATATTCAAATATACATTATAAATAAGGAACGCAACAAATGTAAATACCGTAACTATGAGCTTCAACCACTGGCTGTCTGGACCTGTTAGTGTCTCTGCTGTTAGTTAGAAAGCCCCAGTTTCAGCTCGGTCTGGTCGGCAAATCCAAGTTTCAGTTCGGTCTGGTTTTCCTCACTGCATTCGTACAGGAGGAACCCAGACGGTGTTCCACTAAGAGTAAAGCCTCGTCTGAAGAAAATCGACATCAGCCTTGACCCTGAGCAGGATATACGGTATATTTTTGTCTGAACTTAAGGGTTCGGAGTCCCCATTTCAAAATGGCCTTTTGCAGCATTTTGCCTACGTGGAGGGTGCAGATAATTATTGTACATGAAACTGAGAGAAAAAATTGTCCCCTAAAATATTTCATAACTGCAAATATAGTTTTCAATCTGTATCTTCTTGTTCGTGGAACGTGTCCCTTCAAGACGTAGGCTATCATGGTTTTTTACTTACCCCTGTCTCTTGTTGCTCTGAATATCTTTCCTCTTGCTCCCAAATCTCTCTCCGCTATTCATTTGCTCAAGCCTCTGAAATATGTCCTGTGCTGCTTTTCCCTGTCTCTTTTTCCTTCTATCCATCCTGTAAGTATTATTTTCTGATTTCGTGTCCCAGGAACCTCATCTATCTCTTACTGATGTTGAGTATAAGTTTTCTTTTCGTTTGTATCCCCACCAACACATCAGCATTGCTAACCTGCTCGGTCCATGACATCCTCAGCATCCTTTTGTAGTACCACATTTCTGTTGCTTCGAGCCTCTCTTTCCTTCTTGATGAGATCGCCCAACAGTCACTGCCACACAGATAACACATAGCAATCCAGCACTCTTTTCTTTGTTTCCAATTAGATTTTCCTGCCTCTCAGTACTGGGGTTATCTTTTGAAATGCATCCTTGGCCATGCCAATGCCATCTTTGGATCTCAGTGTCGCACTTCCTATCCTCTTTCAGAACGTTTCCCAGATATACAAAGTTAAAAAAATATTACATAGAAATTTTAAACAGAAATAACTGATAACGTCTATTTTAATAGAAAACCTCAAAAAAATTAATAATTTTAAAACATTTAAATTAAATTGCTTAACTTTTCCGATGCAAGTGGATACGAGAAATGAAATCAATCTGATTCCAATAAAATTCTGAGAACAAATAGGTAAACAGAAATTGTTAAATAAGTCATCTGAAATTGAGACCGGTGGATTTTTCATTAAAACTTTGAACTACTTCAATGGATCTTTTGAAACCTATTACCGATTTGAAATTATTCACATTACAGAAGTGGAACGTATAAAACCTAATGTACTACGAGGAATAGATTATCTCAAGGTAGATATGTTCAAATGAATTAATACAGTAAAATCGGAAAAGGTAAAAATGAGAATATTAAGGTTTATGTGAGCATACATCTAAATTAAAACAGTCCCCCCTCCTATTTTGAATCCCATAAATATCAATTCACCTTATAACTTCGTCGGTCTCTAATTTAAAGAAACGGTAGGGAGGGAATTTTGGGGTTTGTTTCTTCAGGTGGCAGTAAATGTGTATCTCCCATTATAGGTATGCGAAAATAGATTGGCGACATCAGAATACGTGATGGTTTTAAAATAGGCATATATTATGAAGTAGGCTCAAACTCGTTTCTTATTTCCAGTATCGAGACCGCAAGTTATGAGGCATAAATTATTTTTTTAATTGATTGAAAATTTGCCCATAAACAAGTACAGGCTGACGATAACTTCAAGAAAATTACCACAATAAACACTCCCATAGGATATGTAACATGGAAGAGAATGCCTTTTCAAGTGCTATTTTTCAGGGAGCAATGGAAATAGTGGTAGTGACGAAATTACTAATATCGTTATTTATCAAAATGATATTTTCCTCGGTGCCAACACTAAACACCAATTAAAACAAAAAAATTGAATATGTACTAACCAAGTTAAAAATACTTGAATGACAATAAAATCAGACAAATGTGAATTCGATTGCGATAATTTATGGCATAATATTTCAAAAGATGGCATTGCACTAGATTCAAAGTTAATTAAGAAAATTTCACGGTATCTATATCTACAAATAAAAAAGAATTAGATTCCTTTTTAGTACTGGTTAATTTCTATAATAAATAATTACCAAAATATAGTAACTTAATTTGATGAACCGCGCCAAATAGTGATTTCAGATAGACTCAAAGACAAAACTAAGCCTTTGAGAATTTAAAAAAAGTTTCTTGTAGAAATTTAAAAAATGTTAAAACTCTTTGATTCCAGGAAGAAGCTAACGATAATTATGGATGCGAGTAAGCGGGTTGTGTCAGCAATTTCATCGCAAAAGGCTATCTATTAATTCACCTTTGCAAAAGATGGACGGCAGTAGAAATAAATTATTTAGATATTGAAAATGAGGAATTTAGCCATTGTTTGGAACACCGGGCTTGACAGTTCATATTAGGTAAGAAATTCCTATTAAATTTGGGTCATAAATCTTATTTTTAGCCCTAGAAAGAACGTGTAAAAACTTAGTTCTTCGAGAATTCTAAGTTGAACAATAAAATTAATGGCATATAATTTTGACATTGAGTATATAAAAGGAAATACAATACCACATGTGGATGCGCTGTCAAGGTTACAATTTTATAAGGATCAAAAGTAAAAAAAACGGAAATACCGGATGAAGAAATATTACATATTATCTCTGTAAAGATTGGCATTCGAAGTTCCGCAAGATTGATGGGAGAATAAGAAGAAACATGTAGAGTAATTGTTACAAAACTGAAAGACCTTACAAAGAAATCTAAATCTAAACTTATTTATAAATGGAACGTTATCTCTCTGTGTGTGTCTGTGTGTGTGTGTGTGTGTGTGTGTGTGTGTGTGTGTGTGTGTGTGTGTGTGTATCCGTTACCTATAGACTCCGAAACGGCTGAACCGATTTTCTTGAAAATTTTACACAGTTGTACTATAAGCGTCTGCGAGTGTTCTTAGCTAGGTCTTGTGTCGAGGTATCCCCGATAAATATCGAAAATCGATAATCGAAAAAATCGGGTTATACATGAAGTGGTCCGATTTTAATCAAATTTGATACACTCATAGACAAAGACATAAGAAACCATATTCAGAAGTTTCAAGGTTGCAGTTCTTACAATAGTGCAAGAGATTTGATATCCATACCAGGAAATCAAATTTTGTCTTACATCCATTCATTTTTCTTTCAGTCTACGGTTTCGCTTTAACTGGAAACAACTATTGCTTTTTAGTCTTTCGTGCCAAAGTCCAAAGAGTCTGAGCTCCAGAACCATGGATTAGTTTTAAAGCTTTCATTACACCCGAGCAACGCCGGGCTATACTGCTAGTAAGACATAAATTAAAGACGGAAAACGGCATTATATCCAATGTAGATGTGACAGAACCACCAGAAACAGTAAAAGATATTTTCGAAAGTGTATATGATGATGTGAATTGTGGGATAACGACTACACAGGGATGATTACAATTGGAGGTTTGTTGCCTGGGTTATAATCGCGATATAGAGAGATACGTACATAAAGGCCTAAAATGTGCAGAAATAAAGAATTTTCGGCAAAGATAAGAAAACGTATCAACCTCCATGGGATTATTTAATGCCAACAAGATTTTTGTCTAAACAGACTCTTTTTCTTAGTAACAAATCAGTTCGTAGATCAGAGTTTGGGTTCATTTGTTTTCCGGTATATCAACCTCAATGGGATATTTAATGCTGATAAGATTTTTAGGTTAGGTTCATATGAATAGAATATGTATTCTTTGTAAAAATCAGTTTGTAGATCAGGTTTCAATAATGTATTTTCGTAAAGTGGGTTTTTGTCGAGCGTCAAATGTGTTGCTGGTTAGATTGTTTTACAAAAATGTATCGCTAGTATTTTATTATAGAAATCATTTTTTATACTTTCATAGTGTATTGACCTCAGTTTGGGGTTAACTATTTGCCTATAGCCTAGATCCTAACAGGTGCTAATACCTCGGGTCAGGGTGGGCATGGAAACAGCACCAATTAACTGCCGGATGCAGTTTATCGTCATACCCAGGAGACTTTTCGCTTTTTTGCTCTTTCAGTTTCTTACATCCTGTCAACATCAATTTTCCAAAATTTAAATGTGACTGTCATCTTCTGTATCCTTGATTATTGTTCTTTTATTTCCCTCTCGTGGTGCAGTGAATATCGACTTGGAACGACAAATCGGGGAGCAGAGTTCGAATTCCACTTGTATTCACTGCATTCACTTATGCTGAAATACCCTTGGGAAAAGTATTTATCCGTCTCTTCCCTCCAGTTATGTGTTAAATAATAGAACAGATTTGGTTCTATAGCCTTGCCTGGTAACTAGTCTACTGCAGAAATTAATGGCAACCTACTGTGGCATAAACTTCTGCCCAATTAGTCATGTCTCTTTCGAGATATGATCGCCCAAAGCATGTATCACGTATGGCACTTAACTAACTGACAATACAATAGTTGAAAACATGATTAAAAAATAGTACCCTAACATTATAAGGGACTTAACTGACTGGCTCCTCAATAAAGTTTTCTGAGATCCTTTCAATATAAGTAAATCTCTTGCACCTGAGCGGCTTTATTGCCATGCTTGGGACGAATCGTATCTTTACAGCCTCTTTGGATGTTAAAAAAGCCATATTAAACTCGTATTAAATGTAATTCTAAATTAAATATTTTAATTAGTTTGTCAATCGATGAAATTCAAAGGCTAAATTTGACCGGATTAAGTTGGTACGGAATCACGAAAACGAATGAAAAACGATAGTGTGCCTTTAATTGCTACGGGCAAAATATATTGCAAATAATTTATGAAGGCTTTTAATATTTGCCGCGCCATTATATGTTAAATAAATTCGATGAATGATAGTGTCGATGGATTTTTTCTATCAAACCTAACCGTGTCCTGATATCAACAACTTAGCGTGTTTAACTTGGATCTCTATATGTCAGTGTAGATTTATAAACACATATATGCATTCTGCAAATTTAATCCGCGTATTAAAGTCTACTTAATTAATACACATTACTCACCATGAACTATGTTTATTCAAGGGATCACTGTAGCCGTTGTATCATGCGTCCGTGCGCGAATATAGAGATATCTGTTGAACATTGAAAATTTTGGCTGAAGGCTATCTTCCAAGATAACCGACTGAGGAAATAACAGACATGCTAACCACTCGAGTATCACAGATGCCCGGTATATATATATATATATATATATATATATATATATATATATATATATATAATTATCGGCACGCGTTCAGTAAATTGCAAACATACACTTTGACCCTTACTTGGGCATTTAGATGCACAGAAGTTGACATGCACCGGGTGAATAGTCGAATAATTAAAGTATATGTTATGGAATTTTTGTCCTTCTTGTTGCTTTTCCGTCTTTTTTTTTTCTTTCATTTTTATTTGCTATTTATTTTTTTTACTTTTTATCTTTTTTTTTCTGATTTCAATTTTGTCATTCTGCAAAGCGAAAGGTCCAATGTCGCATCTCTATTTGGGGCAAAAATGCAAAGGTCACCTGGGTAACCTTTTCCTCGTTTCATCTATGTTCTTCAAGTACATAGAGAAATAGATATAAATAGTTTGAGATAGATAGATTGAGATAGATAGATAGATAGATAGATAGATAGATAGATAGATAATGAACAGTTTGAAATAGATAGATAGATAGATAGATAGATAGATAGATAGATAGATAGATAATGAACAGTTTGAAATAGATAGATAGATAGATAGATAGATAGATAGATAGATAGATAGATAGATAGATAATGAACAGTTTGAAATAGATAGATAGAAAGATAGATAGATAGATAGATAGATAGATAGATAGATAGATAGATAGATAGATAATGAACAGAAATAGATAGATAGATAGATAGATAGATAGATAGATAGATAGATAGATAGATAGATAGATAGATAGATAGATAGATAGATAATGAACAGTTTGAAATAGATAGATAGATAGATAGATAATGAACAGTTTGAAATAGATAGATAGATAGATAGATAGATAGATAGATAGATAGATAGATAGATAGATCTTAACGGGTTAAAATTAATAATTCAAGATAGCTGTGACTCTAACAAGCTTACCCTGTTAGATCAGCGTTTATAACATGGATTGGATCGTCATGTGCAATTGCAATGTTGTGATTCTCTGTCTATCTCAGCTGAGTAAAACTATTCAGACGTTTCTTCCTTGCGTAATTTCGTCTTGACGAAATCAGTTTTCATACCATCACTTCACTGCCCGACGCTTGAAATCTTCAGCCAAAGCAGAGTTTAGACATTAAGAATTGCGTAATTAAATACGAGTGGGAATTGAATGACCGTAAATCGAAGAGAAAGTACCAATTAAGAAGAAATTAAAGAATGGCATCAAGTGACTTTCTAGAAATTACATACCCATTTAATATTAACATTTGCAATTGGAAAAATTATATATTTTATTTCCTCCAGGGACATAATCTCAATGACCGTTTTGAAAACAGTCTGTAATGCACTCTTTAAGGATCGTCAATAGCTACTTCGCCCTGTTCTCCTTAATCTCGTCGACAGTTTAAAATATCTTTCAATAGAGATATTAGATATTAAAAAGGGAGACATCTTCAGAAACCAAATCCGTTGTAGTTTCAACATAAGGGTTTGCTGCGATGTTTGGAAAGGTATTAATCAGCCCATTCTTCCTCCAGCAGTGGGTTGAATAGCAATGCAGATCGAGTTCTATAGCTTTGGTTAGTAACTAGTCAATTCCAGAAAGAAATGGCAACCTACTGCGGGAATATCTTCTCAGTCAATCATGTCTCTTTCGAAACATGATCGCCCAAGTGTGTATCCCGTGTAGCACTTAACTGACAGACTCGATGAACTATCAATTTATGTCCCCATGCAAGAGTAAGAATTCCTTTTTTAAATAAATTCTAAAGACGCAAAACTTGTTACCGAAATATTCAAAATAAAATTTACAAAATGTCATTATAATCTTCAAATAAAATCAGACACACAGCGACCAGAAAAGGCTAAACTGTTTTCTTTTTGTCTCATATATATATATATATATATATATATATATATATATATATATTCTAAACATATACTGTTAAATATAGGAGACAATGAATGTCTATTATGTTTAATCATGAGTCGTTCTAAACGTCGTAATTTTGCTTTAATTTCAGTTGAAAATAAAGACAAAAATTCTCCAACATTTAAATAATGTTTTATTTGGTTCTAAGCTTTCGGCTCACATGAGCCATCTTCAGAGAGGTTATTAAGACGGTAACACAATAACATCCACCATCAGCGACGATTTTAATTTGTGTCGACATAAAACTCCGCTCGGCAACGGCAATAATTAACAAAAATAACAAATGCAGTTCGTAAATTTGCAATGATGCTCTATGACGTCATAGAACCGCATAGAACACAAAAGCGTGTATACAAAGCGTGTATCACGTATGGCACTTAACTAACTGACAATACAATAGTTGAAAACATGATTAAAAAGTAGTACCCTAACATAAGGTTTACATCCTATGATCATTGAATGAACTTAAATTCAACTCTCTTAAACGGTCAGTTCCTATTATGCACCTGATGATTGCGTAACGCATAAAACTCCGAATCGTGTTACTTATGTAAGATTATATATATATATATATATATATATATATATAAAGCTCTACTCTGTATCGAGCACTCTTTATAAATTTTGTGTTCTATGCGGTTCTATGACAGCATAGAAACGCATTGCAAATTTGCGAAACATGATTAAGACTTCTACGAGACATAAAATGGGGGATCGGTTTTATATTGTTATGGTAATAAACTGATCCCCTACTAATGACTACTTTATAATATAATACATATTTTCCCATTCTAGCTATGGGTCAAATAATAGGACAGATTGGGTTCTAAAGCCTTGGCTGGCAACCAGTCTAACGTAGAAAGCAATGGCAACCTGCTGCGGGATAATCTTCTTCCCAGTCAGTCATGTCTCTTTCGAGACATGATCGCCCAAAGTATGGCACTTAACTGACTGAACTGACTGAATGAGGAATACGGGCTTGGAGAAACTAATGCTCACGTGTGGGATAGTGCGGAAGAGAGACAAAAGAAAGCAACGCATGGTATACTGGATGAACTTGAAGATTGACAACGGATAGGGAGAACACTTCCCAGGTATGTAAATGTTTGTATTGGTTTGATTTTACGATCCCCAATTTTTAATATGCCTTTTGGGCTTCTCTTTTTGGTGATTACCATGCATTCTGTTTTGGGTTTTTGTTTTTTGTTTTTGTTTTTTTGTAATTTATATGTAGTCATTTCTTTCCGGTTTCTTTAACTATTTCCTGTGGGATATCTTGTAGATTCTTTTCTTTTTCTGTTTTTTTTTATTTTTAGAATACGGTTGGCAAAGCACGATCAATAAATTTGGACAAATTTGTAATAAAAATGAGAGACAATAAGAAACGTTAATATTTTACAATGCTTCATGTAAGAAATTCAAAGACCTAATCTAATATTCAATCAGTCAGTCAAGTGCCGTACGTGATACACGCTTTGGCGATCATGTCTCGAAGTAAACATGACTGACTGGGTTTTATCGCACAGTAGATTGCTATTACTTTCTGCGATAGACTAGTTGCTAGCCAAGGCTATCGAACCCAATCTGTCCTGTTATTTTACTCATAGCTAGAGGAGGAAGATATATATTATATTATTAATTAGTAATTAGTGAGAGATCAGTTTAATACTTCATAATATTAAAGTGATCCCCCCCATTATGTCCAGAAGAAGGCTTAATCATGATTTCAACTATTATATCCCGTCAGTCAGTTAAGTACTATACGTGATACATGCTTTGGGCGATCATGTCTTGAAAGATACATGACTGACTGGGTAGAAGATTATCCGGCAGTAGGTTGCCATTGCTTTCTGTGGTAGACTGGTTGCCAGCCAAAGATATAGAACCCAATCTGTCTTGTTATTTAACCCATAACTCGAGGGAAGAGACGGATTAATAACTTTTCTAAGGGTATTTGCATGTAAGTGAATTGAAGGAATTCAACTGGAATTCGAACTCGGCTCCACGATTTGTCGCTCCGAGTCGATATCCACTGCACCACAACGCACATCTGACGTTTAAAAAACTTCAGCTGTCTTTTTTTGATGTTAAGTATCAGATTCCTTCTTGTGTTCATTGTCTCAAAAACCGCGTCGTTGGTCACGTGTTCTGTCCAAGGTATCCTCAGCATATTTCAGTAGAAACACATTTCGATTGCTAAAGTCTTTCCTTTATCTTTGGTGAGATTGTCTAATATTTGCTGCCATATAAAAGGACAGACATCACATAACAATCCAGTACCCTTTTCTTTGTTTCTAGTGAACTTTTCCTTTCTCTTTATACCCTACTCAGCTTCTGAAATACATTTTTGATCATGCCAATACGCCTTCGGATCCCAGTGTCTCCCTTTCGCATAACTATTCAACCAGAATTCGAACTCGACTCCCCGCTATCTTGTTCCGAGCCGATATCCACTGTACCCCAACGCACATATTACCCGTGTAATAAAACAACAGCTGCACAGTGTTGATTGGGAAGAAACGAATGTAAGCATGTAGATAGAGCAACATGGTGAACCTTTTGTGACTTAATCGGTCTGGCGCCGTCATGGTAAGACAGGCTTCCATCTATAAAGAATACGATTTCAAATTTCACCAAATTCTTATTTAATTCCGATCCACCTTGCTTTCTTATCGACTATAGAATAATAACCTGTTAGTTACGATAAAAAGTATTTAAAAAATGGAAACAGAATTAAACAATAACAAAGTTTGATGATAATGATTAAAAGATGATGAAAACATGTGAAGGTCATCATGACAGCTGCCATGAAGGGGTGCAGCTTTCGAGGACTTAGTTATTTTTTAATTGCATTCTCAAGCAAACGGCGAATGTGTTGTCAAAAAAAAAAAGATAAAATTAAATTAACCAAATAGTGTAATGAAAGAGGTGAATTTCTACAGAAGTCAAAGCTCTAATTATTTGATATTAAAAACAAAAACATGAAAACAGAAAGAAAACATTTATTTTGCCTCAATTTTGATTACTTCCTCTCTATTTGTTATATTTAAAAGATTTCTTTTTTTTTTTTAATTATATATCTGCTGGAATTTTGAAGTTTCCAGAAACTTCCCAATTACAATTTTTTTTCTTTGTTTAATTCAAAAACATATAAATAAACTAGCGAAACAGACTTAAAGAAAAGCAATCAAAAATTAAAAAAGAAAATGAAACTATGCTTTAAATGAAAGAAACTGTTTGATCTTTCGTAGTTGTTATCTTTTAATCAATGCTTTTCCCCCTCTGAAGTTGTCGGAAGATACAAACAGATTTCTTAATCATCAGCCGTATCGATTGAATTGTAATTAATTTCTGTCTTTATTCAGTCTTTTTCGTTTCTTTTTTTTTTTTTCCTGAAACGGTATTTCAATCATTTCACTTTTATTTTAAATTTATTTTTCAAATACATAACTTATGTATATTTATAATTCCTAACGAATTTATAAATATTTTCTACTTTTGTATTGTTGAAGCGTTACAAATTTCATTCCGGTCCTTAATGTATCGATTTGTAAATCTAAACGAAGTTTTTTTAAGCATTTCTGTTGTTAGAAAGCATTAGTAGCGTTTAGTTTCATTTTTCATTTTACTATAAAGAATACAGTTCTTGATTTTATTGTGCCTATCATCGAGTTTGTTTTCTTTTATAATCGTTTCCCCCTAAGCAAGGCAGTACGGTCACTGGTTTGAGGGGTGGGGTTACAATGTGAGAAGAGGAAAAACAGAAAATAAAATGGTATATGGTGACGTTGTGGAGAGAGAGGTGGGAGTCAAGGAGATAGAAGACGACAATTGATGTTTCATTTAAACTTTTGGAGATAGTAGCTATCAGGGAAGCAAGTATAGGGAAGGAATTTACACAGGTGAGAAGTGCGAGAAGAAACTAAGGGAGTAGTCCTGACGGTTATATCTTCCTATTTTGACGTTAAAAGAGTGGGACCTATTTGCCAATAGAGTTGCATGGGTAAATTCATGAGAGCAAACAAATCGAGAGCGATCACATTGTAGATCCTCCTTTGAATTTTGCCCAGAATCACGAGACGAACAGCATGAGCACCTTGATAGAGATGACAACATTACATGGACAAATGATAGATTTCTTAATTAAGAAAAAAATTGCTTGTAAATTTTATTAGAGACAAAATAAAATGTCTATCATTCAATTAAAGTTTTTACCTTCAATCAAAATGGCTGATGCTAATATTCAGAAAAGCAATTCATGGTATTTTTTTCGTCTCACGTTTTCTAGGGACATGAAGTTACGCGTCTTCTGCTCGGTGATTTTGTTCAATTTTTTTCGTCTGGATCCATCCTGCCCAATTATATATCTACTTTTCTTTGGTTTATTAAATGTTACCACCATCTTTAAACGATGCCTAGCCGCTTCATGTCTTACACAAGTTATTATGACAGTTATTAAAATTTAACTCTATGTATAGTGGCTTCAAAGTTATCGTCATTGCGAAGTTCAACAGCAAATTTAGATGGCTGAAAGTTAACTATGTGATTAAACTACTGGTAGTATATTCAGGGCTATGATGACAGAGCTTCGCTAGGAGGAGGGCATCCTAGATTGATGTTAACTTGTAATTGACCAACTTGCGCCTTCAAGTTGGCATATATCGACACTGGTGAGAGTATACCAAGCTATACTTTTTATAAGACAAGCTATGCATCAATGAATTCCTCAGTAACTTTCAACTCAATGGCACGCAATGTAGAGAAAGACGATCAGGAAATCTGTTGCTCCGTGACACTACGACCCTACCCGATTAATAGACTGATGATGGGTATGACAACGATGATGATGATTAAATTTTCTAAAGTTGCTTTTGACAGGGTCTTTATCTTGGAGGAATGGTTCACAAGCTGATTTCGAAAACCATTAATGAAATCCATTTTCATTTTTGGCCTTGTCGTAGACTAAGTAAAAAATAAATATCTAAGTGAGCTGAGACTTTGAAGAAATGGTCGGGAAGCTAATTAAAGAAAGCACTAATATTGAAGTGAATTTGCTGAACAGTTATAGCCTGGCGGCAAATTTAGGAAATATAGAACAGTCTTTCAAGGCAATGGTTAACAAACTATTTTTTATGTCAGGATTTTGTTTTTCATTGGGAAACCAACATTTGTGGCTTTACGCAGATTAATACAAATCGAATTAGACCTTGTGTCACGTTCAATACTGAAAGTCAGAAGTAAATCAATTTTCATAGAGATGCGTTTGAAGAACATGTGTAAAAGAATCCGAACACCATCAGTCTAATGGGCCACATAAGATTACAATCCGAATCCTGATGAATGGCACACGTAGTAGAATTAAACTGGAAATAACACAAGAACAGTACGGATTTGTCAAAGAAACTGGAACCAAAATAATGCCAGATTTATGCTCACAATGGTACCAGAAAGAAGAATATAAAGTAAAGCTATCAACGATCTATATCTCTCTTTTATAGATTACTAGCAGTATAGCATGAGGTTGCTCGAGTGTAATGAAAGCTTTAAAACTAATCTATGTTCCTGAAGCTCAGACTCAGCCTAAAGAATATTTGTGTGAAGTTTGGTGAGATTGTGAAATTGTGGATTTGTATAAAGGACGTACAGACAGATAAACAGACACACATACAAACATCTTGCCTTATATATATATATATATATATATATATATATATATATATTATCGATTTTCTGCGCTATTGTAAAAACTGCAACATTGAAAATTCTGAATATCGTTTCTTATGTCTTTATCTATGAGTGTATCAAATTGGATTAAAATCGGATCACTCCTTTTATAAACCGATTTTTTCGATTATCGATTTTCGATATTTATCGGGGGTACCTCGACACAAAACCTGGCTAAGAACACTCGCAGACGCTTCTAATACAACTGTGTAAATTATCAAGAAAATCGGTTCAGCCGTTTCGGAGTCTATAGGTAACGGACACACACACACACACACAAACACATACACACACAGACAAAGTTCTATTTATAAATAAGTTTAGATTTAGATTAAAAAATTGCTTGATAAAACGAGTCACAAAAAATGTTAGAAATGATGTGTGTGTTTTTTTATTTATTTGGGAAGGATATTAGAATTATCCAGGGCTTAGATAGAAGATGAACTTAGTAAATACATAAAAATAGAAAATAGCTTAAAACATGATGTCATCTAACCAGACTTATGCATCATGTACAGAGAAGTAATTCTGAGGGAAAGGGGCGTAAGACAAGGATGTTTCTTTTCACCGGACCTGTTCAACTTGTACAGCGAGAATATCTTGAGGACCCTAAAAGTTATGACTGGATTCGTCATCGGAGGCCACAATTTAAACAATCTATGACCACAACAAGACCACTTACAGAAGGTAGCTGAAGAAAGTGACAATAAGGGACTACAAATAAACTGCAAGAAAACCGAATGCATGGTCATCAGTAAAAAGGGCAGCCCAATATGCCAAATACAAGTCTTGGATACTAAAAGCAAGCTGGTACAGAAGTTTAAATACCTGCGAAGTGTTCTAACAGAAGACGGAAAGTGCGACACAGAAATCTGAAGGCGAATTGTCATGGCGAAGGAAGCATTCCAGAAGTTGAGTAAAGTATTAAGAAAAAGGACAATTTTGCTAAAAACAAAGAAGAGAGTACTGGATTGCTATGTAGTATCAGTTCTTTAATATGGCAATGAATGTTGGACAATATCATCAAAGATGAAAGTAAAACTTGAAGCAACTGAAATGTGATTCTACAGAAGGATGCTTCGAATATCATGGATCGAGCATATGAGAAATGATGGAAACGTAAAAGAAATTAATACTGAGCCTCAGGAAGAGGCAGCTAAAGTTCCTGGGACATGCAATCAGAGAAAAGAGATAGGGGAAAGCAGCGGATAACATATCTAATCAGGTGGATGATGGAACGAGTGTTGCGTGGTGTAACAGGAGAAGGCGTGCTAAGAGCTACCAGGGATAGGGAGACGTGGAAAGCCATGATCGCCTACGTCCTGAAGGGACAAGGCACATAAAAGAAGAAGAATTTTGCTTGAATTAGTAATCCTACAAGGATTCGTTATTGGGGGTTATAATATCAACGATATTAAATATGCAGATATTTAATATCTTTTCTTCTTTTCTCGCACTTACCCTCTGTGGAATTCCCTTCCGTTTACTTGCTTTCCCGACAGCTACAATCTCCAAGAAGTGAAATATAAAGTCAATAGTCATCTCCTATCTTATTAACCTGCATCCTCTTTCTCATGCTCCTTTATCCGTCCACTCCACTCTCATTAGTATTCTCATCATTCCTTTTATCCCCTTCCTGACACCCCCTATAACCTGCCACTCTTTCTCATAACTTTTATCCTATGTAACCCCATGCAAAACAGTGGCAGTAAAATGCCTTGCTTGGGGCGATATGATTATAAAAAACAAAACACCAAGCGTGTATCACGTATGGCACTTACTTTTATTGTCAACATAATTTGATTATTTTAAAAACAACATCATAGAGGCCCATATTACTTCCTATCATAGTGTAATCCCCGACAGCTACAATCTCCAAGAATTTAAATGTAAAGTCAATAGTCGTCTCCTATCTCACTAACCTGCATCCTCTCTCTCATGCTCCTTTCTCTGACCACTTCATTCTCATCAGTATTCTCACCCTTCTCTTACCCACTTCCTGACACTCCCTATAACCTGTCCCACTTTCTCATAACTTTCCTCTTATATAACCCCCTGCAAAACAGTGGCATTAAAATGCCTTGTTTAGAGCTATACGATTATAAAAACTTTAAATGCAAAGTCAATAGTCATCTCCTATCTCACTAACCTGCATCCTCCCTCCTACTCCTTTCTCCGTCCACTCCACTCTCATCAGTATTCTCATCCTTTTCTTACCCACTTCTTGACACTCTGTATAACCTGTCACTCTTTCTCATAACTTTCTTCTATGTAACCCCTTGCAAAACAGTGGCAGTAAAATACCTTGTTTGGGGCGAAATGCTTAAAAAAATGAGACAGTGACGATACTGCACGCAGAAAAGAATTCCTACAGAAGGTAGGAAAGGAAAGCAAGAAGAGTGGACTAATCATCAACTGTATGAAGACAGAATGCATGTTTGTCGGCAAAAGAAATGGCCTAACATGCGCATTTAGAGATACCAAATTCAAAAGCTTGAATACCTAGGCAGTTTTTTAAAAGATTACGGAAAATCCAAACGCCCATTGGGATCGCGAAATATCCCAAACATTCGTTAGAAACAAAGTAAGGAGGACTGAACTGTTATGTAATATCGGTCCTGCTATAAAGCAGTGAATGCTGGACAAGTACATTACAGATAAAGAATGATTTGAGGCAAATGAAATGTGGTTCTACTGAAAGATAGTGAGAATGCCTTAGACTGAACATATGAGCAACGACGAGGCTTTAGAGAATACGAACAGTTGAAAGTTCTAGGGCGTATAATGAAGGAAGACTGCTTAGAAATCATGGTGATCACAGGAAAACATGTGATATCCTATCAAAAGACTTTCTTAGATAAAAGTTTGGTAAAAGAGTTATTAGGAGAGATATCGGAAATACAAACTTTACAATTCGCCATGCTTTGATTATTGCAGTTATATCTGGTTTGTTACTTCTACTATGAAATTCTTGATAAAATGCAAAGAAGAATCTGCGTATTATTGGTCCTGACCTGGCATCTCTTCTTCAGCCACTTTCTATCCTGTGTTTTTTGTATAAATATTTCCATGCTAATTGTTCTGATGAGCTATATCGTAACTTGATTTTATGAATTTAAACGTAATAAAAGTTTGGCGAAATGTTTTCATCATTTTACAGTTGAATTATTGAGTTGTAACCGTAAGTTCTATGCTAAAATTTTCTTGTCGCTTATAGAATTTTTCCAGATTCTGCTTGACTAATCAACTTTGGACTTCGAAAATTTAAATGCAATGTCTGTTTGCTTAATTCTTATACTTTTATTGTACTCTTTCCTTAATAATTTTTCTCGTATTTTCTCACACTCAGTAACCCACTTTTTACTTTGTGGCTTTATTGCACTGCTGGGCTGAAATTTTAGAGAGCTATTATCGTCAACAACCTCAAGGGACACGGCTCACAGAAGAAGATATATTTTATTTATGTAAGTCTCTTTTCTAAACGTGATCTCCCCTCTTACCGTAATACTGATTTGTTCGATCCAAAAGTTTAAGAAATTAAACGACGTTCATATTTTGAGATATGTGTTCAAATAAAATGGTTGACAGGATTAAGTCTTGCAATTCTTTTGGAATCGTCATTCTAAAAAGAAGCCGAACAAGAGAAAAATATTAACTATAGTAAAAAACTACGGAATTTAATCAAGTGTCAGTAGAATAGGTGGTTCAGGTAGGTTCTTATTGAATTACAATAGAATCATTTGATCTGTATAAGTAAATAATTTGATTTCGTTTTATCGAAGGTGTTAGAACACACACATATACACACACACAGATAGATAGATAGATAGATAGATAGATAGATAGATAGATAGATAGATATGTATCTGCCTGCGTGCGTGGTCATATGCGTGTGAGTGAATTATTGTTTATGCAGGGCTAGATAGTAAAACTAATTTTAGCTTTAATTTTGTGATTGTGCGTTGATTATTTTGTATTTTGTTGACTGCACAGTATAGCAGGGTCAGTTGGGCATCATGTATGAGAAAAAGAGTACCGTCACGCAATTGGCTCAGCCAAAAATCTGGAAACGGCATGTGGTAATACTTGGCATTGCACTGAAATCGTTCCATCATCCACCTGATTAAGTCCTTCAAATATGTTATCCGTTGCTTTGCCCTGTCTCTTTTTCCCTCTATCTGGCCTGTTAGTATCAGGTTCTCCAAGCCTTCCTTCCTCATTGCGTGTGTCAGGAACTTCAGCTGTCTCTTCCTGATGCTCAGTATTCATTTTATTTTCGTTTCCATCATTTCTAAGATCTCATTATTGCTCACATGCTCGATCCATGATATTCGCAGAATCCTTCTGTAGAACCACATTTCAATTGCTTCAAGAATTTCCTTCATCTTTGATGATATAGTCCAGCATTCTGTAGGCGAACCTAAAATGCTGAAATCTTCCTAATTTCAGTATTTGAAATCTTCCTAATTTCAGTATTTGAAAGCTTTACATGGGAAATCTTTATTTTTCATGTTTTCTTTAAATGTTTTAATTCTTAATACAAATGTATACTGATTTAATTTGATTTTGACCAATAGCTGTTTGTAATTATATACATATACGTATATATATTATAACAAGAGGGTGAAGAAACGAAAAAAAGTTTTTAGCGTAAAATGGTAAAACGCATAATTTATAATTTATATAAAAATGAAAAGAAATTAACCATTTATCGTGACTCACTCTTCAGAGCTCAATCGAAGCCGTTTTTTAAACAACCATGGAAACATAACTAGGAGGAGGAAATTATCGGAGAATGTCAGCAATATTCGTTACAAGCCTTCTCCTTGTAAGCAGAAGGTGTGGTTGTTATAGCAGCCACGCCTTCTGCTTACAGGAACAAATTGCTTAAAGGAGAGCTTCTTAGATTTGACATTAAGTTTCAAGTATAGTGTTTACCAAAACCAATGGGATTTCAAATATTGCAGGCGAACTACAGATAAAGATTGCAACAGGTGCGTATTGAATCAGTATGTGTCACAAGTCGATAGTTTTTTGTGTTTGTTTTGTTTTGTTTTGTTTTTAATTCATGTAATTTATTACCAGATTAAATATTTTTCCCCATTATTTTATTCGGATATTTTAGGGACGTTTGACGTTTTTTCAAGATGGTTAATTAAAACAAAGAATTCCATGAAGTTTTACGTTCTTGGATAAAAAAAGACCCTTGCAAGGATTAGAGATGCTCTTAAAAATCTTCTCGTACAGCACAAATGTGTGAGTGATTATACTATTTATATTATTCGGACTATTGTTCTCATCCTTGTTGCCATTTGTATGACATTTCGGCCACTGTACCTTACGGCCTTCTTCAGTTGCTAGAAATTTTGAACCGAACCCTTTATTACGATCACTGGGGTATATCATTCTCGTTCCTGGTCCTTTTTTGGTAGTCATGAGTTATCTTCCTCTAACCTGACTCGCTAAGTTACTTCTTTACCACTGCTACAGCCCGGTATTGAACTCACAACTCACTGGAAGTAATCAGCGTCTATATCAACTGGGCCATGTGTCCTTAACAAAAATAACTGAATTTCTAGGATTTGTAAACCTAAAGTTCAGTAACCATTTTACCAGAGTTCATTTTGCCATTTTACCAGATGTTGATGGTTTTCTCTAGTATTTCTAAGGACACGCGGCGCAGTGAATATACACGTTGGTTAGTTCCAGTTACTTCACCGAGTGACTTAGAGAGTCGGGTTAGTGGGAGATAATCATTCGCACAAGGAATGAGGATGATATACCCCAGTTATTGTAATAAAGTGTTCGGTTTGAAATTCCTAGTATATGAAGAAGGCCGGAACGCACAACAGTCGAAACGTCGTACAAATGGCAACGAAGATGAGGACAATAGTCCGAATAATATAAATAGTGTAAATATTACCTCATCTCAAAAATATAGACAAATACTGTGTGAGGGATATTCAATTTTCAAACGTTGTGAAATATCTATTGAGGACCAACCACGATCTGTCCGACTTTCAACCAGCCTGATTAGCAAAAATCTTGAAAAGAATCACTACGCAATCAATCAATAGACAACTGGTGTAAAATCTTGAGGGATTGCTTGCTAATGACAAGACGCGTTTTTACAAGTCTTGATCTAAGAGAATTGGTTTCTCATGATACATAATTTCTTTTTAAAGTTGTAATTTTGGATGTGTTTTGATGCGCTTGAACTAGAAATTAGTTCTTCCAAACTAGATGGAGATTCTGTAGTTTCTATATATAACTACATAGAATATATATATATATATATATATATATATATACGTCAGACCTTAGCATACAATACGATAATTTACCATCACTCAAATATTAAGAATATATTATTACATGGAAAAATGCGCGCATAAAAAGAAATATCCTTAAAATTATATTAAACCTGGAAAAGAACAGGACAAATTATTAAACCTGGAAAAGTAAAGGACAAGATATTCTACTGGAGTTAAAAATTAGAAATTTCTTACTTAAAATATTGCATTCAAATTGTATTTTTAGCTGCAACATTTTAAGCAGGAAATTTCTTATTTTTACTTCACTAGAATATCTTGTCCTTTACTTTTCCAGGTTTAATAACTAGTCCTGGTTTTTACCGGGTTTAATATAATCATAAGAATATTACTTTTCAGGTGCGAATTTTTCCAGGCATTGCTATTTCTTTATAATATAAATTTAATGATGAAATCCGCATTCAAAAATATTAAAATTAAAAACATTAATATGCAATCGATTAAAAAAACAATAAATCATTAATTATTTATACTTCTGATAATTGCTTCTAATAAAATGATAAAAGTTTGATTGACAAAAATGATAAACGATATCATCAGAATTTAAATGTTGAAAACCGAATGCAAAATTATTAAACAGAAAAACAGTTTTATTATTAGAAGCATTAGTTACTCAATTACGTATGTACTTCTGTAGTTAGTCTCCCTTTTTGGGCTTCTCATATTTTGGTGTAACTTTTTCTACTGAACCAAAATTCATATTTTTTCAAAATGTAGCTAAGAAGGTGTCCTATATAACTCTGTAAAGTGTTTGATATTTGGTTGAGAACTGAATTAGCCTAGACTCCCTCAATGTCGGACTTTAAAATATATTCAACCACTTCATTAAATCAAAATCATATCCATAGACAAGATTTGTTTTAGCAATAATTATCACTGGTTAAAGTGTTTATAAATTTAACTGCAAAGCATCACATTAATGACATAGTATAATTTCAAAAGGTAACTCATTTATATTTGACGATATTCTGAGATGAGATATTGTAATTATTTACACTATTTACATTGTTCGGACTATTTCCCTCATTACTGTTTTGATATTAACCTTCAGCATCAGTCTATATTTCTGAGATGAGGTACTGTGACTATTTACACTATTTACATTGTTCGGACTGTTGTACTCATCTTTTTGTCATACTAACATTCAACATCAGTCTATATATTTGAAAAGATGTATTGTAATAATTTACACTCTTCTCATCGGACTGGTGTCCTCATCTCCTTTTCAATATTAATATTCAACATCAGTTGATATTTCTGAGAAGAGGTATTGTAATGATTTATACTATTTACATTGTTCAGACTGTTGTCCTCTGTTATTTTTTGTTTGTTTGTTTGTTTGTTTTTTTTTGCCATATTAACATTTGCTCTCTGTCTATATTTCTGAGATGAGGTATTGTAATTATTTACACTATTTTTATTGTTCAGACTGTTGTCCTCATCGTCCAATGTCCAATCGTTTCACGATTTTTCGGCCATGATGTTTATAAATACCAAAAACTAATTCACTGAGATTCTCAAAGACACATGGTCCTCTGGATAAAAACATTGGTTAGATTTACTGTCGAAACGTGGTGAACATAGCAAGAAAAATGAGGACAAAATCCATACAATGTAAATAGTGAACGTAACTTATTAATTAAAAAAAATACCTCTTTATATACTTAAACAAAAATATATAACCTGCGTCATTCTAAGTTTCTTCCCTGATGATGACCAATGGACTAGTCGAAATATGGTCTCCTCCTTCCTTGTAATTCATGGATTTTTCATTCTTGGAATTCCCTCTCATATAAAGTGTTTGGTTCGGAACTGTGAATAATTTATTAAAACTGTTACGTTTTTAATTCTCTGTTGCATTCAATAATACTTGCCGAAATATGTGTGTATGTGCGTGTATATATGTATGTGTGTATGTATGTGGATATGCATGCATATGTGTATGTGTGTGTTTAAAAATTAATACACAAATTACAAACGTGTTCAAAAACAATATCAATAACACAAGATGAACACTTATTTTTTAAACTATAATTTTAAATATTTAAAAATTCATGTTTAAAATAAAATTTTATAGTTTTTCTGTTGTCATGTTTTTTATTAATACACAGCAACACACACACACACATAAACATACATACATACATACATACATACATACATACATACATACATACAAATATATATATATATATATATACGCGATTATAATTATATTCGACTCGAAAATCTTCCGCGAACGAAGGAAAAAACGTTTGTAATATATATATATATATATATATATATATATATATATATATGCTAGAGGTATAGTTGTCTTTCTCTTTACTCTCCTCCTATTTAATCTTTTTCTCTTATGTACCCCCCTGCGCATCAGTGGCGTTACCGCTTTGCATGGGGTGAAACGATTAAAAAATCGATCAAATGCAAACACGAATATGAATTCACAATCTTCTTATTTTATGTCTCGTGTCCCTTCAAGACGTAGGCGATCATTTCCCTCTACGTTTCCATCACACGCTGCATCTCCGTTCGGTCCATGGTATCCCTAGCCTCAAAACCACACCATGTCTACTAAGCCAAAACAAGTTTATCGACGGGAAGTTTCAATTAATACTGTCATTCCACTAATTTCAGCGTCTGATGTCGTGGGCTCGTATAATTAATAAAGAAGTCATTCTTCTTGAAATGCTGTCATATATATTACATTTTTCTCGAAAGTGGTTCTTTTAATCAAATAAAGTCAATTAAGATTTCATACGAAATCTTTTCTATATCTGTTCGGGTTGGTGGTGTGTATTTTCTTACTATATTTTTCGATTGGCATAATTTAATTTTTGATATTTTCATTTTGTATTTTCATGTTACGATCGGACTGGTACTTATTTATTTACTTTGTAAATATTTATTCATTTCAACTAGCAACCAGAATCGAAACTTGTCAGGGTGCGCTAATTTATTCAGTTGAGGAAAGGGCAAGGCATAATTATATTTTCGTCAAATTTTATAGCATTTTCACTACTTTGGTCGGGAGTTTGAATTACTCTGAGACTATGTATATTAAAGTATATATTTATCTAGTTAATCTATCTTGAATCTCATAATATACACACAAGGACGTCATTTATACACTACCGGCCTTAATTATTAGTCCACCTTAGTTTTTTCTATTTTAAATTATGTATTTTATACTATTTTTAGTATTTATTGACAAGTGGATAATTCTAAATGAAAATAGAATGGTTCTTTTGTTATTATTACTTTATCCTCAGTATCTGGTGATTTTACTGTCGCTTTGTATATTACGATGTTTTGTAAACAATTACCGTTTAAGGGACATTCATTGCTTTTTCTGCAGTTACACGTGGGATTAATTTGTTGTGGTTGTTTGTTGATAGTTTTTCTGTTGGGCCTTTTATTAGTGCCACGTTTTCGACGCAACTGTAGTTGATGTTTACAGTGTTTTTGTTGAATATTTTGTTGATAAAATAAATAAATAACAAATCAAAATAATTAATTAAACATCGAAAATCGAAAATATATATAAAAAAACAAGTAAAATAAATTTATTCAAATAAATAAATAAACAAACCCCTCCCGCCAAAATAACCGTTAGAAGGATTACCCACAAGGCACCACTGACTCGTATATATGAATAGCCAAGGAAATATTCAGCACAGGTGGCCTGATGATTGCGCCTAGAATTAAACATTCTGTCGCCTTTGAGTGTTGAAGTCAATGTTCACTGCTATATCTATATATATATATATATATATATATATATATATACAAGTGAAATTAATAAATTTTATCCATGATTTGATATTACATATATATACTATTTTAGTTTAATAATAGATGGTGGATGATTTGATTTAGAATCTATATAAGTTTGGTTAGCATTATATTTTATGTAAGATGAATATGCATTATTAACTAAATCTGGAGTAACATCTGGTAAGCAAATTCATTTTAGATTAGTTTGTACTATTACTTTAAGACTGAATTTTTTCATTAGTCTGTGGATTAATTTAGGAATTCTATCTATTTTGCAGTTTGTAGAATCATAGACAGTTATGAGACCATCGCCTCTATATAAACTAATGTCAACTATATCAACATCGCAATGCACAGTTAGATTGTACAAAATAAATAGACCTACGTAATCCGATGATTTAGTAGAATTCAATGATCTTAAACTAATGTCGAATAGGTCATTGGAATTTGTATTTGTCTGCTGTTTATTGTTGTGGATGAGAACTGATTGTTTAGCGTTTGATATAATATTTATTTCGTCATTGGTGATATCAGAATAGTCCATGGCAAAATCCAGAGTTAACGTGAACAAGTTTATTGAAAATGAAGTGGAATAATCCACGATGACAAACTGGATGAACGAACAATTGTATCTGGGATTAACGTTGTTAAACCAATTTATAGCATCAGTAGTGTTACTCCGTTGGGTTAATCTTAAATATATATATATATATATATATATATATATATATATATATATATATATAGTTATGATCTGAATTTAAGGACAGGATGGTTAAATAAAAAGAAGACAAGAGGAAAACTGTATTTAAATCGCTTACACGTTTCGTCCTAAGATAGTCTTTGTCAAGACAAAAAGACGAAATGAGCTTTATTCTAAATTACGTATCTATAAACAAACAGTGTTGGCAACTTTAAAAACGCTCAGAAATCATTCAAAAAGATAAACAGAATATTTTAGTTTAAGAATTCCTTCATGTGTAGTGCAAATTCACGAGATTTTAAAATGAAGGGAATTCAATCGTTTTCTTTGAACTTTTTATTATGTATGTTCGTCTGTTTTAGTATAATTTTCATAAGTAAAGGTAGGATTGGGAAAAATCCGGGGCGCAAATTGATGTTTTCATAGTACTGGATGGCGCCGCCATATATATATATATATATATATATATATATATATATATATATATATATATAGGAATGTTTTGTAATTTGCTCAAAGCATTGTATATATTAAGTGGATGGTTAGATACTGAAGGCTGTCACAATGCGTTTAGTAAAATAAAGGAAGGTAAAGAAGATGTTAGGAATTACCTATTTATTATACATTAATATTTCAAGATCAAAATCTCATTTTCAGAATGGTAGGAGAGCTTGTGTTCGAGTTCGTACCTTTGAACGAATATACCATATAGAATTCGTTGAAAGTCGAAAATGAACTTTTGATCTCGAAATAGTAATGTACAATAAATGGGTAGTTCCCAACAACTTCTTTACCTTCCTTTATTTTACTAAATGCATTGTGATAGCCGTCAAGACCTAACCATGCACATAATATGCACAATGCTTCAAGCAAATAACAAAATCTTTCTATATATATATATACACATATATAAAATAATCTGAAGATTGCATTCAAGCAGAAAGCATTTTATTACCACTCAATGTTGACATCAATGTTATATTATAGTTACATTCGCTTTCTCCTGTTATTGAACACAAAAATAACATACCTTAAAATATACTTTAGCATTACACACACTCACACACACACACACACATATATATATATATATATATAGAGAGAGAGAGAGAGAGAGAGAGACAGAGAGAGAGAGAGAGAGAAAGAGAAATGCAGGGAGATATTAGGGCTTGGAGCTATTTGTACCGTGATACTTGAATATTCGAGTGTCCTTCGTATTGCGATTTTTCCATGAAGTACATTTTGAAGATGAAATGCAGAAGACACCAACGAAAACAAAACAAAAATAAGCCTATATTTATCCCCATTTACTTCAAACTTTGTCGTTAACAATTATTTTAAATATTTTTCGTGGAATCCAAGTTGATGTTTTGAAGTTCTGTTTTATTTTGTAGAAGGACTGAAGCCTGCCCTTCTGACAAAAACCGGAATATGTAGAAATCGATGTTGTATTTTAAAGCTACTTTGTGAAGACTTCCTGATGAGTAAAAAAAAAACTTGGAAAAGACTTTCTGTCACGATTCCATTTGCTGAGCTTTCTTCTTTATTTGGTCATTGCAATGTTGCCACATATATACTCTTATGATATATTTTAATCAATTGATTTTCCTGTTCCTAATCTCTTCAATTTATCGCCATGGATTTTCGTGTCACACGATACACCGACAGACCCGTATGTACGTGAGGTAGAGAAAACTGCGGTTATATATACGTGTATATTTAAGCAGTTAATGATTGTCTTAATCCGACATTATTTCTTCATGGTGTAAAAAAATAAATGTCTCCCGGTAGGTATCAAATCTGAGTTCTTTTTGTTAAGGGAAAACCGCTTTGAAGCTAAAGGTAAGTTAATTACACAGCCACAAGAGGCATCACAGCATAGATGGGATCAATTACTCTTTTTTGGATGAAAGGCACATCTGTCGTTGGGAACGTTCAAAAACTATTTCTTTATTTTCGTACCCTAAATATATATATAAAAAAAATGTCATTTTAAAGAAATTAATGTTTTTTAACGTGATGTAGAAGGCATCGCTGAGAGTAAAAAAGAACAAATATTGGCAACCAAGACTTTGTAGAGAGATAACGCACGTGCAAGCGTAAAATAGTAGGGTGAATAGATAGATAGATAGATAGATAGAGAGAGAGAGAGAGAGAGAGAGAAGCGATGAAAAGAGCGCTCGAGAGAGATATCGATATATAGATAATAAGAGAGAGCGACAGATAGAAAGAGTAATTGAGAGAAAGAGAGATCAAAGGAAATCTAGATATATCGAGATAGATAGATAGATAGATCTGAACACAATGAGATAGATAGATAGATAGATAGATAGATAGATAGATAGATAGATAGATAGATAGATAGAAGTAGCCAGAGAGAGCGAAAGAAATATAGAAAATAATAGAGAAAATGCGATAGTTAGATAAATAGAAAGAGAGTGAGAGAGAATGCCTGAGAGAGACAAAGCAAGGGAGAGAGTAGCTAGGGTGATATCGATATATAGATAATAAGAAGAACGATAGATAGAAATAGCAATTTAGAGAGAGGGAGAGATATAGATAAATAGACACCGAGAGAGAGTGAGATAGAGAGAGAGCGATTGTTAGATAAGAGAAAGAGAGTGAGAGTGAGTGAAAGAAAGAGAGAAAGTGAGAAAAATATTTGGTTTATGAGGGAAACTTTTATGCATTAATCTCCTGGTACTCAACCTTTTGCGAAAAACTGTCTACAAACTTTCTTTTTCAAATCCGGTAATATTGAAAAATTCCATTGATTTCCCTTCAATTTAGGTTAATATAATGTTCTAGGGTCAAGATTCATTCAAATAATGTGTCAGGGTCAAGATTCTTTTTTTTATAATCCTAGCGCCCCAAGTAAGGCATTTTACTGCCACTGCTTTGCAGGGGTTTCATAGGAGGAAAGTTATGAGAAAGAGTGAGAGGTTTTAAGAGGTTTCAGGAAGTGGGTAAGAAAAGGATGAGAATACTGATGAGAGTGGAGTGAACGGAGAAAAGGTCCTGAGAAAGAGGATTCAGGTTAGTGAGATAGGAGATGACTATTGACTTTACATTTAAATTCTTGGAGTGTGTAGCTGTCAGGTTATCTATCTATCTATCTATCTATCTATCTATCTATCTATCTATCTATCTATTTTTTTATAATCGTGTAGCCCCAAGCAAGGCATTTTACTGCCACTGTTGTTCAGGGGGGTTACATAGGATTAAAGTTATGAGAAAGACTGACAGGTTATAGAGGGTGTCAGAATATTGGTAAGAGAAAGATGAGAATATTGATGAGAGTGGAGTGGACGGAGAAATGAACATGACAGAGAGGATGCACGTTAGTGAGATAGATTATTGACTTTACATTTAAATTCTCGGAGATTTTAGCCATCGGGGAAGCAAGGAAATGGAAGGGAATTCTACAGGCGGGAAGTGCAAGAAAAGAAACTGATGAAGTAGAATTCGGATTTACATTTTATTGGTTTCACAGTAAAAAGGGTGTGACCTAGTTGCTAATCTTGTGGTTCGAGTAGATTTATATAGAGAGAGTACCGGTGAGCTAAGTTCATAGGAGCAGAAACCGTAAAAGTATATGTCGAAGCGACACAGGGAAGCCACATTGCGCCAGTGAGAAAGTAACTGTATCTGAGCTGCCAAGTTGGGATCGATCACATTCTCCATTGGATTTTGTCAAGGACAGCTAGGTTGATAGCAGAAGCACCCGACCAGATATGGCAGCAGTATTCAATGCACATTGTAGATTTTTATATGTGCAGGATTGTTTTAGATTCATTCAAATAACGTGTCAGAATTCGTTCAAATAAAATAACAAACAACAAATCATTAATTTTTTTTTCTTAAATTACGTTAGCTGAATTTATCTTTCATTTTTTGTAAATTTTTGTTCTTGTTTTAGAGAAAAAGTAACTTAAAAAGCAAGCAGGTGAACTGGCTCTAAAGTAGGAGACCATTTTACAATGTAAAGGTAAATTTTGGCAGATATTTACGTTGTAAATTGAAGACTGGACAGCGCAAAGATTAACACAAGATGAGGGTCTAGTTTGAAATGAATGTAAATCAATCGTGCATTCTCTTTATCAAACTAACCCTAACGTAATAGAGTTATAGAAACGTAATGATTGAAACTCCGGTCATCTGGAGCTAATAGTTTTGAAGCTCTCTTATGGATTTATCAATTACCAGAAGTCAATTGTTCGGGCGTAAACCTGTGTATGTGTGACTATGAAAAATTGCTGAATATCCAGCAGTACTTCTCGTATTTAATTGTGAATATCTGTATTAATAAGTTTCTGAAATAGAATAATCTACGATAGTTTTGTCCAAGACTACATGATGTTACAAAACTAACACGTTAAACTAAGAATTCTTTAATAGCGGTGTCAGATGTTTATTCTCAAACAAATTGTGAAATGTCTAAACCAGAAGTTCCCAATCATTTTGTTCTTCTGTACTTCTTGGTATTTTTATAGATTTTTGTGTACCCCTAACAATGGAGGATGGTAAAGAAAAACAATGAAACTGAATTTTTTATATTTTATTAAGTCATTTTGAGTTGAGTCAATTACTGATAAAAATCAGGGAATAAAACGCAGGTAATTTATAAAATAGCATTACCCTTCATACATATTTTAAAATTATCTGTAATGATCATTATTAAGTAAAAATACAAAAAACTATTCAAAACTAAGTACCAATAACCAAAACTAAGCAATACTAATGAGATAGATGGACTTGTTTTTTTTCCAACAATCTCATTTATTCGAAAGGAAACTTTAACAATGGCACAAGGAAGTTCGTGTTCAGGGGTTTTGTGTTTTGATCTGTATTTTGACTTGATTCTTCTTCTTCTTCTTCTTCTTCTTCTATGTGCCTTGTCCTTTCAGGATGTAGGCAATCATGGCCTTACACGTCTCCCTATCCCTGGTGGTTCTTAGCACGCTTTCTCTTGTTACACCACGCGACCCCCGTTCTGTCATCCACCTGCTCAGGCCCTTCAAATATGTTATCTGTTGCTTTCCCCTGTCTCCTTTTCACTCTATCTAGCCTGTTAGTATCAGGTTCTCCAAGCCCTCCTTCATCATTGCATGTCCCAGGAATTTCAGTTCTTTCTTGCTGATGCTCAGTATTAATTTCCTTTTCGTTTCCATCCTTTCCAAAAGCTTCTCATTGCTCATTTCCATCATTTCTCATATGCTCGGTCCATAATATCCACAGCATCCTTCTGCAGAATCACATTTCAGCTGCTTCACGTTTTTCTTTCATCTTTGTTTATCTTGTTCAACATTCAATGCCATATTGAAGAACTGACATCACATAGCAATTTATTAATCTCTTCTTTGTTTCTAGTGAAACTTTCTTGTGTCTTAATATTTTATTCAACTTCTGGAACGTGTCTTTCGCCATACCAATTTGCCTTCGGATTTCTGTGTCGCACTTTTCTTCTTCTGTTAGAAAACTTCCCAGGTATTTAAATTTTTGTATCTGCTTGATTTTATAATGCCCCATCTGTATTTGGAATGTTGGGTTGCTCTTTTTACTGATGACCATGCATTCGGTTTTCTTGCAGTTTATTTGTAGTCCTTGTCGCTCCATTCAGCTACCTTCTATAGGGGGTCTTGTAGTTTTCCTTCCGTGTCTGCAATCAGCACTGTATCGTCTGCCTATCTTATGTTTTCCAAATTGTGCCCTCCGATGTCAAATCTTGGCATAACTCCTAAGGTCCTCAAAATATTCTCACTGTACAAGTTGATCCGGTGAAAAGAAACATCCTTGTCTTACGCTTTTTTCCTAGAAAAAGGAACGCAATATTTATTCCCAGAATGATATCGGCAAGAGAAAACACTAAAAATGGTAACCCACATGTTGACAGAAATAATAACAGTGCTCGAATAGGAGGTTTAGCAGTTTGTATATTATATTTCTTTTATGTGTAATAAACTATTTAGGCAACTCCTATCTACAACAAAGCTACGGCAACTGTGCTAGCGACCAGTAACGTTGTTAGCCCCTTTATTAGTATTATTATATTATTGTTAGTATCAAAAGAGAGTGACTCCGACTCAGGCCTGTTAGCGGTGCTGCCTGCCGGTCTATAGTTAGTATCTTCTTGTTCTATGTGTCCTGTCCTTTCGGGACATAGGCGATCATAACTTTCCCCGTTTCCCTATCCCTGATGGCTCTGAGCACGCCTTCTCCTGTTACACCATGCAATCCTCGTTCCGTCATCCACCAGATTAGGTCCTTCAAATATGTCATCCGTTGCTTTCCCCGTCTCTTTTTCCCTCTATCTGGCCTCTTAGTATCCGATTCTCCAAGCCCTCCTTCTTCATTGCGTGTCCCAGGAACTTCAGCTGTCTCTTCCTGATGCTCAGTATTAATTTCCTTTTTATTTCCATCATTTCCAAGACATCATCATTGCTCACATGCTCGATCCATGATATTCGCAGCATCCTTCTGTAGAACCACATTTCAGCTGCTACAAGTTTTTCCTTCATCTTGATGGTATTATCCAGCATTCACTGCCATGTTGAAGGACGGACAGCAAGTAGCAATCCAGTACTCTCTAGCGAAATTCTCCTTTTTCTTAATACTTTACTCAACTTCTGGAATGCTTCCTTCGCCATGCCAATTCGCCTTCGGATCTCGGTGTCGCACTTTCCGTCTTCTGTTATAAGGCTTCCCAGGTATTAAAATCTTTGTACCTGCTTGATTCGAGTATCCCCGACTTGTATTTGGCATTTTGAGGTGCCCTTTTTACTAATGACCATGCATTCGGTTTTCGTGCAGTTTATTTCTAGTCCTTTCTTTTTTTCAGCTACCTTCTGCAGGAGGTCTTGTAGTTTCCTTTCTGTGTCTGCTATCAGCACTGTAAAATCTGCGTACCTTAGGTGGTTTAAATAGTGGCCTCTAATTCGAATCCATGCATAACTTCTAGGATCCACAAAATATTCTCGCTGTTCAAGTTGAACAGATCCGGTGAAAAGGCACATCCTTGTCTTACATGTCCCTTACTTGATTTTTCAGGTCTGGTACCGTTATAACACTTCACTCAATAAACATATATAAATCCGTCCGTACATTGAATACTGCTGCCATATCTGGTCGGATGCTCCTGCTATCTACCTAGGGGCCCTTGACAAAATCCAAGAAACCCTTTTTCAGAATGTGGATTTAAAATGTGCGTTGTGGTTCAGTGAATAAAGGCTCTAAACGAGAGCCGATTTCAAATTCAAGTTGAATTCGTTCCATTTACCCTTGGAAAATATATTAATCCGTCTCTTCTCTCTCCGGAAATGGGTTAAATAGCAAGACAGATTTAGTTCTGTAGCTTTGGTTGGAAACCAGTCTACCGCATAAATTAAGGTTAGCCTACTGCAGGAGAACCTTCTTTTCAGTCAGTCATGCCCTTTTCGCGACATAGTCACCCACGCGTGCATCACGTATGACGCTCACCTGACTGACTGAATAAAAATTACTTCCAGCAAAAAAAACTCTGGGTGTTTCTGCTAAATCATTTCACTCCAAGAAGTGCAATGAAGCTAGTAAGACGCAAGGGCTTACTGAATGAAATAATCAGAAAAATAAAACATTATTTAGGAGCGAAAACAATAAAAATGAGTGCATTAGATAAGAATTTACACTGCATTTAATTTTTTTAAGATAAAAGTCGGTTAGAAAGCAAGAAGCTGAGAGAGAGAGATCAACGAGCGAGGATTGCAAAAATAGAAACTTTTAGCAAATAAATTACTGTTACGTGGACCTAAATCGACTGTAAATAGATGAGACCTTAACGCCAGTCTAGTACTGCGATTAAATTCACAAATTCTTCGTACCATAGAACAAAGTAAATCAGCGCAATAATCAAAGTATTTATAGAAAAGGAAGCTATGATACAGCGGTGGGAAAATGATTGTAGCCGAGATTCTAGCTCTGGACCAAAAACATTGCACATTCTTATTTTGATCTTATCAAGGAACTCTAAATATATCACAGGAGTACTAGACCATATGTGGCAGCAATATTCTAAACATGGACGAACAGTAGACTTATGAATATGCAAGAAAGATTATGGAGAGAAAAATTGTCTAGCACGTTACAGTGAACAAAATTTCCCAGCAGCAGGAGAAGTAATTAATTCAATATATTCTTTTTACTTCATGTCAGCAGATAATATTAATCCTAGATGGCGCAGTAAGTCACTCTTCTGGAGGTTAGCATTAGTCATGATGTTGGAAGTCAGAAAGGAGTCTCTCTGATGATTAATAGAGAGCGGTTTCCTTTTGTGGGCATTAAAATTAACAAGCCATTCCTTGTCCAAGTTAACAGCAGATTTTATGTTACTTTATTTTAAGTAACTTTATCGAACCTCTAGCGGAATATGCTTGTATATATAAAAATTCAAGAATCTTCGAACACGGATCTACAAATGAAATTAAATTTTATTTATTTGAATATTATTTTTCTTTCAAACTGAAAGAAATTACGAAGAAACTTTGCGAACAACTTCACACATAATATTTTGTTAAATCGCAGAACAGACTGGATTCAATAGCCTTGGTTGTCAACCAGTCTACCACAGAAAATAATGGCAACCTACCGCGGGAAAATGTTCTGTTCAGTCAGTGATGTCACTTTCCTGACATGATCGTTTACGATCACCTATACCACTTAACTGACTGACTTAAACCTATTAACACTTTTCTACAATTCTGAAACAGGGTCCAACAAATCAATCAGACATACCATTAAGACAGGAGTTTTTGAGACAGTTCTTCAAACGTAGCGTCTGGCTCTACAATAATCACAAACAAAAAAACTGTATCAAATAGCAGAAACCACATCCTTTGAGGACATTCAACAGCAGCAACAAGAGATAGCGCATGTAACTCGAAATGAAAATAATAACACAATAACGATTTTGACATTTTACGCTACTTTAAATAAAGGTTGAAAAGGAAAACTCTATCAGTACTAGAAAGACCAATAACTTCAGAAACCGATTTTCGTGAAAAATTGTTTTT
Organism: Ascarosepion bandense; assembly: GCA_037127315.1. NCBI lineage: Eukaryota > Metazoa > Mollusca > Cephalopoda > Sepiida > Sepiidae > Ascarosepion > Ascarosepion bandense. The sequence goes on from JBBBDQ010001522.1 coordinate 1,121,721, forward strand.
TAAAAAATATTTACACTGACAGTTGCAGTGGCTACTTCGACAATGAATGTTGAATGTTACCCCCTTTTTTTTTTTTTTTTACAATCAGCTGATGGTAACTGGCAGTCATTATGTCAAATAAATGCTTTCTTAGAAACAGTCTTTTTCCTGTCTTTGGTAAAGGTTTCTGAATATACCCTACAAGACTAACCTGAACAAATTCGTTTTATTATAGAAATCATAACATTTTTTGATGAATATATAGTGATTTGTGGTTCATCTCCTTGATGTTTCTCGCTAATAGCGTTGAAGCGAATATGTAAGTAGGTTTTTGTGTATGTTAGCGCATGTGTGTTGCAAGGAGAGAGAGAGAGAGAGAGAGAGTGAAAGGGAGGGAATGCGCATGCTCGAGGCGTTTGGTTAAAAATATGACGATATGTGGGAGGGAAAATCTTCAAAGAATACTTTAGAACAAGAAGAAATGAAAAAATAATTATTTCAAATCATATTTCTTAGTGAACTAGAACAATATACAATTAAGTATTAATTACATTACGACAAATTATATATAATTCGAGGTAATGAATATATATATATATGCATATATATATATATATGTGTGTGTGTGTGTGTGTGTGTGTGTGTGAGAGAGAGAGAGAGAGAGAGAAATTTAATACAGAATAAATAAAATCTAACAAAATTTAAAGTGATAATCCTTGATGGTATATTCGATTTAAGAATGCATTTACGATACGAAAACGCACAAGATCTATTTTAAATAAAAGGGCAACTATAAAAAATTATTATGAATTGGATATTATTTAATATATACGTATGAATTCTTCCCATTGACGAGAGTTGACAATAAAAAGTATGAATTCTGCCGAAAAGAAATTTTTAATCCAGACAAATAGCGCAACAGTAGGGAGCCGGCTTGGTACTTCTGGGCCGAAAGTCGGGGTTACTGCCGGAGCCGATATGATGTTTAAAAACCCGAAATCGGCAATAAAGGCAGGACATCACTGAAGAGCTCCTTTAAGCATAAAAAATATATTTATAGATTGTATAATAATGTAGATTTATGCTGTCTTTTATGTGAAACTAGCAGTATAGCCCGGCGTTGCTCGGGTGTAATGAAAGCTTGAAAACTATTCCATGGTCCTGGAGCACAGACACTTTGGACGTTGGCACGAAAGACTAAAAGCAATAGTTGTTTCCAGTTAAAACGAAACCGTAGACTGAAAGAAAAATGAATGGATGTAAGTCAAATTTTCATTTCCTGGTATCGATATCAAAATTGTAGATTTGTAGATTTGTATAAAGGACATACAGACAGATAAACAGACACACATACAAATATGCCTTATATATATATATATATATATATATATATATATATATTATCGATTTTCTGCGCTATTGTAAAAACTGCAACGTTGAAAATTCTGAATATCGTTTCTTATGTCTTTATCTATGAGTGTATCAAATTGGATTAAAATCGGATCACTCCTTTTATAACCCGATTTTTTCGATTATCGATTTTCGATACTTATCGGATGTAGCTCGACACAAAACCTAGCTAAGAACACTCGCAGACGCTTATAGTACAACTGTGTAAATTTTCAAGTAAATCGGTTCAGCCGTTTCGGAGTCTATAGGTAACGGACACACACACACACAGAGACACAAACACAGAGACACACACACACACAGAGGTACACTCACACAGACAAAGTTCCATTTATAAATAAGTTTAGATTTCATTTCCAGACATAGTAATGGGGCTCCACAGCATTCGCCTATTGCTGTAAATATCTTTTGATCTTTTAGAGTTCTCGTTTTTCCGGATATGTCGTCTACTTTCACAAACGTATTATGTTATTTAATGTTTCGTCCACTTCACTTCCCTTCAAAAAACATCATAAATATAAAGATCTATATTGCCTCTTTCCTTAATATGTGCCCTAGGAATTTCGTTTGTATAAGTATAATTTTGCTTTTTGCTCTTACTTTCCTTAAGACGTCCTTGTTAACACGCCCTGTGTATGTTAATATTAGGTAGGTACTTCCCCTTTCTCCCGATTATTGGCGATCAGTCAGTTAATTACCATACAGGATACACGCTTGGGCGATTATGTCTTGAAAGAGACATGACTGACTGAGCAGAACTTTTTTTCCCCAGTAGGTTGCCATTACTTTCTGCGGTAGACTGGTTGCCGACCAAGGCTACAGAACCCAATCTGTCCTATTATTTAACCCATAAATGGAAGGAAACGACGTATTAATACCTTCCCCAAGGGTATTTGCGCGTAAGTGACATGACTGACTGAGCAGAACGTTTTCCCCCAGTAGGTTGCCATTACTTTCTGCAGTAGACTAGTTGCCAGCCAAGGCTATAGAACCCAATCTGTCCTATTATTTGCCTCATAGCTAGGGGGAGAAGCGATGTATTATATTATTAAGTAGTAATTAATAAATGATCAGTTTATATCTTATAACAAAATAAAACTGATCCTCCACTTTATGCTCAGTAGAAGCCTTAATTATGTTTTCAACTATTATATTGCCAGTCAGTTAAGTGCCATACGTGATACATGCTTGGGCGATCATGTCTGGAAAGAGACATGACTGACGGTGCAGAAGATTATCCAGCAGTAGGTTGTCATTGCTTTCTGCGGTAGACTGGTTGCCAGCCTAGGCTATAGAACCAAATCTGTCCTGTTATTTAGACCATAACTGGAGAAAAGAGGCAGATTTATACCTTTCCTAAGAGTATTTGTGCGTAAGTGACTGCAATGAATTCTGCTGGAATTCGAACTCGGCTCTCAATTTCTCTTTCTGAGTCGATATCCACAACGCACATCCGCACCACCACGCACATTTTTGAAGCTTTCCTTGTAGCTTTAATTGAAAACTAAACGATTAAATTACTATTTCTATTAATCAAAATACTATATTTTTCAAACAGAAATTATATTGATTGGAATCAGTTTTTTGACTTTTTCTAAAATAGCTTATTAGCATTTTTTTAGCAGTTTTTCATCGCATTGTAATTTTCTTTATTAAAAAATTTCCCAAAAGTAGAATATACTTTTATGAAACTTTGTTTGAGAAATATTAGCAGATTTAAAGTATAATTAATCTGATTTTAACTATTATTTAAAAACAACAGAAAAACCGATTGGAAAATGAACATCAGTTCTAATTTATATATCTTTCAACACTCGACAACTACTTTTCAAGCATTGATAAGCTATTTTACTGATTTTCATTGATAAGCTATTTATTGCTCTCTAGTGAGACATTATCTGTTAAAATATAATTTAATAACATTTTATGTTAACGGGTGAACGCTTTTGTATATAATTTTTAAGTACTCAATAATCTTACAAATGTTGGAAATATATTCCGTAATCTAATTTTAGAAATGCTGACTTTAAATTTAATATAGTCATCGATTTTATTTTCTGATAATTTCCTGCATGGTCATCCATACTTTCCAAATGGAAAAGTTTTATACACATGATAAAAAAAAATTAATAAATACTTGGAAAACCTTAGAGGATGATGATTTGTATTAAGCTTTTCAATTTTCGCTTTGTAAATATCGTCTTCATTTAATAATGCAGACAAGTGTTGAAAAACTTTTGGAAACATTTGAAAGGACTTTTAAAAATATAAATGATTAAATTTCTAAAAAGAAAAAATGAAAACAATTCTTGTAAAAATTCATTATATTTTTACAGACATTTATGACCTGTATATATGTTATCTACAAAAATCAATTAAAAGCTTATCTAATTAAATGATATTATAGTTTTACTGCATTTTTCTTTACTATTCGGAGCGAATTTTCAGGAAACAGGGAACTGTTTGAAAAGATAAGTAGGTGACTTACATTTTCTAAGGACTCGTGCGTTTTACTAATAAAACAAAGTTTGCGGACAGAATTTAATTTCCTTAAATTAACTTCGGTGGGTGTGGGTTAACAGATGTAAAAAAAGATTTTCTTCCAAGAATTTATTTATGAAATTATCATTTTCATACAAAATGATATTCTCATAAATAAGTTCATTCATCCATAAATCTATCTAATCTAATCTTATTTTAAAAATGGAACTTTCTGTGTGTGTGTGTGTCTGTGTGTGTGTGTCCATTATCTATAGACTCGGAAACGGCTGAACCGATTTTCTTGAAAATTTACACAGTTGTACTATAAGCATCTGCCAGTGTTCTTAGCTAGGTCTTGTGCCGAGGTACCCCGATAAATATCGAAAATCGATAATTGATAATCGAAAATCGAAAATATTGAGTTATAGAAGGAGTGGTACAATTTTAATCAAATTTGATACACTCATAGACAAAGACATAAGAAAAGATATTCAGAAGTTTCAAGGTTGCAGTTCTTACAATAGTGCAGAAAATCGATAATATATATATATATAAAAGGCAAGATGTTTGTGTGTGTGTCTGTTTATCTGCCCATATGTTTGTATTTTTTTTTTTACTCTTTTTTTTTTAGTTTTTCCTTCGGGTTTGGCTCTAATAGATATAATTGTAGTTCTTAGTCTCAGCCATGATACCATTTACTCAGAGAACCTATTTAACCTTCAAAATTCAGTTTACGACGACAATGACTTATTTGATATCGATACCAGGAAATCAAAATCTGACTTACATCCATTCATTTTTCTTTCAGTCTATGGTTTCGCTTTAACTGGAAACAATTTTTGCTTTTTAGTCTTTCGTGCCAAAGTCCAAAGAGTCTGAACTCCAGGACCATGGATTAGTTTAAAAGCTTTCATTACACCCGAGCAACGCCAGGCTATCCTGCTAGTAAGTTCTAAAAGTTTCATTAAAATCCGACACTTATTTTAATCTCGTAAGAATTTCAAAATTAATGTTTTCTCCGGAAACAAAGGCATTAAAATTTCCATAGTATACTCTGCTCCCACGCTAACAAAAATAAAACTGAAACAACAAACAAAAAATCAAAAATGAAAAACAATATTTTTAACAAAGATTTTGAACGTGTTGGAAAAGATTAAAAATAATGATAAAATTAGCTAAAATACTATAAAATAAATAAATGTTTTTGTTTTCTTGGGGTTTTTTAAAGTTTAGAGCCTTTGTTTATCATGCCATGCTGTTTTTAGGGAAAAAATGGATGACACTAGGATTAGGATTCGTCAATAACACAACATCATTCTTACTTCAAATCTTATTATTTATTACCTGTAAGGAGATAGTTCTGCATATATTGTCAAAGTAGATGTTTCTTAACAGTAAATCGATCGTTTCGTTGTTTCTAACGATTTTTTCTTTCACTTAATATTTTGCTTAGCTTCCGACACGTCTTTCGATTTCTGTGTCACATTTTCTAGCGTCCATTACGACACAAAACAGAAATATTAATTTCTGTATCTTCTTGATTTTGACGACCCAGTGCATAGAACACGCCGTGAAAATATTTCTGCAGACATTGAAACGAATTCCATTTCAGAAGAAAGAATAATACACGCCATTTATATTTGTGTAGGTATATTATAATGTCTCTAAAACAAATTTTAAACAAAATATATTGTACCAGGTTATCTATCTATCTATCTATCTATCTATCTATCTATCTATCTATCTATCTATCTAATATTAATTCAGAAATTATAACATGGATATGTTACAATATCACTACAAAAGTAGCTATTTTGTTTCGACACATCTTTCGATACTTTTTTCGAAACTTCTTTCGACACACAAGTGTCGAAACAAAATAGCTACTTTTGTGATATTGTAACATATCCATATTATAATTTCTGAATAAATATTATTAGCTCTACTTTGTATTGAGAACTTTTTAAAAATAATGTTTCTTTGGAGAAGGAATATTATTCCACCCATACATGGATATCTATCTATCTATCTATCTATCTATCTATCTATATATATATATATATATATATATATATATATATATATATATATGTTTGTATCTATCTTTCTATATATCTGTAAAATTTAAGATATCTGTAAAATGACAGTATGAATAAAGACAAATGGAAAGGGATTTATCTAGGAAAGATCAAGGATTTTATTTTGATTTTAACAAGTATTTATAGACCAAATTTTTACTGTTTCCAATTTTTTTTAATTTAAGGACGTTCATAGATATTCATCAGGTATACACTGCCGGCTATAATTATTAGGCAACCCCAACGTTTTGAAAAAATATGTATTTCATACTATTTTTTAGTATTTATTGCCAAGTGAATAATTGTAAGTGAAAATGGAATGATTCTTTTATTCATACTGCACAAAAACATGTACATCAAATGAATTTATGAATGTATAATGATTACCTATACTTCAGTTTCATCAATGAAATAATGAAGAAAATTTAGGGTGATTCGGACGAGTTCATCTTTGCTTCCTTGCCTTGTAAAATTTTGCCAAGTAATAATAGCAAAAGAACCATTCTATTTTCTTTTGGGATTATCCAATTGGCAATAAATACTAAAAATAGCATCATTTATTTTAGTAAAATAATTTTTAAGTAATAGTACAGCGTAAGTTATAAATTAAGAAGTGTAATTAATTAAATTTTGGAGAAAAATATTTTCAATGTTTACATAAAACCGTTAATTCATCCCTATGATTCAGCAGCACTTTATTTTTAGGAAATCTTAGAATCTGCAGCCTTTTCATTCGTACCCTTTCGCGACCTAAAAGCAATATTAACACATCTATAAGCATATTCTGTATCTAACCCTTCTACTAATAACCCTTCAGTTTCTAAATAACCATGAATTCATCATATTCTCTAAATAAATCATTTTCACTATTTATTTTAAAATATCATCTGAAGAAGAACAGCATTGTTCTGAAACATGAACATTTTTGTGTAGTGATATAATGCTTCTATAAACCATTGTAATAAAGATTACAATATATATATATATATATATATATATATATATATATATATATTAGCTAGGAATAAGTTTAGTTTAAATGACATTTTTACTAAAAACTCAAAAAACAACCGGTTTCGTCCCAGAGCTTATCAAGTTTATTTCTGGAAACAGGAGACATGTATAGTAAAAGATGGTTAATGAGGGTAAGAGAGAAAAAATATAAGGAAAACTAGAATCCAATGACATTCGAACCTAGCAAGCAATCCTTCTGTTTGCAGACGGAAGTCTTGCGGGATTTAATGTATAGCTACTCTAGCACCTATAGATGATATAAAGAGTGGGATCATGATAGAATAGTGAAACGGTTACACTCAATTCACATACACAATTCCTGCTATTTATAACATTTGTGTAATGAACGATCCGGGTGTATTAACAAGTTGGCTACTGCTAGCAGCAGAATTCAAAATTCGAGGTGATATATATTTTTTAATTCTAAAATACAACTGCTGAAACGCCCTCCCTACGTAGTCGTGTCCACGTCTACATTCAAATTTGTAAATTACAGAAATAATATGATGAGGGGGAAGGGCATGCTTACGAATGGAAGAGAGAATTAGCCGATTACTAAATATTACTCGAATATTAGCAGAAAAATAACACTTGCTAATATACAGTAAAATCCGCCTAGCTAAAGACTCACCCTTTGAACCAATAAAGGAAAGATGCAAATAAACTGGACATTTTAAACAGTATGCGGCTTAACCCTGAACAAATTATTGATGAAATCACGAATAAGGGAATCCAAAATGTCCAAAGAATATCAATTTTTAGAAAATAACATACTAATAAAATCCGTTTAACCACAGGGGAAGGAAGAGCTTTGTAAGTCGAAGACTGAATTAAATTAATTTTACGTTGTCGGGGACAAAATGAGTCCTAGTGTGTATAGAGTCTCAAAAAAATAGACTTAAAAAATACCGAAGTCAAAAACTCGTCACCATTCCTATGGACAAGAACATCTAAAAAGGAAATGCAATAGTTAGACTCCTTTTCCATGGTAAAATTAAGGGAGGAATGGACAGAGTTGAAGAGTTGAAGTTTAGTAATAATAGTAAGTCGAATTTCGGCAGTTGCAGAAATCAGTTGGGTTTGGGATGTCAGAAAGAAAGAGCCGGCCATTTTAGGTTGGTCTGTCTAGAATGCGGTTATGCTGAATTGATACGTGCGTAATCCAACTAGCTTGACCAAACCGACCCAAACCACGTCTTGTTGAAAAAAAAAGAATAAAATATAATTTTATTTACATTTTGAAGTGTTGATGTCAATCATTTTGAAGTGTTGAAATTTTAATTATCCGACATTTGTGAGAGATAACATTTTGGGTCGAGTGCATTGTGCAACGGAAACGAAATTTGAGATACAGACTATTGATGACAACGAAGAAACAGTAGTTTATTCCCTGTTAATTGCACGAAGTTTTTATGAACCAACATTTTTGAGAAAACAATTATGAATTTTGATTGTGAAATTTAGTCCCCATTGAATAGATTGAAGTTGTTTAAGAAGAATAAGACGTAGTTGTCGTTGACGTTTTGGTGTGAAGAAGATTTTCAAATTTGTTCCCTCGTGAAAGTCGGATTGAATGTTAATTCCCCACGAAATGGTTTTTGAGTTGCAAAGTTTTAATCCTCGTCGTCATCCCATATGCAGAATAATTGTCGCCGTCGTCGTCGTAGTCATCGTGAGAGACCTCGAATGGGTAGTAGTCAAACATTGTTGGTCCAGTATTGTTTTCGTTGTAGAATTATTGTTTACTCTTGTGGGTCTTCGTCGCCAATTTGTTGTGGTGTCGTGGCGAATTTGCAGTGACCGCTTTGTGCCGGAATTAAGATACGGAACAAGAAGGTATATACAAAACAGTGTATTAGAATAACAAAGACACAAGATATTCAAAGGAACTGTTAATAATAAGGAACTAGAAATAAATAAGTCCGAATGTATTATGACGCTGCTTATTGCCTGACTAGTAGCTGTCGTTAACTGCTGTTAAATGCCTTCGTTAACTGCTCTTAACTGCCTTCGGGAACTGCTCATCAGCCATCTTCAGACAGGCTGCAATAGTATAAGTTAATAGTGTTATGCTTATTTTGATGTACACTATTATTAATATTACCAATATCGTTAGAGCTATTGTTAAGTTTGTTCAGATACATTTTAATAAGCAACTTCTCTGAAGATGGCTCATGTGAGCCGAAAGCTTAGAACTAACTTAATAAAAAATTATCCAAATGTTGGAGAATTTTTGTCTTTATTTTCACCTGAATTTAAAGCCAAAATACGATGTTTAGTACGGCTCATGATTAAACATTCTAGACATTCATTGTCTGTTATATTTAACAGTATATGTTTAGAATTTAAATATATATATATATATATATATATATATATATATATATATATATATATATATTATACTGTTAACATGCTTGTTTCGCTATATCAATGACGATTGAGTAGTGAATTTGATTTTCATTTGTTCCTCTATATTTATAGCATTGTAAATTACAGTAACCAGAACAGTCAGTCAGTGAAGCGCCATACGTGATACATGCTTTCGAGACAAGACTGGCTGGGCAGAAGATTATCCCGCAGTAGGTTGCCATTGGTTTCTGCGGTAGACTGGTTGCTGACCAAGGCTATAGAACCCAATCTGTTCTGTTATTTAACCCATAACTGGAGGGAAGAGACGAATTAATACCTTTCCTAAGGGTATTTGCGCATATGTGAATGGAAGGAATTCAACTGGAATTCGAACTCGGCTCCCCGATTTCTCGCCACAACGCACATCAGTAACTGACGTAAATTTTTACAAATGGATTTCAAATGGACGGGGACTTGTAATAGAAACGCTAATAAAAATGAATTTCTCATTTTTTTATAGTTTATTGAATAATTTTCATCGATAAAATACTTTGTCAATGAATACTAACAAATGTGGAAGGAAATTTTCTGAGTAGTTAATAAAAAAGTTGTTTGGAATAAGAATGTCAAGGGTGGATTTGTCTCCCAAAAGAATGATACTTCTGGCCCATCTCTTTGAAACGGAAAGGTATGTAATGATATCAGTTTTCAGTTTAGTAAGTTCTTCTCAGGGTCAACAATAGACCCAGCAGCAATTTTGCTCCTGGTCTAGAAAACTCATTTTACAGAGTGAATTGTCCACCCATTCGTCTTTCGTCTCATTTCTTTTCTTGATGCCCAAGAGACAATGACGTAGTCAATATTCCGTCCACTAAATTGATAGCCATTCTGTTCGATGGCCTTCTTTTCCCATTCTGACCTTCTCTCTCCCACTGTGCGCGCACACACACACACACACACACACACACACACACACACACACACACACACACACACACACACACACACACACACATATATATATATATATATATATATATATGTGTGTGTGTGTGTGTGTGTGTGTGTGTGTGTGTGTGTATAAAATTGTGTATTTGGGGGGCAACTCTTGTTTTATACCAGTTTCAATAAAGACAACTGAAAAGATTTTATTCAGACGACAATTCTACCCCTGCAGCTTCTTTTCTCGCAATTCCCGCCTGTGGAACTAGCTTCCATATTCTTCCTTTCCTGGCGGCTACAACCTCCAGGAATTCAAATGCAATGTCAAAACTCATCTCTTAACCACTTGACTCTAGTTCTTTCCACACCACCCTGTATATCCCTTTCGTTCTCTCCACCTTTGTAACTGTCATCACACCTGTATTCTCATCCCTTTCTTGCTCCTTTCTGAATGGTTCGTCTTTCTCTTCACTCTCTTAGACCCCTGCATATCAGTGGTGTTACCGCCTTGCTCGGGGTGATAGGATTAAAAAAAATCTTTCTTGCATTAAGATAAATATTTTTCTTGGCATAAAGTGTGTAAAATTGTGTACTTGACCTTTATATCCGAGTGCTTTTGGCTATTCTGTTAGCCGTTATCAAAACTTGCATATATATATATATATATAATTTTAATATTGTTATCTCATTTTTGTTTTTTGTTCTAATCATCATCAGCTGCCGTAAAATTAACTTCCAATATTCTGAAATATATATTTTTAAAACAGGTTTTATTCACCTGTGAATCTAATTAGTTTTTACTTTTAAGAATGTTTTCTCAAATACTTTTACTTTTTGTTATAAAATTGTTTGACAGACTCAGTTCAATTGGAGTAAATGATTTCTATAGTTTGGACTTTTTAACATTGACCAAAAATTTAAGCAGTGTTGTTTTATTTATACCTCTGCATATTATCTTATTTATGAAATATTCACCTGTCTATGTGTACCAAAATAGCAAATGATGAAAGAAAGATTAATTAAAATATGGTGTGATTGTTAATTTATAGTGCAATACTAGTATGATTGTTTTGTAGCTTGCTTCTAAAAATGTGGTTTTGTATATGAAAATACTTATGCTTGAGTATATATTTTTGCTTAATTGGAGTAGATCGACTAAACTATCGCCCGGTTCAAACTCGACCCACGTCTATTGAACAGGTGAAGAGGATCATCCCTTGTTTCCTATTTAGGATGTGGTTTCCGGTTTTTTCTTTTCCAATCTTCTCACTTTTTTTTTCAATTGGTGTAGATAGACTAAAATATCGCCTGGTTTACAATCTACCCACGTCTATTGAACAGGTGAAGAGGCTCATCCCTTGTTTCCTGTTTAGGATGCGGTTTCCGGTTTTCTCTTTTCCAATCTTCTCACTTTTTTTTTCAATTGGAGTAGATAGACTAAACTATCGCCCGGTTCAAACTCCACCCACGTCTAGTGAACAGGTGAAGAGGCTCATCCCTTGTTCCGTGTTTAGGATGCGGTTTCCGCTTTTCTCTTTTCCAATCTTTTCACTCCTATGTAGCCCCCTGCACATCAGTGACGATATGATTAAAAAAATATATATATATATATACTAGCAGAATAGTCTGGCGTTGCTCGGGTGTAATGAAAGCTTTAAAACTAATCCATGGTCCTGGACCTCAGACTCAGCCTAAAAAATATTTGGGTGAAGTTTGGTGAGAATCGAATAAAAATTGTGGATTTGTACAAAGGACAGACAGGCAGATAAACAGACACATACACACAAACATCTTGCCTTTGATATATATATATATATATATTATTGATTTTCTGCACTCTTCTGAATATCGTTTCTTATGTTTTTGTCTATGAGTGTATCAAATTTGATTAAAATCGGACCACTTCTTCTATAACCCGATTTTTTCGATTTTCGGTATTTATCTGGGGTACCTCGACACAAAACCTGGCTAAGAACACTCGCAGACACTTATAGTACAAATGCGTAAATTTTCAAGAAAGTCAGTTCAGCTGTTTCGGAGGTAACGGATACGCACACACACAGACACACAGACAATGTTCCATTTATAAATAAGTTTATATATATATATATATATATATATATATATATATACATATGATAGAATAAGGAAAAAAAACAAATAAGAAACGTATCTAAGTCTAACATCTTTCACGTTTATTAAAGCTTCTTCAGAGACCGAGGAAAAATGAAAATTAAACAGATAGAATAATGGTATGTTATGATTTTGAATAGTTCTTATTGTTCAGGTAATTTTTAAATATATATACAAGGAATATTTTGAGCGTTAAATGTATAATAGTGAATTTGTATTTTTGTGTAGAAATATTTGCCTATGTAGGTGTATGTTGGACAGTAATGTTTATATATATATCTATATATATATATATATGTGTGTGTGTGTGTGTGTGTGTGTGTGTGTGTGTGTGCCTATTGATATACGTATCAAGCAATGGGTAATTTTTAAATACATGCGTGAGGAATATTTTTGGCGATAAATCTTGTGATAGTGTATGGGCGCTTTTATGTAGAAAAGCTTGTATTTGTGTATTTTGGATGATAATGTTAGTTATTACTAGCAGTATAGCCCGGCGTTGCTCGGGTGTAATGAAAGCTTTAAAACTAATCCATGGTCCTGGAGGTCAGACTCTTTGGACGTTGGCACGAAAGACTAAAAAGCAATAGTTGTTTCCATTTAAAGCGAAACCGTAGACTGAAAGAAAAATGAATGGATGTAAGACAAATTTTAATTTCCTGGTATCGATATCAAATAAGTTTTTTTCGTTGGAAACTGAATTTTGAAGGCTAAATAAGTCATCTGAGTAAATGGTATCATGGCTGAGACTAAGAACTACAATTATACATACTTAGAGACAAACCCGAAGCAAAAGCTAAAATAAAAGGGCTGAAAAAAATACAGACATACAGGCAGATAAACAGACACACATACAAACACCTTGCCTTTTAAATACACACACACACACATACACATACACACACACACACACACACACACACACACACACACATATATATATATATATATATATATATATATATATTATATATTTTCTGTACTATTGTAAAAAGTGCAACCTTGAACCTTCTGAATATTGTTTCTTATGTCTTTGTCTATGAGTGCATCAAATTTTATTAAACTCAGACCACTCCTTCTATAGCCCAATTTTATCGATTATCGATTTTCGATATTTATCGGGGGTACCTCGACACAAAACCTAGCTAAGAACACTCGCAGACGCTTATAGTACAACTGTGTAAATATTTAAGAAATCTATTCAGCCGTTTCGGTGTCTATAGGTAACGGACACACACACACATACACACACAGACAAAGTTCCATTTTTAAATAAGTTTAAATTAGTGTATATGGTTACGTGTGTTAGAAAAATCTGTTGATGTCATTTCCGATTAGATCGTCAAAATGTATCATTGAAATGTAGCGAGATATTGTGATGATTTTGTATTTGGTTGGATATTTTATATTTACGTACATACGTTTTTCTCATGTGGAAAAGGCTAAACAGATAAACGTTTCGACACAAGCATACACATTTACTATTTCATACATTATCATATATACATTTAAAAATTATCTATTAAAACACGTCAGACATAACGAACCAATTAGAACTAAGCCAAAATCACAACATTATAACGTCTCACGAATTTTTCATTTTCTTTCGGTCTCTGAAGATATTTTAATAAAAATGAAACATGTTAGATTGAGATACGTTTCCCATTTATTTTTTTATTTTTTATTTTTTCTTTATTCCACCATCTTGTCGGATTCCAATCCATATGTTCAACTGTTTATATATATATATATATATATATATATATATATATATATATATATTAGGCAATCTGTGAGTTTGTGTGTGACTGTTCCCTAGGCACGCCTACATTTTTTAAGCTACGCCATTCAAATATTCTAGGGACACATATCTACAGGGATGCCAGGTCGACACATACTTTTTGTGTTTAAGTTCGGAATTTTTCCCTTTCGCACTTTTTGGCCAATGGACACGATTGTTTACATTTGCTCCGTAAAATATCTAAGATCTGAGATGGTTGGTGAATTACGTCACAGATATCAAATCACACGTGTCAAACGCGACTAAAATATTTTTTATTAAAAAAAATTAGCCTTTATATTTAATTTTTTTCTTCTAAAATTAAATGTCTACATTTTTAAATATTCCTCGAAAATTTCTTATCTGAGAGCGTAATAGTTTTTATATTTCTACATTTTTAAATATTCTTAAAAAATTTCTGAACTAAGAGTGTAATAGTTTTTATATTTCTAATTTCAGGAGAACAAAATAAATAATTTTTATTTTTATGTTAAATTCATTTAGTCAACAAAAAATGTAGATATTTTTCCCCGTAATTTTGAAACAAAAAACAAACTCCATGTTGTTTACTATGTCACACAAAACATCAAATCACGTTTACGCAAAACAAAATAAAAAATATTTTTAATGGAATTTAGGAACAATTTTTAAACAACAATTTTTTATATATTTATTTTTCTAAGCAACCTCTCTGAAGATGGCTCATGTGAGCCGAAAGCTTAGAAGAAAATCAATAAATAATTATCCAAATGTTGGAGAATTTTTGTCTTTATTTTTAACTGAAATTAAAGCAAAAGTACGACGTTTAGAACGGCTCATGATTAAACATAATAGACATTCATTGTCTCTTACATTTAACAGCATATGTTTAGAAAATTACTTGCTGCCTCCATACACTAAATATAAAATTTTAAAAACAGTTTCCACTTCGGCTATAATGCGTAACTCTTCAGAAATGAATTGAGTTCTCTCGTTGACTGTATACACTGCTTATATTCAAGACGTTAAAATGTCCCTTCTCCGATGCCATGTCGAGTTTCGATCCTGGCCAGAAGCAAGTAGATATATCTAGCCACACTGATGAGCTGTGATACAGCAAAACGGGCTTGTATGTGGATGACTAATATATATATCTATATATATATATAAACAGTCATGGGGCAGATTTAAATTAAATTGAAATTTGACCAGTAAACAGTGGTATTAGTAAGTGTTCAATATATATTTGAAGGAAAATGAGAATTTAACATGTAAATCTTCTTTATCTTTAAGTTGGAAAGATCAGCCGATTAAGCTACCATGGTTTCGTCAGGCCATTTGAATACAAGCCATAGTAGCGTAATCGGATGATCATACCAACTTTAATATATATATTATACTCTACAATATTTTTGTATTGAACCCTATTTTTTTTAAAAAAAGTAAGTGTCTGTGAACTCAGAATTCTAAAGCAGTTGGTTCTCTTCACCTGGATTTTTATATACATCCGCAGACAGATCTGTTTCAATGTGTCAAAGCTTATCAGTATAGTTAAACATCCGATTGCTTCTAGCCAGGATTGAAACCCGATCGAATTGACATCAGTCGGCGATTCTACCTCTGCGTTATGGGCGGTGGGTACAGGAAGGTGGGCTTTAGCGTGTTATATACAATGTAAACACACACCAGTAGCCGAGAGTGTTCAAATTCATTATTGAATGAACGATGCGTAGATGCGTGAGTAGCTACTGTTTTTTCAAAGTCTGCCTTTTTTCCATAGTGCTCAATCGGGGTGTGAGAGCGTAGGGATGTGCGTTGTGGTGCAGTGGATATCGACTCGGAACGATAAATCGGGGAGCCGAGTTCGAATTCCAGTTCAATTCTTTGCATTCAGTTACTCGCAAATACCCTTGGGAAAGGTATTAATCTGTCTCTTCCCTCCTTCCTATGGGATAAATAACAGAACAGATTGTGTTCTATAGCCTTGGCTAGCAAAGAAAGCGATGGCAATCTACTGCAAGATAATCTTTTGCTCATATAGTTTCAAGGTAAGCTATATTTATTAGTTAAACTGCTCAATATCACTAATTGAGTATATGCAAACATAAAAGTGACCACTGAGATCAACACCCGGCACCGACAGTCTGTTTTATAGTTGAATGCAATATTTATGTCATCCCGATGAAGTCTGCGTTTAAGACTGAAACAGATTCTTGCCGCTGGGTATTGAGAACAATGTACGTACACACACACACACACACACACATACATACATATATGTATGTGTGTGTGTGTGTCCGTCAGTTTCTGTGTGTTAGTTTGCGTCTCCCCCTCCCCTCCCTCTCTCTCTCTCTCTCATACAGTCGGTCATGTCAACGTTGATTATGGACTGCATATTACTACTACCACTTGTTGCTACTTGGATAGATTATCTAACAGAAAAGCAGTTGACCTTCGTGTTCCCTCATTCATTCGCCTATATAGAGATATTTGTGGCATGCCAGTGACGAGATCTTTTGTTAATATTTCTGTCGATAATGAAAGATTTCAGGCAGAAATAGTTTATTCCTGTTCCAAATATATTTTCTGCATAGAAAATAATCAACCCAACATTTCCCCTTCTCTCTCAAATTTGCTCAACATGTGATCTTCATCCGTTTCTATATATGTGTGCACATGTGTGTGCGCGTGTGAGTGTATGTGTGTGTGCGTGAATGTGCATGTGTGTACGTGGGTATATGTTCGTGCGTGTGCATGTGTGCGTGTGTGTGTTGGTGTGCATTTCAATGACAAGGGAACAAAGTAAATATTGGTTTCCCAATAAACTTCAGTGTAAAAGTAAATAGTTACAAAAATAAAATGAAATTTGTCATTACTTTTTTAATACGCACACACACACATTCACACATACACACACACGCGCGCACACACACATACGCACATACACAAATAAACAAACAAATACAGACGCGCTCAGTCAGAAACCCGTTTTTGATATTTGTCTGAAAGTGGTCAGACATCGCGTGTTGATGTCAGTCTTCTGCAGATGACTCGCGTTCGAAGGAAAGGAGGAAGGAATTAAACAATAAAAGATGAAACGAAAGAAAGGTAAGGAAGGAGAAATGGAATGAAGGAAAAGAGTCCAAAACGAAACGATGGAATTAAATATGGTACGAAATAAAGAAGCGAGGAAAAATATAACGAATCAAAGAAAAAGAAAAGAAAATATTTAGAGCGAAAGAAGGAAGAATCAGGTCAGGAAAAATGGAAGGAAAGAAGGAAAAACGTAAGGTCTGTGGATAGAAGGGAGGAAAAATTAAACGAAAGAATGGAAAATGGAACGGAATAAAAGAGAGAAGTAAAAATTAAACTTGGAAGAAAATGAAATGGAAAAAAAAAGAATTGTTGAAAGAATGAAGATCTCATAAAATAAGGGAGAAAGGAGGAAATTGATAACTGAAAAGCGAAAAAAATTTCGTGGACAAACGGATCGAAACGATAAGTTAAAACGAAAAAGTAACGAGGAAAAAAACAAACAGGAACAAGAAATAGATGAAAAGTATGGCCGCCAAAACGAGAAACATGAAAACAACCTACTTCTTCTATAGCTCTCGACAATTTCCTTTCCTGTGTAGCTCTTAATAAATTGATTCTTTGTTATTTCTTCTAAGCCCTGTTTTGCCATACATTTACATAATTCTCTAGCTAGGCTATTTTCATCTGTTCCTCTTACCTTTAATAGATCTTGTGAGTATCAAATTTTCAAATCCGTTGTGGTTCAGTGGATATCGGCTCGGAACGAGAAATCGGGGAGCCGAGTTCTAATTCTAGCTGAATTCATTGCATTCACTTACGCGCAAATACCCTTGGGGAAGGTATTAATCCATCGCTTCCTTCCAGTTATGGGTTAAATAAAAGGACAGATTGGGTTCTGTAGTTCTGTAGCCTTGGTCGGCAACCAGTCTACCGCAGAAAGCAATGGCAACCTACTGCGGGATAACTTTCTGCCTAGTCAGTCATGTTTCTTTCGAGACATGATCGCCCAAGCGTGTATCTCGTATGGCAATTAACTGACTGACGACTTACAAATTTCAACGTTTCTTCATGATGTGACTTTTTGTTTCCATTTTATGTTAATTACTCACATATTCTGTTCAAGGTATTCTGAGCATCCTTCTGTATAACCATATTTCTGTTGCTGAAAGTCTCCTCTTCATCCGTGGGAATATTGCTTAACATCAAATGCCATATAGGAGAACTGATATTATGTTAGAATTCAGTACTCTTTCCTTTGTTTCTAAGAATATTTTCCTGTTACTTAAAACTTTTCTTTTACAAGTCACATTTCACCGTCTCATTAGCCCTTCGGTTTTCAGTGCCGCACCGTCCAAACACTTCCTCAATATCTAAATCGTTGTACTTCTTTGATTTTGGTATATCGAATTCGTAATTTTTCACATTAGACTGTTCCTTTTTAAAAACCATGCATTCTCTCTTTTTAAAATCGATGTTTAGTCCTTTTTATCCCTTTCCTTCACTGCCTACTTTAGGATTTCGTGTTGTTTCCTTTCATGTCTGCTGTCAATACTGTGTCATTTTCATTTATTATGTTGTTAAGATTGTGTCCGGCAATAATGAATTCCGGTAGAATAACTGAATGTCATAGGCAATAAAAGATAACTGGACTACACACCGGAGTAAAATCTAGGGTAAAAACATCATAAAAAATACTTTGTTATTTTTGTTCGTCTATCTATGTCTGTAATTTATTGTCACTCTATGTAAATCAAGAATAAAAAAGCAACGAAAAGGAATATGAAGGAACAACTAGTGACAAGACACCGTTCAACGTCTTTGGGCTTCAACTCATACGGCACCCAATACTCTTACTTTTGAATCATCCCAAATGCTTTCAAACGTTTCGAAGTTGCTGTGTGATCAAACCCTAATAATTCTCTCAAAATCGCCTCGGTGTATAAAGTGAATAATTCTGGTAAGAAAATATTTCTTTGTCTTACACGCCATTCAATTTTGAGATATTTACTGAATAATTTTCCCCTAGTATAGGCTCTGGATTATTCTAATATCCACCGTAAATATGTCATGGTTACCTAGCTGACACAACAATAATTTGTGGTGCAATTTATCAAACGCTTTTGCATGATCTGTAAAACATAGGTATACATTCATTTTTATTTATATTGATAATTCTGAGCATAAATATTGCATTCCTTGTTCCAGTGTATTTAATGCATCCACACTATTTCCGGCCTGATTATGCTGTGCGCTTTACTCATCAATTAGTTTAATGACTTATAGGTCATTTCATGCCAAAATTGTATTTTCTTCGAAGTTTGAAGTCATAAAAATATGTTATATGTTATTCTCCTTTTACAGTTGAATACATGATAGATGATACTCAGCTTTTGTGCATACACATATTTGCATAGACAATTACTAGAGGCAGGGCTAGGTATATTTTATGATATTTACTCCCGGACATAATTATTAGACTACCCTAATTTTTTTTTAAAATGATGTATTTCATACTATTTTTAGTATTTATTGCCAAGTGGATAATTCTACATGAAAATAGAATTGTCCTTTTGTTATTATTACTTTGCAAAATTTTAAAAGGCAAGAAAGTAAAGATGAACTCGTCTGAATCTGCCTAAATTTTCTTCATTCTTTCATTGATGAAACTGCAATAGAGGTAATTATTAAATATTTATAAATTTATTTGATGCACATGTTATTGTGCAGTATTAACAAAAGAACCATTGTATTTTCATTTACAATTATTCACTTGATAATAAATACTAAAAAATACACAATTTTTTTAAAACACTGGGGATGTCTAATAATTATGGCTGGTAGTGTAGTTCTGCTGAAATTATATTTTAGAATATAGTTTGATTTTTTAAGAAACTGTACAACATTATAAGGATTAATGTCTTAAAAAGTTCTTTCATGTTAGTTGGTTGGTTGGTTAATTGCCTTTATTTATCGATAAATCAACCTCTATAAGTTATTTTAAACCGAAAACTAAATATTTTTATCTCAATTTTATGGCTTTTACGAAATATATTTTAAACTGAATCGTATGCCTCAACTATAAGTAAAAAGAATTGTTAATCATTTTGCTTCAAAAAATGAATTGTTGGTCTTTTCACTATCAATAGATATTGTGGGTTATTTTTTCATATACCAATGTATTGCTTGTATTTTTGCTATAAAAATGTATTCTTACCCTTTCATGGTGTTTTCTTTTTGTTTAAGGGATCATTATTTATCCGTAGCTGGGACTTTAACAGGCGCTACCACCAAGGTTCAAGGTAGCCCTGCGAATCACGGCAATTAAAAGATGGTTCTACGGTACTCCCAACCTCTTTAATCTCCCTATCAGAGTCCTTGCTGCCGGATGTAGTTTATCATCATACCCAGGGATTCTGCTCATCAGAAATCTGATGCATGGTGAAGAAAAAGCACTGAAAGGAAATAAGTAATAAACGAATAAAACAGAAACAAAAAGGAAAAATCAAATTAAATAATCCCAAAATTAAAAATATTTCAAAGTAAGGAAAAAGCTTATGAATGTCATTTCAAAAAATAAGCGTGAAATCCTATGTTCTTCAGTGGGTGATCTAAGTTGCGTGACTTCCACGTGCGTTTCCGAGCAGTTTTTCTGTTAAATCGTTCTGTGACAATACTGTAATTTAATTTTGTTTTGTTTAAATAATTTCTCCCCAAGGAAGGCTGTACCGCCACTGATCTGCAGGGGGCTGCATAAGTGAGTTAAAGTTTTAGACAAGAAAAGAGTGAAGACAAAGATCAAACAGCTACAGGGAGTGAAAGAGAAAGGGCAAGAGAAGGATATGAACACAGGAGTGAAGACAGTTACGAAGGTAGAGAGAAAGGAAAAGAGCAAGATACACAGGGTGATGTATAAAGGGCTGAAGTTAAGTGGATAAGAGAGGAGAATTAACTTTGCATTTGAATTCTTGGAGGTTATAACCGTCAGGAAAGCAAGTCTATGGAAGTGAGTTCCGGGGACGAAAAATAGAATAGAAAATAATAGTTTCTTCAGGTTGGTTATTGAAAGACGACGCCAAGCGGAAGGAAAAGAAAAACACGATTAAAAGTTTTGTCGGCTCTACAATCTTATGCTTTTTTTTTTTTTAATCATATCACCCCTAGCAAGGCGGTAACGCCACTGATGTGGAGGGGGCTACATAGGAGTGAAAAGATTGGAAAAGAGAAAACCGGAAACCGCAACCTAAACAGGAAACAATGGATGAGTCTCTTCACCTGTTCAATAGACGTGGGTGGAGTGTGAACCGGGCGATAGTTTAGTCTATCTACTCCAATTGAAAAAAAGAAAGAAAATAAAAGTGAGAAGATTGGAAAAGAGAAAACCGGAAACCGCATCCTAAACAGGAAACAAGGGATGAGTCTCTTCACCTGTTCAATAAACGTGGGTGGAGTGTGAACCGGGCAATAGTTTAGTCTATCTACTCCAATTGAAAAAGAAGAAAGAAAAAAAAGTGAAAAGATTGGAAAAGAGAAAACCGGAAGCCGCATCCTAAACAGGAAACAAGGGATGAGCCTCTTCGCCTGTTCAATAGACGTGGGTCGAGTGTGAACCGGGCGATAGTTTAGTCTATCTACTCCAAGTATGCTACCTAGCATGTGATTATCATAATTTGAGTCGTTGGTTTATAGTCTTAAATGTTCTTCAATTAGTCGCATCCTCGCAATTTCTTTTACTGGCTGGAGAACATGTAGCGTCAAAGAGGAAGATCTGCTTCTTGAATATTCCTCTCCGGTTTACTTGTTGTAAAAATCAGTGATTTAGCCTTAATGAATTAACTTCACAGACCGAAAATGTTTTTGGTTTGTGATCCGATTACAGACCATATCGTGTCATATTCTCATTAGTCAACCAATCGTTGTTCGAGTTTACAATTTACGGAAGTGGGGAAAAACTTTCTAAATCCCAGTCTCGTCACTGATTTTTTTCATTATATTCTTATTATGCAACCAATCATTATTTAAATCCGAAGCGATTAACTAAAAAAATATCACCTAGTTGATTGCACCTGACTTTTGATCTTTAAATCTGAAGGTAGCCAGGATACTGCAAGTAGGTCAAATGAGACTTATGCAGGTGTTGTGAATTTATTCTATGAGAGGAAAGGGAGGCTAGGATAGTAAGCCGCTTGATTTAGGTCAAGGGGATACTGATTACACTCCTCTCTCTCGAGTCAGTCCGTGTGTGTCAGTTTGCGTTGGTCTGTTTGTCTGTCTCGGCTTTTTATATCTTCTTCTTGGATCGCAGCAGATCATTTGGAAATTCATATCCGTATTTGATTCTGGGCTTCCCATTGGCCGATAAATAAAATTCGCGTAGACTCGCGAACTGGAATTTTAATATTTGATTAATTTTTATTTTTCAACCGGAACATCTGCGGGAAACTAGCTGCGCACCGTCGTGTTTTGGTCATTTGCTTTTTGGTTGTTAGGGTGCAAACATCCGGTCCAACGCTTTTGCTCGGTCGGTATCACCACAATTCATTGCCTCGCAGAGACTTTTCAATATGGAGATAGATCAAGGAAGCAAAAAATAAATAAGTGTTTTGAATTTTGACAGACTTAAAATGTTTAGTGTTTGTCTATATTTTTGAGATGAGGTAGTATTTACTATTCTTGATGTAATTTTGATAGAAAAGAAAAGATTTTCTTCGTAATAATTATTTATATTACATTTCCAATAATTGGTTACCCTAAAAAGGTTAAAACTCTACCCTATATTTTGTTCTACTGTTAAAATAACATAACCAGTGTCTTTTCTAAAAGCATTGCAGTGAAGTGATCACAAACAAACTCGGACGGAATTTGAACTCGACTACCCAATTACATTTTCCATGACGATAACCATTACGACAACTTATCTGCTTCATGTCAGTAGATATTCGTCAACGTAATGAGCAGAGTGATTATTGCATAAACCTGACTTGATGTCACTTTTTTATAATCATATAGTCCCAAGCAAGGCATTTTACTGCCACTGTTGTGCAGGGGGTTACATAGAAGGAAAGTTATGAGAAAGAGTGACAGGTTATAGGAGGTGTCAGGAAGTGGATAAGAGAAGGATGAGAATACTGATGAGAGTGAAGTGGATGGAAAAAGGAGCATGAGAAAAAGGATGCAGGTTAGTGAGATAAGAGATGACTATTGACTTTACAGTTAAATTCTTGGAGATTGTAGCTGTCGGGTAAGCGAGTAAATGGAAGGGAATTTCACAGTCGGAAAGCGCGAGAAAAGAAGCTGATGGAGTAGAATTTGCGTTTACATTTTATTGGTTTCACAGTAAAAGGGTGGGATCTAGTTGCTAATCTTGTGGCTCGAGTAAATTCACATATAGGTGGCACAAGTGAGCTAAGTTCATCGGAGCAGAAGCCGTGAGAGTATTTGTAAAAGAGACACAGGGGAGCCACATCGCACTGGTGAGAAAGTGACTGTATCTGAGCTGCCAAGTCAGGATCAATCACATTACAGATTCTCCGTTGGATTTTTTTTCAAGGACACCTAGGTGGATTGCAGAAGCACCCGACCATATATGGAAGAAGTATTCAATGCACGGACGGATGGTAGATTTATATATGTGCAGGATTGTTTCAGACGGGAAAAAACTACCTGGCCCTACACAGAGAACCAACTTTCTTAGCAGCGGATTTGACTATGGATTCTATGTAGTCATTCCACTTGAGGTTTGTTGTGAGAGTTAACACTATGCCAAAGTTTCTGTAGAATCAGTTCTACATGCACGTACCTACCTACATACATATCACCATGCACACACATTCATACACATATACCTACACAGTCTTACGTGAGAACCGCACGTGAAACTTTCTTTTTTCCCGCGTTTTATTAAGAAATATATAAACTGATTTCCGCACGTGCTTACCAGTTGGAGGTTGTTTTTCGGAGCATAAGTCCGAATGCCATTCGTTCCTTCCAACTCACATACTGCGCCAATTGCATTCAGCAATTAGCTGCATAAAAAAATGTTTCTCTCTATCTTATAAGTACATTTCAATACATGTATAATTATATTCACTACTGTTCAGTACAAACATATTATTTCCTTTTCAGGAACTCTTCTAACATGAATATTGAGACAATTTCCTTAATATCAAAAAGAGAACTTTCTTCACAACATCTTGCATCAATCTTGTAACCTTACTTAATACAATGTTGTTGTTTTTGTTACATTGTGCTTTGAGTTATTTTATTTATAAATGTAGTGTGTTGGAAAACCAGCCTACTTTTACTGTTTAAATTACTATCCCGACGGTCAGTCCACTACATATTGGTCCACTACATTTCCACTGGTGCATGCGTATTTTGCACCTGTGAAAGAAGTCAGAGTTCGAGATGAATTAAAAGAGAGACAGAGATAGAGACATAGAGAGAAATAAACCAGGAGAAAGAAGTACCGGTTCTTAATAACCTCGTCTTTATTGGCTTATCTTGACACCATATTAAAACCAACGTGTTTTTTGCATCTAAACTCTGAAAAAGGCCTTCATTTAATTTCTTGCCAGTTCAGAAATCTCAAAGATTTTTGATGAAGGCTTTTCTTTATTATCCCCGAGGATAACCGAATGTCACAGGCAATAAAAGATAACCGGACGGCGCACCGGCGTAAAATCTAGAATAAAAACATCATAGTAGATACATTTTTATTTTTATTAGTATGTCTATAACGGTAATTTATTGTCGCTCTGCGTAAGTCACAAATCAAAAAGCAATGAAAAGAAATATGAAGGAACAACTAGTCGAAAATTAATTATGGCCGACAATGATTAATCTAATAAAAATTTGATATATTATTAGTGTTAAGTCAACAAGTGGAAATCAAACAATTGAAATGGCCTTTGTTGTTTCTGCTGAACGTCTTTAAGTTATTAGATCTTCATTATTTGGTAAAGCTTTTTGCTTGTGATAGTCTGTAGGGTCTGATAAAGTATTGATTTATTTAAGTCAGTAAATGATTAATTCACTTGAAACAAATTTTAGTTATTGATCTTCTTTTTGTAGTATCGTATGATGTTTGGCAAAAATCTCCCTAACGAAACCTGTCATGTGTTTAATACCTTTATTTTCTGTCCTGAATAACATGTTTCTTCTCAGAATTCAAATAATCTTTTTAAAAATGGTATCTGATAACGCAATATCTAATGCTAGATTATTTTTTCTTTTTACATCAGGCCATCCTGTAATGTACAATGTAACCCATTACGACCTTTAGCATCGGTTCATCGGCAACTAAACTGGGTCCACCAACAGGTGTTTCTGGTGAGCAGGACGGTTAAACACACAACAAGATTTAAAACAAGATGTCAAAAGCGAATGAACCATCTTATCGGGTCAACGATCATCTGACACCTATGAGTAGACTGGGTTCCATAGCTATGTATACAGTTAGTGCGATATTGACAGATCATTACTGGGCATAGGGCTTCCTGGGCTAAATTCAGTGGCCAAGACGTAGGGATGAGCTTCACGCGGTCTACTTGCAAAAGACACACGACATATGAATGGATACCTCCCCAGCTTTCATCCCTAAAAAATCAGTGAATCAGCGACGCTACGAAATCATCTGATCATGCAGACTAATTATTATTATTATTATTATTATTATTATTATTATTATTGATATTTTTAGATTGAATGTCGAATTTTTTTAATGAATTGTTGGAAACTGTAGTGATTAAATTTGGGAAGGAATATCCGATACTTATTATTTGCTTATGATTAAATTAAGACGCTTTTACCTTGTAGAGGAGAATGCAAACGATCGGGAGACAATGCTTATGAGTTGATATATCTGTTTCTGTGCGTTCTGATGATTAAAAAGTGGGAGATATTTGGAGCATACGCAGAGACGTTACGATGTAAGTTCGACGGTGTGAAAGTTAAAAAAAAACATTAAACGAAGACCTGAAATGTTCTAGGCCCTGCTTATTTCCCAAATTTCGACGAAATGACCTACTAAACGTCAGCCTCTTTAAAATATTCCCTTTTTAGTCTGGCCAAGTACTTTTCAGCACCGAATATAGCATGCATATATATGCGGGGGTATTTGTGTTTAGACGTGTGCGTGCGTTTTGCGGACGTGTGTGAATACAAAAGGCCAAACGTGAGTACAATGAAGTGGACAATCAATCAGAATATGATAAATATTGATGGCCGTCCGGGCAGAGACAAGGTCATACAGATTAGAGGCTGGTCATGAGGATGCACGAATGGCTAGTCTGGATGAACAGGTAGGAGATGTGTAGGAAAAGGGATTGGAGAAATGTTGGGAAAGGAAGGAAGGAAGGAAGGAAGGAAGGAAGGAAGGAAGGAAGGAAGGAATAAGGAAAAGAAAAAGAGATAAATAGACTGGAAAAGAAAGAAAGAAAGAAAGAAAGAAAGAAAGAAAAATAATATGAAGGAAGAAAAGAACTGAAAGATGCAACAGAGAAATAATTTGAGCTGACGAAAGGGTGGAGAGAAAGAAGAAAAAGAAAAGAAAAAACAAAAAGGAATAAATAAAGAACAAATTAATGGTAAACTGAAAAATGGAAACAAAACAAAGAAAATAAAATAAAGAAAGAATAAAACAAAGACAGAAACAAAGAAATGAAGAGGCACAAAGACTAAAAACAATTCAAAACACGTAATAAAAACCCAGATTAGATTTCATGTACAAGAATGAAGAAGCGGATTAAAAGTAATAATAATGTTTAGAAAGAATTAATGACCCTAAACCAGAAACAAGAAAACTTTGGAGCAATTATACAGGAACCAGTAAAAAGTATTTCACGCAAAAGAATCGAAAAGGTAGTATGTCTAACTGTCCAGTTTCAGAAGGGCCAGTGCTTCACAGAGGAGACGACAAGAAAATAATTAAAAGCTGTAGATAAGAAAACCGAATGCATGGTCATCAGCAAAAAGAGCAGCCCAAAGTGCCAAATACAGATGGGGGGGTGTTAAAATCAAGCAGGTAAGAAAATTTAAATATCTGAGAAGTGTTCTAACTGAAGACGGAAAGTGCAACACAGAGATCCAAAGGCGAATTGGCATGTCGAAAGAGGCGTTCCAGAAGCTGAGTAAAGTATTACGACACAGGAAACTTTCACTAGAAACAAAGAAGAGAGTACTGAATTTCTATGCGATGTCAGTTCTTCAATATGGCAGTGAATGTTGGACAATATCAACAAAGATAAAGGGAAAACTTGAAACAGCTGAAATGTGTTTCTACAGAAGGATGCTGCGGATATCGTGGACCGAGCATGTGAGCACTGACGAGGTTTTGGAAATGATGGAAACGAAAAGGAAATTAATATTGATCATCGGGAAGTGACGAATGAAGTTCCTGAGACATGCAATGAGGAAGGAGCGCTTGGAGAACTTGATATTAACAGGCCAGATAGAGGGGAAAAGAGACAGAGGAAAGCAGTGGATAACATATTTGAAGGGCCTGAACAGGTGGATGAGAGACGTTGCAGGAGAAAGCGTGCTAAGAGCCACCAGGGATACGGAGACGTGGAAAGCCATGAACGCCTACGCCCTGAAGGGACAAGGTACATAAAAGAAGAAGAAAGATTTAAATCGTAGTCGAGAAATAAACGGTTTGAGAGGGATATGGAATAGATACGAAAAGAACTTTTAAAAAAAGGTTCACTTTAGTCTTGAAGATGATTGTGAAGAACACAGACTAAAAGTTAAAAAAAATTGAAATACGACAAAAGAAACCGAAATCAATGCCAATAAATTAGTGTTTGTAAATACGAAGGGATTGTGTGTTTGAAGACGAGTCTTAATAGTCGGGATGATAGATTTCATTTCGATACTTGAGATCAAAGGCGGAAAGGCAGTAGAAGGAATTCAGCCCATTAGAATTCAGACCAGTGGGGACATATCGAACTTCCGAGGCTGATAATATCTTTAAGGATACAAATGACGTGTTAGTTGGCTAATATTGATCAAACCAACAAAACATTACGTCAAATGATGACAGCAGGATACAATTTTCTATGGCTGCTTCTCTATGTGAGCATGTCGCCTGCTGTGCATGACTCAGCGTCTTGCATTAATTTTATACACGCATTAAACGTGGATGTCTTTTGAATGCATTAATTGAAGTAAATGTGTACAAATTCTATGGATTGGCTTGACCTCTTCCATGACAATCTAAACATATTTATTCAACTGGGTTTAATGTGACATAAAAGCCAAAAGAATTCAGCAACTTTAAGGAAAACTGAGCTCAATAAATTTTCGAATTTTTGCTACTATAGGGGCCACACAGACACACACACACATACATATATATATAGATATATATATATGAAAAACTGCTTTGACAGTATTTGTTATTTCTATTATTATATTATATATTTCAGACCGACCTCGGTCCTTCATCAGAAACAAAATATATATATATATATATATAGGGGCCCATATATATATATATATATATATATATAGTGTATCGAAGCAGCAAATAATTTTCTAAACATATTAAATATTAGAGACAATGAATGTCTATTATGTTTAATCATGGGACGTTCTAAGCATCGTATTTTGGCTTTAATTTCAGTTGAAAATAAAGACAAAAATTCTCTTATATTTGGATAATTTTTTATTAAGTTGCTTCTAAGCTTTCGGCTCACATGAGCCATCTTCAGAGAGGTTACTAAGACGGTAATACTAGCGGAGTTTTATGTGAACACAAAATAAAATCGTCGGTGATGGTGGATGTTATTGTATTACCGTCTTAATAACCTCTCTGAAGATAGCTCATATGATTTTTTTTACCTACGCTTGTTTTTACGGGTTTTTTTATGATGTTTCTTTTCCTGATGTTTTTATTTTCTTTTGTGCTGTGTGGTGCGAGTGTTGCTGGGTATTCACTCTCTTTTAGGACAGTTTCATAGCATTTCTTGACTTCGTTCAAGGGGATTTTACTGACAGAATTGCCGAAAATTCTGCGATTAATTGATTGTCGAAAATGTTTGATTAAGTTGACTCGTGGTCGTAGAAATAAAGAATATAATTTAATAACAGAAAAATTCTTTGATGATTCCTTTTTCCTTTAATAATAAAAAAGATTTTAACAATAAAACTATGTTTTTATTAAATTTTGGGCCTTTTCAATAGGTATACTCATTATGAGCTAATATTTGGAGTTACCGATATATATATATGTGTGTGTGTGTGTGTGTGTGTGTGTGTGTGTGTGTGTGTGTTTTGGTTAGCCTTGTGCCACATCTAAACTATGCTTAGTAAATCACTATGTAGATATGATTCATTGAAAAGGAAAATCTTATTTAATATTATTTCAGTTTTATTTTTTTTAAATTTAGGAAGAATTTAAATTACCTGTGATGATTATTATTCCAAACACTTTCAACAAATTCATTAGCTATTTCTAATATATATTTTTCAATACACGCACACATACACGCATAGACATACACACTTATATATACACACACACACATATATATATACATGTGTACACACACAGATATATATATATATATATATATATATATATACGCACATGTATATATATGTGCGCACACACACACACACATATACATATATAAATAATTAACTATATATATATATATATACACACACACCCACACACATATACAAATGATAAGGATTGGATGTGAAAAACATTCACGAAATTAACTACAGATGTAAATCTTTAATTTTAAACATACTTATACATTTATATATGTGTGTCTGCGCGCACATGCTTGTTTGTATGCGTGCGTGTTTATATAAATGCATGTGTGCAAGCACACACACACACACACACATATATATATATATATATATATGAGTATATATATATATATGAGTATATACATATATATATATATACACACACACACACACACACACACACACACATATATATATATATATATATATATATATATATATATAAATGAAAATAAACAGGAAAACTTAGGGACGTTTCAAAACAGTGTTGGATAGCGTGGTTAACAGTACAACCTGGACAAAAGAGCTTTACGGCTTTTTTCTGGCATTTTCTTTTTCTTTCTTTTTTATTTTTTTGTTTAATAATTTTGAATTTCTGGTATTTTTTGTTCGCTCGGTGAGTTTGATTAGTGCGTGCTTGGTATGCATATATCAGTTCAACTTGTAACCTCTTGGAATTGCCTAAGGGACATAAAAAGCCGATTATGACACATAACCGTTGCCGTACACATGATGAGTGGGTAAAAACGTATGAAACTCTTATTTGTGGTCAGCCATCGTTCACCGAAAATCTAATTAAATATGTTAAGACTAGTATGGCATTCAGCTCTCTTTCTCTGGTCTGCCTTGGTGTTCTCTATTTTGGGTCGAAAACACTAAAATTCAATATCAACTCAGTTAAGTCGCAAACGTGATACACGCCTGAGTAATCATTCTTGAAAGAAACTTTACTGACTGGGCTGAAGATTTTCTGGCAGTAGATTGCCATTATTTTCTGCGACAGACTGGTTCCCAACGAAATCTATAGAAACTAATCTGTCCTGTTATTTAACCCATAGTTGGAGAGAGAAGCTATGGATAAATACTGTGAATGCAACGAATTCAACTAGAATTCGAACTCAACTCTCAGATTTCTTTTTCCAACACGATATCCACTGCACCACCCACGCAGATTTGCATATTTTTAAATTCCATTTCCTGAAATTCTAAAGAAAAGCTGAAGTTCCTGGGACATGCAGTGAGGAAGGAGGGATTGGAGATTCTGTTACTAACAGGTCAGAAGGGAAAAAGAGACAGAGGAAAGCAGTGGATAACATATTTGAAGGACCTGATCAGATGGATGACGGAACGAGGGTTGCATGGTGCAACAGGAGAAAGCGTGCTAAGAGCCACCAGGGACAGGGAGATGTAGAAAGCCATGATCGCCTACGACCTGAAAGGACATGGCACATAAGAGAAGAAGAAGATTCCGGACGTATAAATATTTCTTTAGTGTTTCAATGCCATTTAAGAACTCTCTTTTAGGTCACCACCTTAAACAAGCAGACCGTAAGAAAGAGTTGCAGGACATTTTGTAATCGTTTAAGAGCCGTGGTTCAAGCAAATGGCGGTTTTGTTGAATAAATTTACTCTTTAGCATTTCAAAATATTTTTGTGTAATATCTTTTAAGATGAGATGTCAGTTATTTTCATTTCTGTGTCATTTAGATGACAATTTATCCATCGCACCCTGAATTTATAAATGTTTTCATTTTGTCTTCATTCATATAATTATGTGTGTGTGTTTGTGCGTGTGTGTGTGGGTGTGCGTGCGCGCTTCCGCCCTCTGAGGAGAACTGAAAATTACGATGGCCTTGAAATTATTAGATTTCAATTATTTAACACTTTCAAGAAAGTTTATTGCACACTAAAATCGAGTAAATTAAAGTCGACAAGAAAGTGCGACCATAAACGTTATTTGATATACAAATCTTCCATTTTTCTTTTCTTGTAACGCACGTATTTATTTAGTACTAGCAGTATAGTCCGGCGTTGCTCGGGTGTAATGAAAGCTTTAAAACTAATCCATGGTCCTGGAGCTCAGACTCAGCCTAAAGAATATTTATGTGAATTTTGGTGAGAATCGCATAAAAATTGTGGATTTGTAAAGGACATACAGACAGATAAACAGACACATACACACACACGCACACGCATACACACACACACACAAAAAACATCTTGCCTTTTATATATATATATATATTTATTATCAATTTTCTGCACTATTGTAAGAACTGCAACCTTGAAACTTCTGAATATCGTTTTTTATGTCTTTGTATATGAGTGTATCAAATTTGATTAAAACTGGACCACTCCTTCTCTAGCCCGATTTCGATTATTAGCTAGGTTTTGTGTCGAGGTACCCCCGATAAATATCGAAAATCGATAATCGAAAAAATCGGGTTATATATGGAGTGGTCCTATTTTGATCAAATTTGATCCACTCATAGACAAAGACATAAGAAACGATATTTGGAAGTTTCAAGGTTGCAGTTCTTACAATAGTGCCGAAAATCGATAAAATATATATATAAAAGGCAAGTTGTTTGTGTGTGTGTCTGTTTATCTGTCTGTATGTCCTTTATACAAATGCACAATTTTTATGCGATTCTCACCAAACTTCACACAAATAGTCTTTAGGCTGAGTCTGAGCTCCAGGACCATGGATTAGCTTTAAAGCTTTCATTACCCACGAACAACGCTGGGCTATACTGCTAGTATATATAAGATTTTCTTTAACATGAGAGAGAGAAACAGACATAGATATACAGAGAAGGAAGAGGGACACGGTGTTGATGGCAATGACAGAAAGAAAATTGTGTTAAATTTAATACAGTAGTAGAAAATGTAAACGACTAAACTACCAATGGTGAAAAGAGAGAATCCATGATCGTTAGTGACAGAAACATACCCATGCTACAAGATCAAATTGAAACGTCAGAATCAAGCAGAGTATTAACTGAGTGATGTCATAACAGACGGCAAAAACTGTGGAAAGGTGAATCAAAATGACGAAACATGCCATACAAAAGTTATCTTATTCTTATTCTATGTGCCCTGTCCTTTCAGAGTGTAGGCGATCATGGCTTTCCACGTTTTCTTAACAATGGTGGCTCTTAGCCCACTTTCTCCTGTTACACCACGCAACCCTCGTTTCGTCACCCCCCTGATCAGGTCCTTCAAATATGTTATCCACTGCTTTCCTCTGTTTCTTTTCCCCTCTATTTGGCATGTTAGTATCAGGTTTTCCTTCCTCATTGCATGTCCCAGGAACTTTAAATGCCTCTTCCTGATGCTCAGTATTAATTTCCTTTTCGATTCCATCCTTTGGAAAACCTCATCATGGCTCACATACTCAATCCATGATACCCGCAGCATCCTTCTGTAGAACCACATTTTAGCTGATTCAAGTTTTTCCCTCATCTTTGATGATATTGTCCAGCATTCACTGCCATATTGAAGAACTGACATCAGATAGCAATCCAGTACTCCCTTTTTTTTTTTTGTAGCAAAATTGTCCTATTTCTTAATACTTTACTCAACTTCTGGACTGCTTCCTTCGCCATGCCAATTCGCCTTCAAATCTCTGTGTTACACTTCCGTCTTCTGTTAGAACCCTTCCCAGAAAAGTATACATGCCAGTAATTTCGTTATGATCAACCAAATGATTGCTGAATTGCTGTGTCATATCCTCAGTGAATAATATCCTGGCAATATGTTTTGTACAATACTGTCATGCGGTATTACATGTATTATTTACATCATTCCTAATCTTGTCCTCATCGTTATTTCCATGCTTACGACTTTTCGGCCTTTCTATGCTCCGGCCTTCTTCAGGTACAAAGAATTTTGAAGCGAACTTTCGAAATAAAGGATCAGAACAACAGTTCGAACAATGTAAATTTCCTTAGAGTTGTAGACTAGGCGACAGAGATGTTCTTGGATAGATGAATACGGAGACAGTCGTACTGAAAATGTGCGCAACGAAGATGTTTTCATTAACACGGGAAGGAAAATGACACTTCGGCTTACGATCTGCAAAAAGAGTGGAAATGTTTTGGATATAATTAGAAAAAATGATTAAAGGACTGTAAAAACTACATGACATATTTTGAAGGCAACAGGGCACGGGGAAACAGCGAGTAGCCTACGTATTGAAGTTATATAAATGGATGTTTGAATATGGATTGTGTGTGATAGAGAAGAAAATCTTGATTCGACCTACGAAGGGTTATTGTAGGGTGGTAGGGTCACCTCCGATGGAATACAGTACATTGGGCGATCATGTCTCTGAAAAGATGTAACTGGGCAAAAGATTATCCCACAGTAGGTTGCTATTACTTTCTGCGGTAGACTGGTTGCCAGCCAAAGCTATAGAACCCTTTCTGTTCTATTATTCAAACCATAAGTGAAGGGAAGAGACGAATTAATACGTTACCCAAGAGTATTTGTGCGAAAGTGAAAGCAACGAATTTGTTGTTTAAATAGATCAATTATATTTAAATATGAGATGTTACGAAATCCGACATCTATCTTGAGTAAAACTTACAAGCCTGTTTCGTTATATCACAGTTCATCAGTGTGGCTAGATACATCTACTTGCTTCTGGCCAGGATCGAAACTCGACCGATTTAGTGTCAGTCGGAGTCGCTACTCCCTAAGCCATAGAATCAGAGAATGGAAATTTTAACGTGTTGTATAGAAATACACGCCAGTCACTGAAAGAATTCAATTCATTTCTGAAGTGTCACGCTTATATAGCAGAACTGGAAACTGTTTTTAAAATTTTCTTCTTTAGAGTCCTCAATCGTAATGAGAGCATAATATATTAATCATATGATTTTATCCAGCCTACCATATCCAGTCAGTTAAGGGTGGGTGTCGTGAAATTCGGTACGGTCTCGCTCGATTAACCAATAGAAAGCAAGGTCATAATCGATAGTGTGAATGAGAGAGTAGAGGGGTAAAGAGTTTAGATGCCATGGAAAGACAGACCCTTTAATGTCAGTTATGAAACATTAGGATGTATATATTTGTATCCTAGCATGCTGCAATGGTGTCGAATTTATTTGAGAAACCTTTACAGAATTTTTTTTAAGTATTTTTTTTGTTTTTTTGTTTTTTTGTGGGGGCGTATTAAAGAGGGTGGGGAGCATGCGAAGGAATTAAAGTTTATAAAAATTGAAGATAAGGTAATAGTCAGAGGAAGTGGTTTTAAAAGAAGAGATAAGTTGTTGTAAAACCTGACAACATTTTTTTGGACACTTCCGCTGGTTAAGTTCGGTTTTGGCCCAATCCACTTGTAGGCAGATGAGAGCCTTCATTGGAATTACCACACATTGTCGTTTTGTTAGAAAAAACATAACGAAAGCCGCGATAGTTAAGTTCTGTGGAATTAATTTGGAATATTGTAAGGACTACAGGAAAAAAAGTTAGAATTACGTAGAAAGAACTCAGGTAGTTTTCCTTGTTTTTCTTGCGTTTTTTGTTTTGTTTTTTCCTTGTTTTGTTTTGTTTTGTTTTGTTTTTCTTCTCTCGTATGTTTGCTGTTGTTGTTTTCTCAGGCAAACTTAAAAATCGTATGCACTGCAATAAATAGCAAATTCCGTGCTCAATAATCGTATTTTGGGTATTTAGGAATTTCGTGTGTAATGGAAACTCGAGCAGGAGTTCACATGGGTATGCGAAGGTCAATTACCTGGTGATCATTTGAATATTAGGGGCGCGGATACCGCCTACGATCGTAGATCGTGCATTGGGTGTCTGTGAATGAGGTAAAACTCACAGAAAGAAGAAACGAGCTTTTTGAACATCGTGGAATGTTCTGATATATGTATCTTTAAAAAATATTTTAAAAAAATAACAGAAAAACTTTTCAGGCGAACTTTTCAGACATTAAAAAATCCCTGACATTGTGCTAAAAAAAGAAAACATTAAAGAAGAAAAAAACAGAAAAAAATGAAGTTAATACAATAACAGAAAAAAATAGATGCTTTTTCATTTTCTCTTCCAATGCATTGTGCGTTATATATATATTTTTGGTTTAAGCCTTTTCTTCGAGTTGTCACAGAGGAGGATCGATTGTCGCAAGATTGACAGCAAACTTTCTAAAGAAAAAATATATATATTAATTTAGAATTTATAACATAAATATGTCATAATATTACTACAAAAGTAGCTATTTCGTTTCAAAACAATGGCAAAATATTCCCGTTTGTTTGTGGTAGGAAAGGTTTTAAAGATATTCCTAAATATATTTTATTCATTTTATAAAAATAGAGTAGACAGTGCTCAATTATGAAAAGAGCTAATGTCTAAGTATAGGGTAGGAGTTGATAGAATACAATCCCGTATCCATAAACACTATTCATCAAAAAGGCTTAAGTTCGGATAAGTTTACATAAACAATCACCTCTATTCACTAACAAGATGAGGAATGTGTTTCAACAGGTGATCGACTCTCAAAAAATAATCTTTACATAAAAAGTGTCTTTTAACCTACCAATCAGCAAAAATCATGTTGAATTTAATGGTATCTAATCCAAAAATTAGGCCTGTAAAATAACGTGATCAAAATGTATTTTTGAGAGACTCTTATTAACAAAGAAAGCATTTACATTATTCGGACTATTGTCCTCATTATTGTTCCATTTGTACGACGTTTCGGCCATTGTACGCTCCGGACTTTCTCAGGTGCTAAGAATTTCCAACCGAATCCTTTCTTTCAATCACTGGAGTATTTCATTCTCATTCCTTGTGTAGTAGTAATGCCATGATTGAAAGTCATGAGTTATCTCCCTCTAACCCTGCAAGCTATTTGTTCACCGCTGCTGTAACCTCACAATTCTAAGAGTCAAGCCAGGAACTAATCAACATCTGTATCCACTGGGAGATATGTCCTTAAAGACTTTTAATACTACCTCATCTCATAAATATAGACAAAGAACAAAGTAAGCTTTATAAAAATGAGTTTAAAAATTTTGTTTTCGCCATTCCATCATCTTAACTTGTCGGGGTAAAGAGTTTAACAAATGATGAAGATATTTTCTGCTGAAAGAAGTTGTTTTTAGATTTAGAATTACATTTAGAAAGACAAAAGTAGATATTGTAAACTGTTGATTCCCTAATCAGATGACCAGATTAAATTAAATATACAGGTGATTAAGAATTATCAATGCTTTCCTTTCTTTTTACCAGCTGCTTGAATCCAAGCCGTTCAAGCTAGTCACCCAAATCCCGGGAGTTAAATATATTAATATATCCCCCCAGCAAAACTCTTACAAGCTAAAAATATTTTCTAGCTTTAAATAACATACAAAGGGTTGTAGAAAATGAATGATTGAATCAGTCCAAAACTAAAAATAGCAAAACCATTAAATTTTCATAGTTAATACAATTGCTAAAAAAATATTTAATTTTTTTATAACCATTTCACCCCAAGCAAAGCAAAAATGCCACTGGTGTACTGGGGGTTACAACGAGAAAAGAAAAATGGTACAGAGTATGTCGAAGAAAATATGAGCGAGGGATGAGAATCAAGCCGATAAAAGATGACAATTGGTACTGTATTTAAACTTTGTACATTATGGCGTTCAGAAACTGGTAGAGGTTTTTAAAAAAAGCAAAGAAGGATCTGATCCTAACTTGTCATCTCGAGTTCGTTCGCTTCCCCACCGACGTTACATGGCTTCCTTGTGTCTTATCTATAAATATTTTCATGGCAGCTGCCCTGACGAACGTTTTTTCTCTGATACCCCAGCCACGTGAATTTAAGCTTGCTTCTAGATTGGCACCCTTTTACCGTCGAAACAGTTCAATTTATACGCCACTTCTACTCGAACAGTTTCTTTTATCGCACATCTCGCTTGTGGAAATTCCTTTCATTTACTTGCTTTCTTGATAGCTATAATGTCTAAAATTTTAAGTGTAACTTTCAGTCGCCATCTTCAATTTTCTTGAATCCCGATCATCTTTTTAACTTTCTTCAATACCCATTGTACCCAGTCTTTACTTTCATTGTAATTCCTGCGCACTAATGATGGTTCCGCATTGCTTGGGGTGAAATGATTTTTTGAAAAAGACAAAAAATTAATTTAGCTGTGTTTTGCAAAATATATTTCGATTTATTCGTTCCGTTATTTTGTTCTCTATTTTCATTCATGAAATCATGTCCTAACTCTAGTTGTGCAATATTGTCCACCTTTGAGAATACCAAATATTCACAGATATATCAGTGTACCACTTTGTCTCAAGATAACAGAACGTGATCCGGGGAGACTTTCTAACCAAGAATAATGTTTAGTGAGAACTCACTGATTTGGGGATCAACATTCCGACTTCATCGAACTGTCGAT
Source organism: Ascarosepion bandense (assembly GCA_037127315.1). NCBI lineage: Eukaryota > Metazoa > Mollusca > Cephalopoda > Sepiida > Sepiidae > Ascarosepion > Ascarosepion bandense. The sequence continues at coordinate 1,159,841 of JBBBDQ010001522.1, forward strand.
AAAGACGACCGAAAGACAACGCAAATTTGACTTAGTGTGAAGACAAAAATAAATATTGTAGTGATTTAAACTTTTATTCTCCCTATTTTAATAAAATAACGTTACTTAGTCTCACAAAACTACCTAGTGAGTTAGACTGCATTATCGTAGAAATTATATTAGCCAAACGACTAAAAGACAACGCAAATTTGACTTAGTGTGAAGACAAAAATAAATACTGTAACGAATTAAATCTTTAATCTGCCTATTTTAGTCAAATGGCGCTACTTAGATTCATAAAACCACCTAATAATTTAGACTGCATTATCGTAGAAATAATATTAACCAAACATTCATGCACACATGCACATCGAAATGCACATATAGCGTTACGAGCATGAATATTTTAGTGCGTGCATTCTGATACCGGCATAAGTTGAAAAGCCCCAAATTTAATTGAAATTGACTCTACAAGAATACATCAGAGGAACGTAGACTCCGCCAACATTATGTTGTAAAAGTCAGGAGTTCTATCGTTGAGTGCCTATCAAAGAAGGTGAAGGCTTACACGTAAGGGATCTTCTAATGTCGATTGCATAAAAGCTCAACCCGTCAGCACCAATTCATTTCTCGCCAAGGGAAATGGCAATCGTCCGACAGGCAAATCAGACTAAGTGACGTTCCATGTCTTCCTAACAAGCAAAGTCTAAAATATTCAAACACACATGCAGACACGCACTTGCATAAATATAAATAGATTGTGATAGATTGATAAATACATACATACACAGATAAAGTCGGATATGTATATATACATACATACACATATATATATATATATATATATATATATATATATCCACAGATAAAGTCGTACACACACACACACACACACACACATATATATATATATATATATATATATATATATATAGAGAGAGAGAGAGAGAGAGAGAGTCAGAGGTACATATAAAAAGCACTGATTTATAAACAGTTTTCAGAGTATATATCTATATTGTTGGATATCGCTTCGTCTTTTCAGATAAAAAGACAGTTAATTATAAATATATAAAACTCAGGTTTATATATATATATATAAAGGAAAGGTATAAATCCGTCTCTTCCCTCCAGTTATGGGTTAAATAATAGGACAGATTGGGCTCTATAGCATTGGCTGGCAACCAGTCTACCGCAGAAAACAATGGCAACCTACTGCGGAATAATCTTCTCTTTCGACACATGATCGCCTGAGCATGTATCACGTATGGCACTTAACTGACTGACTGAATCAATAATCAATAACTTAACAAACAACCTTATGCAATAGATATAAAATAGCAAAAATTTTAAAACCGAAAAAGTCTTTAGAATAATCTAAAATATAACTGTTCTTGCACAATACTGTAAGGAAAACGCCATAAACCGGGAATACCTGACCTCACCAGCCATAATGCCTGATTGAACAACATATAAAAATAGCTGAGATACCACCCAACACATATGGCCTGAAATTTGCGTTCAAACATGAAAAATATATTTTTTTATGTCGGTGTCAATCTTTAAACAGGAGAAATGATGGAACAGGACTGAGAAGGTCTTCCCAGCGTATATTCTAGACTTGTCACTTCCAAGCAACATACCTTTTTTGATCAAAGATTATACAAATTTTCTCAAAGAACACATAGAATTAGAACTGAAATCAATATTTTATGATAAATGCACATTTTAGCTGAAGGTTAGCATGAGATTATTGGAAAAAGCAATGAAAATAATATTCCAGATAATCCTTTAGAACTCTGTTCAAATATGTGATGTAATCCTGATCAAATTACTAGCGTCTGATATATGGTTGGTTACTCATATCTGAGTATTCCTGTTTATTAGGTTTACTATATAATCCCTGTTGCAGAACTCTGATCAGTCACATTAGTGCTTATTCGACACACACAAAGCCAATATTTAGGTTATACTTAGCGGAGAATCGTTATAATTTCTGTGTGAGAGCGCATACTCTGGCCTAATAAACATTTTAAATAAGGGCAGCACGATGAAACTCTCGGTTAGCAATGATTTGTTTTTAGCAAAAGGATTTGTCGCTTTAACTGAACAGGTTCAGACAGGCTTTGAAGTTTCGAGAGAACACCATTATGATGCCTTCACTCGTAGTCTTAGGAGCTGGATTTCTTAGTAAAAAAGAACAAGAAAGAAACCCGGCCTCAACGCTTATAGTGTTCTCGTGATAATTCAAAGTTAGCATGAACCTGCTCAGTTAAAGCGACAAATTTGCACTAAAACTATATATATATATATATATATATATATATATATATATATATATATATATATATATATGTCTCTGTGTATTTGTGTGTGTGTGTGTGTGTGTGTGTGCAGAGAAGTATATATATTCAGTAGCGAGCATAAAGATCAGAACGAATTTAAATAAAAGTCTAAATATGAAATAACTTTTTTATTTTAAAGCTTCAAAGAACGTTTTATCAAGGAAAAAAGGACATAAATGTAAATTATGTAATTCCAAAATATAAAGCTTAATAAACTTATTTTGATAAAGTTTGAAAAAATAGATGATTATTTATAATCAAATACCTTCATACTCACGGATAATCTTTCGCGTATTATAACTGAAAGATGTTAGAAATGAGCTGTAACGTTGACAGATGTTATTATCATTCAGTTTTCAATATACCCAAGTACTTTCGAGCTCCCTTCGAGATCATCTTCAGAGGGGTGTGATATGGTAACAAAAAATAACCATAAAACTGTGTTGCTAAAAATAATTACTGTAATGAAACTGGAAGCTTCTAGTCCTGAACCTGCCCATTGGCAGGGAATTTAGTCAACATCATCATCATCATTAGACACTGTAACACATTCATTTACATTCCAAATGCCACATTGATGAATCTCTGTCAGAGTAAAACCTTTTTAACGTATATCTGTCTTTATTACTGAGATCAGGTATTGTAATTATTTACACTGTTTACATAGTTTGGATTGTTGTCTTCATCTCCAGCCACTTTCTGGTGATATACATTGGAATTTTGAATTGAATGCTTTATTTAACAACAACAACAAAATTGAAATATATGCTATGGCAAAAAATAGTTACTGAGACATTAGGTTTATAAGTCCCCAAAATATTCACTGACTTCATTTCACCCACGTCTATTGAACAGGTTAAGAGGCTCATCCCTTGTTCCCTGTTTAGGATGTGGTTTCCGGCTTTGTCTTTTACAATCTTTTCATTCTTACGTAGCCCCCTGCGCTTCAGTGGCATTACGCCTTGCTTGGGGTGATATGATTAAAAAAAAAGTTTTTTCTGCTTTAAATATAACTGTTGACAAATTAATATATATATATATATATATATATATATATATTATAAATTATAATTTAGAACATTTTCAAATTACAATCTACTACAAAGTGTACATTGAAAAGACAAAAAATATCTATATTAATGTGCGTGTAAATTTGTATAATTTTATGGCTTGGGATCAACGAAAATTTATTCATCTTCCATAATCCACCTATGAAATATTAATGCAGTATTAATAATAAGCATACAAATTCTCACACCACGAAGCACAAAGTTTCATATATATATATATATATATATATATGCATGTATGTGTAAGCGTGCCTGTGTCGTTTCGCGATATTGTGTGTGCCCATGTATCTTTCAATATATTGGTATCCGTATGACGTAAGCATAAAACGTATAAGCCGTTAACCACAGTTGTTGTAGCAACGCGTGTCGCTCATTCGACCTTGAAACCAAATAACCATATATGCAAATCAACATATCAAGTTTGGGAAATAATATTCGGATAAATTCAATGGATTGTTCTCCCTAACACTTTTAGTTCACAATTTAAGGCTGTTTTATGGACCCGGAAATAACCTTCGATCTTGTAACTTGAGGAAGAGCGCCAGCCTAGCGTATCTTTCCATGTCCTGGATGCGTACGTGATACCAAAGCGATGCGCACGGAACAATGTCTGGAATTACAATACATATAGAGTGAGAAATGTAAGGAACCACCAATAGAAAAGCAAATAGCTAGTTAATTGGTCAGAGTTTTAATGCCGGTTGAATTAAGAACTTTTGACAATTACCTCATAAAAATGATACGCAAATACAAACAATAACATATAATGACGATGAGAGATGTGCGTTATGGTGCAATGGATATCAACTTGGAACGACAAATCGGTGGAGGCGAGTTCGAATTCCAGTTTAAATCCTAGTATTCACTTACGCGCAAATACCCTTGGGAAAAGTATTAATCCGTTCCTTCCTTCTAGTTATGGTTTAAATAACAGGACAAATTGGGTTCTATAGACTTGGTTGGCAACCAGTCTACCGCAGAAAGCAATGGCAACCTACTGCAGGATAATATTCTGCCCAGTCAGTCATGTCTCTTTCGAGACATAATCGCCCAAGCGTTTATCACCTATGGCACTTAACTGACTGAATGACGATTTCACATAAACACACACACACACATATTTAATATACTTGTTTGAACATTGAATTTTCTGGATAGCCGTATTTGAGTACATACGCTTTTTTAATATTTAAACAGACCTGAATAATCGAAAAATCTTCTTAGAAAAATATAATTCGAACGTGGATCCCTATGATTAACTGTCAAGTAATCTGATGTATCTTAACAGCTCGACCACAAAGAACATGTGACACATGCATATATGAAAACATACACACACTTACTTACGCATTCACGTATATATATGTATTAAATTTTGTTGCAACCATTGTATATTTGAATAAATGTAAGCTGTTTGCTGATTAGTTTGATCTAGCCAATCAGAATCAAGGTAAGTGAACCACAATTTTACCAGCAAATCGTAAGGATGTTTGAACGCCCTTTTAAACGATTTGCCGCGTATTTTTCCCCAGTTGGCACAAGAAATCCTTCCACGCATGTCATGTAAAATATTAAGTCCAACTCACATTTTCTTACAAATTCTTTTTTTCTGTACACTACAAAGATGAACGCTATTCACGAACTCTCACATTTGAACAATTCTTTCTGCTTGACCTAATCCAATCTTTCTTAAATAACCGCAAAATGAAGGTCGTTCTGAATGGGCGTGCTTCTTCGTCCTACAGCACGAATGCTGGTGTCCCACAAGGCTCTATCCTGGGCCCGACGCTCTTCCTTATTTTCATCAACGACCTCCCAGATGAGATCAAGTCCCAAGTAGGCATCTACGCAGATGACACTACAATATACTCCCGCTCCAGTAAGAAACCTGTCGTGGCGGACAGACATAATCTCGCTGCTGACCTTGAGCAGGATCTACACTCTGTGGTGAACTGGGGCAAGAAGTGGCTTGTCAACTTCAATTCCTCTAAGAACAAGCTGTTGTCTGTCAACCATTACAGGCAACCTCTTCTGCCTCCCATAAGCATGGGCCAGATGATTCTCCCGGAGAGTAACACACTACGCCTCCTCGGACTTACCCTGTCCTCAGACCTCAAATGGAACCACTATATTGAATCCATAGCAAAATCTACTGCTAAGAAGATTGGGTCACTATGTCGATTCAGGATGTTTTTTCCACCTGAATCCATCCTGCATATATACAAGTCAACCATCCGTCCGTGCATGGAGTACTGCTGCCATTTATGGTCAGGTGCCCCTGCCGTTCTCCTCAGTGTTCTTGACAAGCTCCAAAGGAGAGTCTGTAATGTGATAGGTACTGATCTGGCGACTCGACTGCAGCCACTTCACCATCGTCGAAATGTGGCCTCCCTTTGTCTCTTCTACAAATACTTTCATGGCTTCTGCTTGGATGAGCTTAAGTCACTGATGCCTCCTCAACAGGTGTTTACTCGTGCTACCAGACTGGCAACTGGGTCCCACCCATTCACAGTCAGGTTAGCCAAATGCAGACGACAATTCTACTCCTGCCGCTTCCTCTCTCGCACTTCCCGCCTGTGGAACTCACTCCCGTATTCTTGCTTTCCTGACGGCTACAACCTCCAGAAATTTAAATGCAAAGTCAATACTTATCTATTAACCACAGGCCTCTAGCTCTCCTCCCTCGGCTGTATAACCTTCCCTTTCTCCACCTATGTATCTGTCATCGCACCTGCTTTCTCAGCTTTCTATTGTTCCTTTCTAACTAGTTTGTACTCCTCACTCTTTTCTAATTAATCTTTTTACATTTATGTAACCCCCTGCACATCAGTGGCGTTTCCGCCTTGCTCGGGGTGAAATGATAAAAAAAAATCTATAATATTCCTCACACGAATTTCTTATCACACTGATAAATCTTTTAGCGACAATGAACATTTCAACTAACTTCAAAAGCTTTAACACAATTTCATGCAGATCATGGAAGACAATTTCAAACAAACACTTTCAACGTATGTATAATGTATGTATTTCTTGTTATTGTTAATACACTTTATAGTGGCAAATTGATGCTTTGGCAATTTCATTCCACTTTCCATTTGATTTTTTAGTGAATTATTTCAACACTTATAAAATAAAAATAATTGTTGCTATGCAAGAATTTAGTTAAGACGTTCTTTTGGAAGTGGCCCTGTGCCATGTAAAATCCAAACCTAAAGTAACCTTGCATAGTAAGCCCCAAGAGACTTACAGTCAAGCAAAGACCGAAATAATTCTTTTAAACACACATTTTCCCAATTTATCAAATCAGTCATACCTGCTCTGCTTTCGTGTCTTAATATAAACAACTGTAAATAGACAGTTTATTTACGAAATTTTTACGAAATCCGTTATGAAATGAATTAACTCCGAAATGTCTGTAATTTATTTGCTTTAAACATTATTTTTAATAGATACTCGTATTTAAATAGATACTCTGTTTTTAATAATTAAACAATATATCTATTTATATCTCCCGGCCTGTTTAAAAAAAAGATTACAGAGTTAAGATTACTTTCACAGAGCGTTAGGATGTATGTGGTCTTTTTGAAGAAGAAGGATTTCACACTAAAAAAAAGTTGGTACGAATACCACGCAAGTTGGAGAAATGAATGTTAAGAGTTTTAGGTTTGTTCTTGGGCTGGTTTAGTATTATATCTTTGATTGCTTATAATCATAGCCAGTTATTTTGGTAAGGATAGTAGTAGTATAAGTTGTTCGTGAAATGTTACATGCGTGGGAAAGTAACTGGCTCAGATTGCAGCATAGTGTGGTCTCAGTATTGTCCACAGTAAATGCTTGCAAAGACACCCATCTATGTGCGATATAGCACTGCAAGAACCCCGATATTATTCAACTGCTGATTAGAGAAGCCTCTTTAGAGGCTACGCAAGAGATCGGGCTCCTAACTACCAGTCCACCATCTACACATGTCACAAAACCTCGTGAAAGCACTACTGTTAAAGCCTAAGGAGAAGAAAGGAACCGACAAACTATTTCTAAACAGGAAACAAGACCTTCTATCCCTGCTTAAGAGACGCGGAAGGCGTATGAGCCGGGAGATAGGATATCATATGTACTCCTATTAAAAAATGTTACAGTGCTTTTTTTTTTTTTTTTTTTTTATAAGCGTTTCACCCCGAGCAAGGCATGTCACTGCCACTACTGTGCAGGGGGCTACGTAGAGAGGAGAAAGGCTGGTTAAATATAGGACATAACAGAGGGTGGGTGATAGGCGGGTGAGGATACCGAGAATGAGGGTTGGGTAGATGAGAGTGTTGTGAGAATAGTTGGGAGTTAGTGTGATAGGAGGTGTCTATTGACCCTACATTTAAACACCTGGAGATTGTAACTGTCGGGAAAGCAGACTTGTGGAAGGGAGTTCCACAGGCGGGAAGCGCGAGAAAAGAAGCTGTTGGAGTAGAATTTACGGTTACATCTTATTTGTTTAACTGTAAAAGGGTGGGACCTAGTTGCTAATCTCGTGTAAATTCGTGCTTGGGCGGCACCAGTGATCTAAGCTCATCGGAGCAGAAGCCATGAAAGTACTTGTAGAAGAGGCACAGGGAAGCTACATCACGCCGGTGTGAGAGCGGCTGCAGCCGGTCTGCCAAGTTAGTATCAACCACGTTACAGATCCTCCTTTGTATTTTGTCAAGAAGCCCAAGGAGAGCAGCAGGGGCACCCGACCAGATATGGCAGCAATATTCAATACACGGGCGGATGGTAGATTTGTATATGTGCAGAATAGTTTCAGGTGGGAAAAATTTCCTGGCCCTGCACAGAGAGCCGACTTTCATAGCAGCAGATTTGGCAATGGATTCAATATAGTCATTCCATTTGAGGTCCGCCGAGAGTGTAAGGCCAAGGAGGCGTAGTATTTTACTCTCTGGGAGGCTAGCCTGTCCCATGCTAATGGGAGGTAGATGCGATAGTCTATGGTGGTTAGTTGATAACAGCTTTGTTTTGGAGGCATTGAAATTTACCAACCATTTCCTACCCCAGGTCACTACGGATTGGAGGTCCCTTTCCAGTGCGGCAGCGAGGTTCACTTTGTCGTCCAGACCGGGTTTCTGATCGATGCGGGAGTAGATTGTTGTGTCGTCGGCATACATGCCAACTTGGGATCTAATGGTGTCGGGGAGATCATTAATGTAGATCAGAAATAGCGTGGGACCTAGGATAGAACCTTGAGGGACGCCCGCGTTCGTCTGGTAGTGAGTAAAAGTCGTAATATTCATTACAGATTCAACAGAGAATTAAATCTAGTGGAGCCATACTTCGGAAATTATCATCCAAAACAAACCCTAAATGTTTCATCAAATGTGAAGTTAATGCTTCAAATTTTAGAATATTTGGGTTGTTGAATCGGCTATTAACAGAGCTTTTTGACCATGCACTGTTTAACAAACATTCTAATATGTTAAGTTTGAGTTTGAGTCTGAGTGTTGTTTAACGGCCTATCAACCTCTGTGGGTTATTGAATGCCAAAAAGGTGAGTTTTTAAGTTTGTTTGTTTTTGCTTTTTTTTTTTTTTAATGTTCGGTTATAGTGAGAAAATTAATTCAGTCAGGTTTGGTTGAAAAATTCATTTTATTATTTTTATTATTTTAGAAAACTGAAGATATCTTCTAATTTTGTATTCAAAAATATATTGCGAGCAATATTTTTTTTCCTTCAAAAATATATTATGGCAATAATTTTTCCCTTGTAAAATGTATTGTTGGTAATATTTTTCTTTCAAAAATGTATATTTTTCTGTAAAAGTCTATGTTTATATATATATTTTGATAGTATTTTCATACTTTCATAATGTTTTGACTCCAGCTTGTGTGTGTGCAGAGAACTATATATTCAGTAGCGAGCATAAAGATCAGAACAATTTTTTTAAAAAAAGTCTAAATATGAAATAACTTTTTTATTTTAAAGCTTCAAAGAACATTTTATCAAGGAAAAAAAGGATATAAATGTAAATTATGTAATTTCCAAAATATAAAGCTTAATAAACTTATTTTGATAAAGTAATTTTTGTCAAATTTTTCATACTCACGGATAATCTTTCGCGTATTATAATTGAAAAATGTCAGAAATGAGCTGCAACGTTGATGGATGTTATTATCAGTCATTTGTCAATGTACCCAAGTACTTTTAAGCTCCTTCCGAGATCATCTTCACATGTGTGTGTTATGGTAACAAAAATAATCGTAAAACTGTGTTGCTAAAAATAATTACTGTAATTTTTTCTGCTTCAAATATAACGGTTGAAAAATTAATATATATATAGTCATTCGCAAACAGATCTGTTTCGCTGTATCACAGCTCATCAGTACGGTTAAACTCTGATTAGCCTTTTTTAACCAGGATTGAAACCCGACCGAATTGGCATCAGTCGGCGATTCTACCTCTGGGCTACGAGCGTTCGGTGGAAGAAAGCAGACTTTTATCGCGTATATAATTATACACGCCCAATAGCCAGAGTGCTCTAATTCATTATTGAATGAGCGATGCGTATATGCCGGAGTCTCCCATTCTTCCAGAGTGCTCAATCAGGGTGTGAGAGCGTAAATACTATAGTCATCCACAGACAGATCTGTTTCGCTGTATCACAGTTCATCAGTACGGTTAGACTCTGATTGCTTTTTTACCCAGGATTGAAACCCGACCGAATTGGCGTCAGTCGGCGATATATATATATATATATATATATATATATATATATAATATTTTCAAATTACAATTTACTACAAAGCTCGGACCCTAACAGATATACAGCGTCAGGGTTGACTTGGGAACAACAGCAATTAAGAGCTTGTTACATGCTCCTCACAACCTCCCCAATCAGATCCCTTGCTGCTGGATGCAGTTTACCGTCATACCCAGGACCATATATTAAGCGGGGAGGGAGAGAGGCACAAGTCAATCCCAAGAATGGCCAGTTAGTAGAGCAGCATCAGAATAAAAAATGAAAAACAAAGAATATGTAGAAAAAAATAAAGGAATTCAAGCTAGAAAGTTTGAAAATTTAAGCACTTATATACTCCAAAGAGCATCAACTAGAAAGTAAAAAATATATTAACAAAAACAAAAGGAAAATTAGAAGGAAGAATACATAGAGTAGACACTTCTGGGAGGAGAGAAAGAAAGAATGGGAGAAAAATAATTTGAAATACAAATTCTGACAAGAATTAAAACTAGTTGAGCTATACTTCTGAAAAAAAATATATATATATAGAATGCAATCAATTTTGCCCCTTATTAAGTTAATTTCTTCGAATTTTCGAGACAGAATAACTTATTTGGGTAGTTGAATCTGCTACCAACAGATTTTGGTTTATGCAATGTTTAACTAACATTCAAGTATACTAAACGGGGATATAGGTGGGGTACAGGTCAATCCCAAGAAGCAATGATGAATAGCCACCTAATACGGCATCTAATACGGCATCTAATACGCCATCTAATACGCCATCTAATACGGCATCTAATACGGCATCTAATACGCCATCTAATACGCCATCTAATACGGCATCTACTACGGCATCTAATACGCCATCTAATACGCCATCTAATACGGCATCTAATACGCCATCTAATACGCCGTCTAATACGGCATCTAATACGCCATCTAATACACCATCTAATACGCCATCTAATACGGCATCTACTACGGCATCTAATACGCCATCTAATACGGCATCTAATACGGCATCTAATACGCCATCTAATACGGCATCTAATACGGCAGCTAATACGGCATCTAATACGCCATCTAATACGCCATCTAATACGGCATCTAATACGCCATCTAATACGGCATCTACTACGGCATCTAATACGCCATCTAATACGCCATCTAATACACTATCTAATACGCCATCTAATACGGCATCTAATACGCCATCTAATACGCCATCTAATACGGCATCTAATACGGCAGCTAATACGGCATCTAATACGCCATCTAATACGCCATCTAATACGGCATCTAATACGCCATCTAATACGGCATCTACTACGGCATCTAATACGCCATCTAATACGCCATCTAATACGGCATCTAATACGCCATCTAATACGGCATCTAATACGCCATCTAATACGGCATCTAATACGCCATCTAATACTGCATCTACTACGGCATCTAATACGCCATCTAATACGCCATCTAATACGGCATCTAATACGCCATCTAATACGGCATCTAATACGCCATCTAATACGCCATCTAATACGGCATCTAATACGGCATCTAATACGCCATCTAATACGCCATCTAATACGCCATCTAATACGCCATCTAATACGGCATCTAATACGCCATCTAATACGGCATCTAATACGCCATCTAATACGGCATCTAATACGGCATCTAATACGCCATCTAATACGGCATCTAATACGGCATCTAATACGGCATCTAATACGCCATCTAATACGGCATCTAATACGGCATCTAATACGCCATCTAATACGGCATCTAATACGCCATCTAATACGCCATCTAATACTGCATCTACTACGGCATCTAATACGCCATCTAATACGCCATCTAATACGGCATCTAATACGCCATCTAATACGGCATCTAATACGCCATCTAATACGCCATCTAATACGGCATCTAATACGGCATCTAATACGGCATCTAATACGCCATCTAATACGCCATCTAATACACCATCTAATACGGCATCTAATACGGCATCTAATACGCCATCTAATACGGCATCTAATACGCCATCTAATACGGCATCTAATACGGCATCTAATACGCCATCTAATACGGCATCTAATACGGCATCTAATACGGCATCTAATACGCCATCTAATACGGCATCTAATACGGCATCTAATACGCCATCTAATACACCATCTAATACGGCATCTAATACGGCATCTAATACGGCATCTAATACGCCATCTAATACGGCATCTAATACGGCATCTAATACGCCATCTAATACGGCATCTAATACGCCATCTAATACGGCATCTAATACGGCATCTAATACGCCATCTAATACGGCATCTAATACGGCATCTAATACGCCATCTAATACGCCATCTAATACGGCATCTAATACGGCATCTAATACGCCATCTAATACGCCATCTAATACGCCATCTAATACGGCATCTAATACGGCATCTAATACGCCATCTAATACGCCATCTAATACGCCATCTAATATGGCATCTAATACGGCATCTAATACGCCATCTAATACGCCATCTAATACGGCATCTACTACGGCATCTAATACGGCATCTAATACGCCATCTAATACGCCATCTAATACGCCATCTAATACGGCATCTAATACGCCATCTAATACGGCAGCAGAATTAAAAAACTGAAAAACAAAGAAAAAGCATTTTTAAAAAAGCGATTTCAAACGTGAAATTAAAACAATAAAATACCATGGATAACATTAATCAGAAAATACAAAAAATAAAAAATATTACCTCAAAAAAGAGGGTAAATAATCCAATGTGTTGTTTTATTTGTAAGTTGACTCTACCAATTTTTCCAATTTCTGATGTAGTTGGATTAATAATTCTAGGGGGGCAGATAGTCTGGTTTGTGATCTTTTTTGTAATGTAGGATTCGATTGGGTTGAGTTTGCTGACTCTATCGCAGATTCTTAATTTCTCGGTTATATTTTTACTGCTGAGCTCAATATTATTTACTAAATATAGGTCGACTTTTTATAATTTTTAATTAGGTTCTTTATTAATAGAGAGTTGTAGTTGTGTGGAGTAGTTTTGTAGTAATTATCAGTTTGGTCAGAATGCAGAAGATTTTAGCTGATGTATTGATTTCTTTTACAAAAGAATCGAGTTGTTTTTAGCAATGGTATTTGAGAGAGTGGAACTTAATCATTTTCAAATCCAAGTCATTTTTCAACGTGAGGTAATGCGCTCAAGCTTTTAAATCTATAATAATTATATTCCGTCAAAAGTTTGTGGTTTTGAAAGAAGAAATATGTTTTCCATCTCATTCCTCTAATCAAGTGCACAGTTTTTGGAACCACTTTAACAAAATAATTCCGTTTGTTAGTGATTAAGATGTTCTTGAAGGAGATGTTAAAATTTGGTTTTTAATGGTGCAATAATAAAAGGAGAGAGTGCTCAGATATAGTGAGAGCAAATTATAATATAGTTTAAATTAGTGGATATATATTCCACAGTTTAATATATACTTTTTCTAAAGCGCTCGATACAGATGTAGAACAATTATAGATATATAGTTATTATTATTTCTTAATAAAAGTATACTGCAATTTAAAATCTATCGAGTTTAGGTGCCCAGTGCACTCTCATCAGGCAGTAAAATGCGCATGGGTCATATATATACTGATAAAGAAAATATATATGTGACCCCGTTACTGAAAGACATTTTTCATTGTCACCTTACAAATAAATTAACACATTGGATTAACCCTATGAAGTTTCACTACTGATGTCATTAATTGGTTTAACCACATTAATCACAAATCCAAATGTTCGTTCATCTAATTTGTCATCGTGGATTATAACCTTTCAATTTGAAAAGACTTATTCACTTTTACTCTGGATTCTGCCATGGAATATTCTCATATCACAAACGAGGAAAGAAATACCATACTAAATACCAAACAATCGGTTCTCACCCACAACAATAAACAGTGGACAAAGACAATTCCAAGGAATTATTCGACATTACTATGAGATCATTAGATTCTGTTATTTTCGGATCATGTAGGTCTATTTATTTTGTACAATCTGACAGTGCATAGTGATGTTGATGTAGCTGATATTGCCTTTATAGAAACGATGGTTTCATGATTGTCCATAATTCTACAAACTCTAAAATAGAAGACTTAATATGTAGACAAATAAAAAACGTTAGTCTTACAAACTAACTTAAAAACGCTGACTCCCTAGAAGTCACTGTAGATTTAGTTAATAACGCATACTCACCATACCTAAGATATTCAGCCTTTGAGATTTCACTCGCCTGATCGGCTCCGACGATTAAAAACTTAATTGGGCGATTAAAGTTTATTGCTTTAACTGCCCGCGGTCGATTAAAAATCTCGCAGTGAAACGCGTTCGTTCAAATATAGAACCCAAAAGTATACTATTGAATATTCAGAAGTTACTTAGACTGACCTACAATGAGATTTGAACTCTTTGGCCTCGCTTTTATTGTCCCGGTCAGTGTAAACATTCGTTTAATTAACGCTTCCAGAGTGGAGCTAAAATGTCTCGGTCGCCCAGATTGCTTACGAAAAGTAAAAACGAACATTTGAAAGAAAAGAAAAAATACGCATACTTCCTTCAACCACGCACTTGCGTGGTATTCGTACCAAATTATACAAGTAATTTTTTATAGAAAATCGTTGAGAAAATTTGATTTGTTATTTTTTATTGTCTATGAGATGGAGGTTGTATTCAAACAGAAGAAAGAAACTACTAATTCAGGTACCTCCACTCATTTGCCAAAAAAAACAAACATCATATCATGATGTTAAAAGGGTTCATACTTAATACAAAGTTTTAGCATCAAAATGTTTATGCCATTATTAAGAGGAAAGATCAAATTTTTTGTTATTATTTTTTAAATCCTTTCTGACAAGTTCTAAACTTTAATTAAAATTTCATTTTTTGTTTTCCGTCAGCGATTCGTGGTGTGTTTACCTGAGGCGACTATTAAGAAAATGGAGTCGGTCGAGTAAAATGATTTTGTAGCGAGTAAATTTCCCTTTGCTCTCGATAGCCGGTCGAGTGATAACTTTTCAATTTTCCAAGGCTGATGCTAACACTGCTTACATGCGTTCTAAACCAAGTCATCTTCCATCTATTAGTAAATATATGCGGGGTAGGACTTGGGACCCTGCCCTTAAACAAATCCCAATGAGACTTACTCCGTCAGGGAGGAAGCCCGCTCAACCCGACTAGGGTGAATGCGGCATACATACATACATACATACTCTGGTGAACACAGAATAAACAACAAATCCTCAACTGAGGACATTTTTATAAACACAGTCAATATTACAATACTGCCCTAAAAACAGCGGCTATAAAGGAAATTAAATCAAATATTATAAGCAAATAATATTAATAATAAACATAATAGAAACAGAAAAATAATTTGGTACGCACCACCATTTAACCAAATTGTTAGTACTAAGTTAGGCACTCAATTTATTAACATAGTTCAGAAATACTCCCCAATTAATAACCATCTTAGAATTTTTAATTAGAATACACTGAAATTTAGTTATAATTACACTGATATTTTTAAAGTGATAATCTAAACTTATTTATAAATGGAAATTTGTCTCTGTGTGTGTATGTGTGTCTGTGTGTGTGTCCGTTAGCTATAGACTCCGAAACGGCTGAACCGATTTTCTTGAAAATTTACACAATTGTACTATAAGCGTCTGCGAGTGTTCTTAGCTAGGATTTGTGTCAAGGTACCTCCGATAAATAAAAATCGATAATCGAAAAAATCGGGTTATAGAAGAAGTGGTCCGATTTTAATCAAATTTGAAACACTCATAGACAAAGACATAAGAAATGTTATTCATAAGTTTCAAGGTTGCAATTCTATCCCTGGATGATTTATTTGACTCCGATTTTGGAAATCGATACCACGATATCCTACCGGGTCTGATCAAAATCATTTTTTAGCCCTTTTATTTTAGTTTTTTGCTTCGGGTTTGGCTCTAAGAAGGTATAATTGTAGTTCTTAGTCTCAGCCATGATACCATTTACTCAGATGACTTATTTAGCCTTCAAGATTCAGTTTACCACGAAAAACACTTATTTGATATCGATACCAGGAAATCAAAATTTGAATAACATTCATTCATTTTTCTTTCAGTCTACGGTTTCGCTTTAACTGGAAACAACTATTGCCTTGTAGTCTTTTGTGCCAACGTCCAAAGAGTCTGAGCTCCAGAACCATGGATGTTCGGCGCCAAAGACTACTGGCGACTCTGTAAAAGAGTACTTAACAAGAGCAAGTCCACAATACCTCCACTAATCAATAATGTTGAGGTCCTCACCTCCTCAGCGGACAAGGCTGAATGCTTTACACGGAGATTTTCGAACAATTCGACTCTGGACTCGTCTGGGATTTTTATACCCGACTTCTCACCTAGCACTGAGGCTCAACTGAATGGCGTCCACATTACACCCTCGCTTGTCTCTAAGATTATCTCAAAACTTGACCCCCACAAAGCGAGCGGAGAGGACGGAATCCCAATTATAGTCTTAAAGAAATGTGCCCCTGAACTCTCCTCTGTCCTTTCTAAGCTCTACAACTACTGCCTCTCTGCTTCCTGCTTTCCCGCCTGTTGGAAATCTTCCTCTTTAGTTCCTATATTCAAAAACTCTGGAGAACCCTACGACCCCGCAAATTGCCGCCCTATCAGCCTTCATCCGATTTTTGGCAAAGTGTTCGAGGCCATTATCAACGCCGAGCTCGTTCAGCACCTCACAGAACAAGCAGTATGGTTTCCGCTTCACCAGGTCTACTGCCGATATGCTAACGACCATCACCGAGTATATGGCGAAGCCCGAACTGTCGCCTTGGATATTTCTAAAGCGTTCGACAGAGTTTGGCATGCTGGCCTTCTATGCAAACTGCGGAGCTATACTATAGCTGGACAATTGTTTGAACTAATCCAGTCATTCCTATCTAACCGCACATTGTAAGTGGTATTAAACGGACATGCCTCCCAGAGCTACCATACGAACGCGGGTGTCCCTCAAGGCTCTATCCTAGGTCCTACGCTCTTTCTAATCTACATTAATGATCTCCCCGATACCATAATATCCCAAGTAGGTATGTACGCCGATGACACCACAGTTTACTCTCGCCTCAATCAAAAATCTCGTGTGGGCGACAAAGGTAACCTTGCAGCCGAGCTTGGAAAGGACCTCCAATCCGTAGTAGACTGGGGTAAGAAATGGCTCGTAAATTTTAATGCTTCTAAAACGAAGCTACTATCAATTAACCATCATAGACAACCGCACCTACCTCCCATTAGCATTGACCAGGCTTGCCTCCCTGAGAGTAAAATACTGCACCTCCTTGGTCTCACACTTTCAGCGGACCTCAAGTGGAATGACTATATTGAATCCATTGCTAAATCCGCTGCTATGAAAGTCGGTTCTCTGTGCAGGGCTCGGAGGTTTTTTCCGTCTGAATCTATCCTGCACATTTATAAATCTACCATCCTCCCGTGCATTGAATACTGTTGCCGTATCTTGTCGGGTGCCCCTGCTATTCCCCTTGGGCTTCTCGACTAGGTACAGCGGAGGGTCTGTAATGTGATCGATACTGATTTGGCAGACCGCCTGCAGTCTCTCTCTAACCGGCGCGACGTGGCTTCCCCGTGTCTCTTCTATAAATACTTCCATGGCTTCTGCTCCGATGAACTTAGATCACTGGTGCCCCCTAGGTTCGAATTTGCACGAGATACTAGATTAGCAACTAGATCCCACCCTTTTACAGTGAAACCGATAAAATGCAACCGCCACGTCTACTCCAACAGTTTCTTTTCTCGTACTTCCCGACTCTGGAATTCCCTTCCACATGACTGCTTCCCCAACGGCTACAACCTCCAGGAGTTTAACTGTAAGGTTAATAGACACCTCCTAACACGATAACTCTTTCATTTTTTCAAACACTCTTCCCATTCTCCCAACTATCTATCACCCCTGTTTTGACACTTCCTATATCTAACCACTCTTTCTATTTACCTTCCCCTATGTAGCCCCAAGCGCAATAGTGGCAGTGGAATGCCTTGCTTGGGGTGAAACGATTAAAAAAAATAGTTTTAAAGCTTTCATTACACCGGGCTATACTGCTTGTAAAAATATAACAATAAATTCCTAAAACAATATAACGAAATTAGCAACCAAAACCACCCAATTATAAACAAAATGACAATAATATTACTACTTGCAATTGTCGTAACCCAAACGGATGTCCTCTTCAAAATAGATGCATTACGGATTCTATAGTCTACCAATCTACCATTTACACTACAGAAAATCATGCTCGT
Organism: Ascarosepion bandense; assembly: GCA_037127315.1. Classification (NCBI taxonomy): domain Eukaryota; kingdom Metazoa; phylum Mollusca; class Cephalopoda; order Sepiida; family Sepiidae; genus Ascarosepion; species Ascarosepion bandense. Next base: position 1,178,333 of record JBBBDQ010001522.1, read on the forward strand.
GTCACACATCATCTTATAAGTACTAACAAATTTTAAAGTTGCGATCGTATCAGCACAATCTATCCTTTAATTATAAAATCAAATTAACTCAACGTCAATTTCCAAATACTAGTGGAAAGCGAAAGATGCTACAAAAACACCTACAGTCAAATGAAAGATTAACAAAAGCTAGAACATAGAAATCGTTACATGAAAAACGTGTCCTTTGCTTACAAGAAAAAAATCCAAATAATTAAATTCCCGAAGAGTAATTTATTAAACCAACGTAACGAAATAATTACTTACTGACAGCATATCATTCACACTCTTAAATATATCTAAAATTATCTCAAACTATTTACTATATGCTATATATAATCCTACCCCTTTTAGTTAATTATATATACCTTAATCTTAATCTACATTAACTGTTATACTGCTATTTACTTTTACTTTCACTACCCATTAACTCGAAAATCTAGAAATCCCGCCTTTAATATAAAAATTATTGAATGTATGCCTATTTCTTTACATTAAAATGTGTTTTTAAATTAACAACATTTTTTGAGAGTATTGTGTTATTGTTTTACTTTCAATCTCATCGTATTCAAACAATATATTGTCTACTTATTTGTTCAATACGTTTTTAAACTAACACAGACTGTCGTTTTGCCACAATGTTGCACTAAAATGTCTCAATATTTATTGGTCTACACCCACAAATCTTCTAAGATATAATAATTTCACGCACAACTTCTTTCAACTATGGTAGTATTTTTTATTTACTTTTAGTTTTTCATACTTTTATTTGTTTTGTTAAATTTCCTCATCAATATATATATGACCCTGTAACTGAATCACATTTTACAGTCTGATGATGGTGCATTGAGCACTAAAAATTGATAGCTTTTGAGTTGTAGTATGCCATTATTATAACAATAATAATAACTATATATATATATATATATATATATATATATATATATATATATATTCTAAAGATATATTGTTAAATATAAAAGACAATGAATGTTTATTATGTTTAATCATGAGCCGTTCTATAAGACATTGTATTTTGGCTTTATTTTCACCTGCGATAAAAAGCCAAAATACAATTTTTAGAACGGCTCATGTTTAAACATAATAGGCATTCATTGTCTGTTATATTTAACAATATATGTTTAGAAAATTATCTGTTGCCTCGATACACTATATATATATATATATGTATATATATATATAGTGACACGCATAAGTACTGGATACATGTTATTTTCTGTTACAACTCTAGTTTATGATCGCCATTTTCCCTGATATTTGGTAATATCCTAAAGTTGTTTTACTTGTATGTGGAAGGAAACTTAAAAACTCATGTTTGAATCCAATTATTTTTTATCAATGTTCAAAATTACCCTATGCAAAAGTATTGGATTCATCAATTTAATAGATTGTTTCCTTCCACACACAACTAAAACAACTTTACCAGATATTACTTACCAAATATCGGGCAAAATGGCGAACATAAACTAGAGTTGTAACAAAAAATAACATGTATCCAGTACTTATGCGTGTCACTGTATATATATATATATATATAATAAGAAAGTGTACAAAAAGAATAGAAAAAACAAACATAGCTATATAGAAAATATAATTTATATAATATAATATGTTATTTTACAGAAAATGAACAGACTGAATTAGACAATACAACAATATAAGAAGGTAGTGTGGTGTTTCAAAATTACTTTTACAAAATTAGGGGACGGGTTCGTTACACCGATATAAGAACAAAAGTGCTTATAAATATACGCCCTCAAATTCATTTGCTTTTGAGTTATTAAGTTTAATTAATGTTTACGGTAGATGGCCCTGTATTGACATATTGACTTGATTACATTTTTGTCATTTGTGTGCATTTTTGGCTAGTCCGTTTCCATCGTTTAACATATGTTGTACTGATTTAACTGAGAAGGGTTCCGTTTAATAACGACATGATATTCATATCATGAGCAGGATATTATGTTTGCATTCTTAACACGAATGGTCATGGACGCAAGGTTGCACGGCTGTATGAGATTTCTTTTCCGAACCGAAGTCAGCCGAGTTAACCAATCTTGGCTGCTATTTATTGTCCCGTTGCTGAGACAGGATTCGTGACACCACAAATTATGGCTCGATGAAGACCAAGATCTGCTCGTTCGGCTGACCACGAAGAACACATTATACAGATTGTCGGGGACGATCCTGATATCAGCACACATCTAGTTGCCCTTGCATTTCGCACATCTCATAGTACCGAATGGAGGGTAATTCAAGAGCAGCTCCTGTGTCTGTACCATTTGCAACGTATGTAGGGCCTTTCACCCTCTGACCACTCAACACGAGAGAACTTTAAGGGTTTATTGCACAAAATGCCAATCCGTTATTTGTCGTTTCAGTCTTGTTTACTGATGAAGCAGCATTTAGAAGAGACACACTAAGAAATTTACACAAGTATGAGGGTCATTCAATAAATAAGGTGAATTTTCTAAAGTGAATTTTTCTAATACAGATAGAAGCTTACTTTTTTCAACGTAGTCTCCCAGCAGTGTCACACACTTTTTCCATCTGTGCACAAGCGTATGCCCTCAGCGTAAAAATATTTGGACTGATGTTTCAGCCAATCGCTCACAGCATTTTTGACTTCATCGTCTTCTTTCAACCTTCTTTAAACAATTTAGCCCACTTGTAGACATTTTTGGCTGAAGCATGTGGCATCATACACAGTTGACATTCTCCTATGATTTTCAACTGGTTTGTACCCTTCAGCAACCAAAAACTTGATAACTGACCTCTGTCAATCCTGGAGCAAACTTCTTGGTCGGCCAACTTTGTTAATCTCCAAAACTCTCAAAGTTCTTTCTTTCCATCTGAAAAAAGTACTTTTGAAAAAGAAATAAAGGAAAAAAACAAATTAAAAAAGCAAGCTTCTATCTGTATTAGAAGTCCTTATACTGAAAGATTCACCTTATTTATTGAATGAGCCTGGTAGAAGTCCTTATACAAACAAATCACCTTATTTATTGAATGACCCTCGTAGAAGTTCTTATACCGAAATATTCACTTTATTTTCACTTTATTTATTGAATGACCCTCGTAGAAGTCCTTATACCGAAAAATTAACCTTTTTTATTGAATGATCCTGTAGAAGTCCTTATACCGAAGAATTAACCTTATTTATTGAATGAACTTCGTAATATTTGTGGGTAGATCCGTATTACATAGTACAATACAGGAGAAGTAAGAAGAAAGAGCCTCGTAATGTTCGGGATTTAGTTGGGTGTCTAAAAGATACCTGGAGTGAGTATTATTTTACAAACAACTTTTAGCAAGAATGCCCAGAGTGTGTGCCACCGTTGTGAAGGCAAAAGGTGGTTATTTTGATGAAACTGCAATTTAGGTAATTATTAAATGTTTTTAAATTTGTTTTATATGCATGTTATTGTGCAATATGAACAAAAGAACCATTCTATTTTCATTTACAGTTATTCACTTGGCAATAAATACTACAAAATAGTACGAAATACATAATTTTTTTAAAACACTGATATGGCCTAATAATTATGGCCGGTAGTGTATATCTATATATAGTAAATCTAAAGGGTGTGATGGGTAAATTGTCGCTATCTTCCTTGTACAATTTTGCAAAGTAATAATAACAAAAGAACCATTCTATTTTCATTCAGAATTATCCACTTGGGAATAAATACTAAAAATAGTATGAAATACATAATTTCTTTAAACACTGGGATGGCCTAATAATTATGGACGGTAGTGTATGCCTATATGAACATGCGTGGTCATCGACTCGCAACGAGAAATCGGAGAGATAAGTTCGATTTCCAGTTGAATCCCTTGCATTCACATACACGCAAATATCCTCGGGAAAGGTATTAATCCATCGCTTCTCTCTCTAGTCACTGGTTAAATAGCAGAACAGATTGGATTCTATAGCCTTGGTAGGCAACTAGTCTACCGCAGAATATAATGACAACCTGCTACGGGAAAATCCTTGCCCAAGCGTGTATCACGTATGGCTCTATATATGAACATTTCACCTTTTTTAGTATCAGGAACCCGCCCCAAACTTTTGTAGATATATTTTTGATGCCCCCTATATGTGTTGATATATATGTGTGTGTGTGTGAGAGAGAGAGAGAGAAAGAGAGAGAGAGAAAGAAAGAGAAAGAGAGCGTATGTGTATCTCAATACATACATATAAGTACTTGCACAAAAATTTTAGATTGTGACGAAAGTTCTTTCTTCCATATCCCCGCAATATTTCGAAAAAAAAATTCACGAAGTGGAATCTTTAACTGATATTTTTCAGTGTCTGGATGCTAAATATATGTCATCTTCTTTCATCAAAGCTTTCGAATTGACCCAGTGTTTGTTCCAAGTAAAGCAAACATTTGACATGCCATTTTCTATTTATATTGCCTTTCACAAAGGCAATATAAATGCTTCAATGTCACATCTGGGGTTGACGTCGTGGAAAGGAGATAGTTTTCTAGTTTCAGAAATGGAGACTTCTGTCTAAAGAACGGGCCATGAGAAGATTGGCCAAGAGGACATGATTCTAACACACAGGAATCAGCTATTGATGTTAACCCAACAATTAAAGTTATAGCACTTCAACGTTAACTATATGACTGTACATCGCTAAATTGGAAGACTTGAGAAAGTGTCAAAGATTGGGAAATGGTTTTCGTATGACCTTTCAGTAGAGAATCGCAAAATCACATGTCGATTATTGTGCATCAATGCATTCTCGTCAGATTCAAGCACTATTTACGGACAGAGTCATTACTAAGGATGGAATTTGGATCCTTTTCAACAATATTTAGTAATTTAGTTGCAGGCAAAATAGTCTTAATTGGGCAAGAGCGGGAGTGCATTCGGAAAATATTCTTTTCAGTTCATAACCAGATATGCAGGGGATCTTTTCTTCTTCATTTTTTATGTGCCATGTCTTTTCAGCACGTAGGCGATCATGGCTTTCCACATCTCCCTTTCCCTGGTGGCTCTTAGCACACTTTCTTCTGTTACACCATGCAACCCTCGTTCCTACATCCACCTCATCAGGCCCTTCAAATATGTTATTCGCTGTTTTCCCCTATCTCTTTTTTCCCTCTATCTGGCCTGTTAATATCAGGTTCTCCAAGCCCTTTTTCCTCATTGCATGTCCCAGGAACTTCAGCTGTCTCTTTCTGATGCTCAATATTAATTTCCTTTCGTTTACATCCTTTCCAAAACCTTATCATTGCTCACATGCTCGATCCATGATATTCACAGCATCCTTCTGTATAACCACATTTCAGTTGCTTCAAGTTTTTCCTTCATGTTTGATGAGATTGTCCAGCATTCACTGCCATATTGAAGTACCGACATCACATAGCAATCCAGTACTATTTTTTTTTGTTTCTAGCAAAATTGTCCTGTTTCTTAATATTCTCCTTAGCTTCTAGAATGCATCCTTGTGCTTTTGGATCTTAGGAATATAAATGTATACAAAATGCTGTGAGCACAAAATGAGGAGTCAGTTTAAATATTGATTGTAGTATAGAATTGATCCCTTACTTTATATCCAGTATGCTTCTGTAGAACCAAATTTCAGCTGCTTCAAGTTTTTCCTTCATCTTCAAAGATATTGTCCAGCATTCACTGCCATATTGAAGAACCGACATCACATAGCAATCCAGTACTCTCCTCTTTGTTTCTAGTGAAATTGTCCTGTTTCTTAATACTTTACTCAACTTCTGGAATGCTTCCTTTGCCATGACAATTCGCCTTCGGATCTCTGTGTCACACTTTCCGTCTTCTGTTCCAACACTTCCCAGGTATTTAAATTTGTGTACCTCAAATTATCATTACTGCCAGAGAACAAAACAAACGTCCATATTTAACAAACAGGGAAGTAATCATTCTTTTTCATGATAATGCATGATCACAACTTTCATGAATGTCCAGAAATGTAAACTGTAGTGGGGTCCTTCCTTTTCATAAAGATGGACTCGTTCAGAGTGTACGTATACTACTGCTATAGACGCGAATGAAGGAAAAGCCGCGTTTTCTTGCGGTAATTGCTTTGACACTGTCAATCACTCAGCCTCTGGGCGGAAAGTATTAACCCACTGGGCAAACATTAGACATATATATTTGGCTGGGCTATATGGCCCAGAGAAGCAACGTTAAAAAGGCATTGTGCCACATTTTGCCCCAGTGGGGGTGTAAATAAATACTGAATACCGCGTTTTCACAGAGAGTTAACCGGAGAATACGAGAGTCCCGAGATAGATTAGCAGTCAGTACACCGTAGCTCATAGTAGCTCTGTGTTCCACTCATCGAGAAGATTATTACTCAGTACCCGTCAGCTTCAGACGCGGACATACTCAATATACTACGACTTCACCTCCAGAGACTTGTACATATACTTTTTACTAACCCGCATTCCTCCACGACATAAACAAAATCCTCGACTGGGATTAAAAAAGCTTCGTTCGCCAAATTCCCCAGCCTTCGTTCCTTCCCATTACCATCTACACTTCCAAATTTACGATGACATTTCAATGGACTTAGACTGACTATCAGTGTAGAGATCAAAATGAGTAAGTTATTTCAGATCAAAACTGAAAATATATGATTTTTTGTATTTATTTTTTATCTATTTCATTTACTAACTTTTCACCCAATACAAGACTCAAGAGCCATTTAAGGTAGAGAGTAAATGATTAAGTTTGTTTCACATAAGAGGTTAAAATTGTAGTCATCCTGGGATCATCCTCCTGGAAATCTGTTCTACAAAAGATATTCCTTGGAAAAGAGCTGTTCGAATATAACTTCCTCTTTTCTAACGGAATACAAAGGGAATTAGGACATAGACACCTATATTAATTAACCTTACCGTCGAACATCCACCTAAACAGAGAAGAATTTCTATACAAACATACATTTACACTATTAAATACATTACCATTCAAAATAATTCACGCACTTAGAAATAAAAAGATAATTATCAATTGCTTCAATGCATATTTTTGACCAATAAGAATTAACACCAAATCGCAACGTACTAGTATACTGTCATTTGTTAATGTTGTTTTTTTTTGGGGGGGAGAAAGGGGAGAGGGTTGTTTTGTTTTGTTTTGTTCTCATTTTTCTCTCGGTCTCTGAAGAAGCTTTAATAAAATTGAATTGAAACAAGTTAGACTGAGATGCGGTTTGTATTAGTTTTTTGGTTACATACGTTATCATCTTGTCAGTTTTCGAAAGATATATTCAACTCATGTATAGATAGATAGATAGATAGATAGATAGATAGATAGATAGATAGATAGATAGATAGATAGATAGAAATAAAGAGACTTAAAATAGATATGAAGTAATAGATAGATAGACGGATAAATAAATACAGAGATTGATATGAATAGAGTAGGGGAGGTAGACAAAGATTGAGATAGATAGATAGATAGATAGATAGATAGATAGATAGATAGATAGATAGATTTATATGAATAGAGTAGGGTAGGTAGACAAAGGTTGAGATAGATAGATAGATAGATAGATAGATAGATAGATAGATAGATAGATAGATAAGAAATGAAACAAGAAGAATGAAAAAAGCAAGATACAAACACACAAGGAGACAAGAATGTTTACAGATTGATGGATTGTTGACGAGAAAGCTAGAGAAATAATCATTTATATTCATTAGATAAATAGATAGATAGATAGATAGATAGATAGATAGATAGATAAGTGTGTGTGTCTGTGTGAGAAAGAGAATTTATTGTCAATATATATTTTTTCGATAGTTTATTTAAATTTACTAGATTTTACTTGCTGATTTAGAGGTTTTAACCGGTATGTTTATTTCCAAGGATTTAAAACTGGCTCTATTTTTAAATATGTGAACGGCAAATTGTTCTAAGAAGTCGGGTTCATTTTATCACATAGTCTTCGCTAGTCTTTGTGGAGACCTTCCAATTCCACATATGATAAATTTTTGAAGTTTGGTTTGATCGAGTCTGGGTCTTTTAAGGTGGCATTTCTCCAATTTAGACCGTGCTTAACACATTAAAAAATGTAGATTTCTTCATAACCCACTTTTTTCACTGCCAACACTAGAAAACGAGCAAATAAATATTGCACGTCCAATAAGTAGTCAACACCGCCGACAATGTCATCGCACACAGCAAGTCAGTCAGTTAGTTAAGTGCCATACGTGATACACGCTTCGGCGATCATGTCTCGAAAGAAACATGAATGACTGGGCAGAAGATTATCCCACAGTAGGTTGCCATTGCTTTCTGCGGTAGACTGGTTGCCGACCAAGGCTATAGAACTCAATCTGTTCTGCTATTTAACCCATAACTGGAAGGAAAAGACGGATTAATACCTTTCCCAAGGGTATTTGCGCGTAAATGAATACAATGGATTCAACTGGAATTCGAACTAGGCTCCCCGGTTTCTCGTTACCAGGCGATATTCACTGTACCACAACGAGATTCATAAACCTACCCTCCAACACTCTATCAGTAACATTTGAGAACAAACTAGAAGAACACTAAAATCTTTACCTAAATAGATCCAGCACCACATCAATTACAAGGATTTATTATATTAAAATATCTGCAATGTCAGAAAAGCTGCACAGGCGAAACGTCTAGAAATTTAAAACGCTCATCGACGAACACAAGAGAAACGTACGTTAGGACAATCCTATGAACTCACTCATAACACACAGAAGCAAAACAGATCATAACTTCGATTTTATAAATGCTACACCAATTAGAAAGGAACAAAATTTATTACGTAGAAAATATTTAAATAATTTATATCAAAGAACATTTAAACAGCACTTTGTTATATCACCAATTTTTATAAAATCGAAACTTAAAAATATAAGAACTCTCTACCTACAACCACAGGGCAACATAAATTATTTCACTTCCTCGCACACAAAACATCCCCTAATCTATATACGAACACTTCTTCTTCATAACACTACCAGACATAAATACAAATTGCTCACTAGAGGCTCAAATGGACACACAGCAACACACACATACACATCTTCAACCAAATCCCTCAGAGAGCAAGTAGAATTGTGATACAAATATACACACAAATTATATACATCTTTGCCATTAGACAGCGCAAATACACGTGATAACTGCGCAATTAATAAAAAAACAAGCAACTCAAAAATAAAAATACCAGAACTTTCTTTTCTCCGACATGTTTAACTTAATGATCAACTTTAAATAAAAAGCGAAAATTTGTTAATGTTAAGTAATTATTCCTTATCTTATCATTATTTTGGATTCTAATACATATTTAATCCTAATTTACATATATATATATATATATATATATATTAGAAACTTTTTAGATATAATGCAATTTCATGGGTAATAGATATTTCACCGCACAATGATGATCTTGCGGCTCGTCAGACCTAAATGATACAACAGTTAATCTTCAAAATATACCCCACAAAAATGTTATACACATACGCTCACATGTCCATATTTAGAATAGACATTTGTAACGGTAATTTACAAAAAAAAAAAAATATATATATATATATATATATTCTACCAAATATTCTTCGCTATATATATATATATATATATATATATATATATATATATACACAACGTAGAATATTTGGTATTTAAATCAGGTAAATTCCGATAGAGACGAACTCAAAAGAACTCAATGTTAAATTTACTTATTTAAATTAACAGAGTAATATAATCTAGAAAAACATGTTACAATTTAATGGGCAATACGTATTTTACAGCAGACCTGGTGTTCGTCAGACCCAAATGACACAAATGTTAATATTCAAAATAATCCAGAAAAGAATCACATCCAGACACTCACGTTCCCACATCGAGAATAGATATCTGTAACGGTTCATCTAATGAAAACATTTCTTCGCTCATTCAAAAAAAAAACAAAAGAAAAATTTTAAAATAAAATATAGAAACATCATAAACGGAAAAAAGAGAAAGAAAAAGAAAAAGAAAAGGAAAACGAACAGTAAAAGGAGAAACGAAGTGAACGTTAACGACTTAGATCGACACCAGCGTCTATTGCAATTCATCTGATTTCTCAGAAAAAAATGACATGGAAATTTCACATTAAATTTAATTTTAAAGATAATGGGATTTATTTACGGTATAAAAATAAAAGGTAAATCATACATTTTAATACAAATTAAAATATAACTACTACTAGTATAATATTATAAATAAATATAGTTACCAAAATCTTAAAAATATTTATAAATATATATAATATATATATATATATATATATATATATATATAAGAAAATGATAAATAAAATATTAAAAAACGATCTTTAAAATTATCTCAAATAATATTAATAAAAAAATATAATAATAGTAATATTAATAATAAAATAAAATATATATTATTAAAAACCTTTAAACAATAATGACACTAATAATAATAATAATAATAATAATAATAATAATAATAATAATAATAATAATAATAATAACTTTATCATAAAATAAAAAACGATCTTAAAAATTATCTTAAATAATATTAATAAAAAATATAATAATAGTAATATTAATAATAAAATAAAATATATATTATTAAAAACCTTTAAACAATAATGACACTAATAATAATAATAATAATAATAACTTTATCATAAAATAAAAAATTAAAAAAGAATAAACAAATAAATATAAAATGATAAATAAAATTTTAAAACGATCTTAAAAATGATCTTAAATAATATTAATAATCATAATAATAATAAAATATAAAAATATATATATATTTAAAACTTATTGAAACAATAACACTAATAATAATATTAATAATATTATTATAAAAAATACTAATAATGAAGCTAACATACACTAAAAAATAAACTTATCATATAACATTAAAAAAAGAGGAAATAATAAAATTAAAATATACGTACATACATACATACATACATACACATACTCACACACATATATATGTATAAATACATACACACATACTTCATCATCCATCCAAATGCAAATATACACATATCCCATATATATTTTTCATTAATATATACACATATACAAATACATACACATATACACGCACATACACATACATATATACATATATATACATATCTATAGAAATATATATACACATATATATACAATTACACCCACATACATATACATACCCGAATATTCATACACACATATATTACATACAACATTACAATCTAAAATATTATAAAACCATTATAATAATATAACTATAAAAAGTATGACTATAACAATTTTGGCAGTAAAACATTTTCAATGGTAAATTCAAGATTTTTCTACAAAAGAAACCAAATTTTTAAGTTAATTTAAATTATAATTTTGATCTAGCTAAATTATTTCATACATATTCTTATGCCTATATTTAAATATCAATTCGTTTCGTTGATTAAGGACATCCTTTGGATTATTGTATTTGATAATAATCAATTTCTCCTCCAGGCATAAATTACATCTGTCCCTGAAGTTGTTGGGAGTGTTAGCATATTTTATTATCCTCGATTTGATCAGTGGGGTAAATCCTCCATCATTTATATCCCAGTAGTATTTAGACAGGGTAGTTTGATGTTTCAAGGAGGCTTTGGAAAACGAGTGTCTGTGATTGTAAAGTCTCTGTTTCCAACTACCTGCAATTGCATGAATAAAACCAACTGCCACGTTAACGGTAGGTGTAATTCTGAAAAAGCTGTTTCTGAAGTCAATATTTTTCCAGAAGAGGACCCTTGCAAAAAAAATGAGTTTATATAGGAATATCTGCAGTGCTCAATGTATGAACAGAGCTGTATTATATATATATATATATATATATATATATAAATGTACATATTATCCTACGTCTATAGTACGACTCAGCTTCATGCGTTATGCAATCATCAGGTGGTTTCATAGATTTTAATTTAAGTTCACTCGATGTTCATTGGAATTAAATATGATAAAATTATGCTACTGCTTTTTTAATAACGAGATTAAAAATTTAAATATTCTACGGTTACATGTGGATAAAAATTTCAAATTTAAATTTTAAATTTTAAAATCAAAATTAAAATTAAAATAAAATAAAAATAAAAGATAATAAAATATCTTAGCATTATGTTGTGAAGTATATCTATCCATGTGTTTAACGCAACTATAACTAACTTTGACATTGTTTTTGTTGAAGAATTGATTTACTGTGGGTGATGGTAGATATGTTTATGAATTAAGTCAAGGAATAGTTTGCCAATGTTAGATTGGACGTTACGACTGAAGGGTGAGTTAAACCAAATAACGTGATTTCTGCTTATTTCTGCCTACCGTCACCCAACTAATAGTAAAAATGACCCTCCTGAAAATCATTGCTAAATAACTTATAGAGTTAAGTTCCACTTTTTCAAAAACAAAATTAAAATTTTAAATATTCTATGGTTATATGTGGATAAAAATTTATAATTTAAATTTAAAATTAAAATTTAAAAATTTAAAAAATTATCAAATGCAGAGAGAAGAAATCACGAGTCTTTAAAATTTAAATATTCAAATGTTACATGTACATAAAAATGAAAGAAAAATTTAAATTTTAAAATGTGAAATAAAAATAAAAATACGATAAAAGAAAAATGAAAAGAAAAATTAAGAAGTAGAATTTAGAATTAAGAATTAAAAACGTGAGGAGCAGAATTAAAAGTTAAATTGTTATAATATAAGTTATAATTGTTCAATAAGTAATATTGCAGGGAAAATAAGAGGCCAACGTAAAGAGGGATCTATATATCAATCTAGGTCTAAGAATTTAAGTAAGTATTTTTTCTATGTGGTCATTAAATCATTTTTTTATTAAGTAAATTTGGATTCTTGATATGGTTTAATATTTTAGCTGAGTGAAGATGTTGTTTATATGGGCCAAATATTTATTTGATATCATGTTGTAAAATAAATTTATCTATGATTTTGACGCAACTATAATTAACTTTGACATTGTTTTTGTTGAAAATTTTTTTTAGTGTGGGCGAATGGTAGAAATGTTTATGAATTAAGTTAAGGAAGAGTTTACCATTGTTAATTTGTACATTACGACTGAAGGGTTGGGTAAACCAAATAATGTTTATGTGATTTCTGCTTATTTCTGCCTACCTTGTTTTTAACGGAGTATTCTGAACTAGCGTTTACTTTTTTCTAAAGTATTAATGTAATTAATTTTAGAATTGTCAACCAACCTTCTGATCAATATAACTCAACTGTAAACTGTAGGGAGTTCGGTTAAGACCGAACAAAAGAAACATTAACCAGCTCCCTACACTTCAATATATTAATAAATACTGATATTATCTTACTTTGGTGGCACAAGTTTTATGCACTACGCAATAAGCAGGTGCATATTAAAATTATAATAAAAATCGTCGGCAATTAAAACAGAGAAGTTGCTAAGAAAAACCGTTAACTTACAACGTCTCTGTAGACAGAGATAGTTAAAATTTAAATTGGAACTTTTTTGGGGAGACTACCACCCAACATAGGATGTCCGTTGTGGTACAGTGGATATTGGCTCGGAACAAGAAACCGGGAAGCCGAGTTCGAATTCCAGTTGAATCCATTGTTTTCACTTACGCACAAATATTCTTGGGAAAGGTATTAATCCGTCTCTTCCTTCCAGTTATGGGTTAAATAGCAGGACAGACTGGGTTCTATAGCCTTGGTCGGCACCCAGTCTACCGCAGAAAGCAATGGCAATCTACTGCGGGATAATCTTCTGCCCAGTCAGTCATGTCTCTTTCGAGACATGATCGCCCAAGCGTGTATCACGTATGGCACTTAACTGACTGACTGACCACCCAACATAGGTAATTTTCTTAACCATGTGTCTAATCTCGGATGTTATTAAAAGTTCTTCTTGACAATATATATATATATATAGGTATAAATGTCCAGTTCGTAGATAGTGAGGGTAATCCAAGATTAGCTTAATATAAAATATTAAGTGTTCTATCTATATAGAGAGCTCAATGGATGTTATCCAGAGAAATATGATATTTATAAAGGAAAACTCAACACGTCATTTCAATTGGTTATAAATTATAATTCATTTCTATGAGGTCTGATGAAATGAGCTAATTAAGCTCACAGGAATTAATTATAATTTATAACCAACTGAAATGACGCGTTGAGTTTTCCTATATATATATATATATATATATATATATATATATATATATATATATATATGTGTGTGTGTGTGTGTGTAGGAAGCGTACTGTAATGTATCTTCCCGATTAAGAAATGATTGAAAAAAGTTGCGATGCTTTCTTATTTGTCTACATTTTTAGAAGTTGGTCTGGGTGAGAACTTTTCAGCACTTCCTCATCTACATCATTTATTTTTATTTTTATGCATCTAAAAAAAAATCTTTTTGAACAGATTTTTACGCATAACTAACGCGCAAAGATAAATCATTGATGCAGAAATATTATTATCTCCCCACACCCAGAGGAGCAGATCGTGTGTCACGGAGTGTGTATTTCAACACTCACATAGATACATCTCTGGAGACATTTTTCTTCGAACATAAATGATTTTAATGTATATATCATATGGATGCGTTCAGAATTGCTGGGAAACAGGCAAATGGGTCTTCGTAACTCGAAGTGACAGGAACAGAGTGAAAATGTGAATCAGATAGATAGATAGATAGATAGATAGATAGATAGATATGAACAGAATGAGATAGATAGATAGATAGATAGATAGATAGATAGATAGATAGATAGATAGATCTGAACAGAATGAGATAGATAGATAGATAGATAGATAGATAGATAGATAGATAGATAGATAGATAGATAGGCTACTATGGCTTGGCATATATACAGAAATTGAAATCAGCAACAACATAGAATTAGGGAAAGAAATGAGTAGTAAATGAATATAGGTGATCATAACCAGGCACATAGATATCTACATGGAGAGATAATATGATTGTGTGTGAGAAGGAGAGAGAAAATGATAGAGAGGTTGAGAGAAAATGATAAAAAGGGCGAGAGAAAGCGATGGAGAGGACGAGAGAAAATGACGATCGTTTACGCCTGCCCGCACGAAATATAAAGAAAGGAAATTACAGAATTAAATTGACGTGAATAAATGTAGAAAATGATCAGCAATTCAAAGACATTGGTGCAGATAATCACACAATCAATTGATTTGTTTGGTCGCATGGAAACCTTCACTGGAGACGCCTCCGACATGCGCAGTATGCCACTCGTATTAGTATGGGAACCCAAAAGCATCAGAAACTGCTCTTTGCATCTGAAAGCAATATTCTTTGAGAATTTTTCAGCAAAATAAAGTAAAAATACACAATCATGACCTACAGAATCTTTTTGTTTCATCTTTTAATTTGAGGACTATATATTTATGCATATTAACGCATTTCTGCGTTAATATGCCGAATGTGCCTTGTGATGCAGTGAATATCGGCTCGGATTAAGAAATCGGGGAGCCGAGTTCGATTTTCAGTTGAATTCCTTGCATTCATTTACGCACAAATACCCTTAGGAAAGGTATTAATTCGTCTCTCCCTCCAGTTATGGATTAAATAGCAGGACAGATTAGGTTCTAGAGCTTTGCATGGCAACCAGTCTACCACAAAAATTAATGGCAACCTACTGCGGGATAATCATCTGTCCAGTCAGTTATGTCTCTTTCGAGACATGATCGCTCAAAGCATATATCTTAACTGACAGACAATATAATAGTTGAAAACATGAGTAGGGCTTTTACTGGGCATAAAGTGGGGGCTCAGCTTTATATTACTATGAAATAATAAACTGATCCCCCCACTAATTACTACTTAATAATATAATACATCACTTCTCCCTCTAGCTATGAGTCAAATAATAGAACTGATTGTGTTGTATAGCCTTGGTTGGCAACCAGTCTACCGCAGAAAGCAATGGCAACCTTCTGTGGGATAATCTTCTGCCCAGTCAGTCATATCACTATCGAGACATGATCGCCCAAAGCGTGTATCACGTATGGCACTCAACTGACGGCTGAACGCAGAGTTAAGATACTGCATTTTATTATAAATTTCTTTGAGATTCCAGTCTTGTGGTAAAAATAGGTAATAAAAAAGATTAACAAATATCTGTAGATAAGCATTCCTTAGACCTTCCTCAGACCGCAACATTTTCCAGGATCGTGAAATATTGATATTTTGTTTTAGAAACGTTGTCTTTAATACAAGTTATGGGAGAAATACTTCTCACAGAAATACTTTTAACTTAATGGTAAGACATTACCTAGATGAAGACGCATTGCCATTATGCGATAAGTATTTCGGAGAGGAATATATGGGATGTATTTCTGTTGTATCCCGTATGAATATAGCATCAAATCAATCCCTGACTTTGTTGTGGATTCTGGTTGAGAAACCACACAAAATAATAAATAACAATAGCATATATGGAGATAAAAACGTAAGTTATATTGAACAAAAGTATACACAGGTTAGTCAATTTAGGAATACTAGGAATACTATTAGTAGAAATCAATATATACAGTCTTGCAGTGAAATAGTATGTCCGGGTAATGAGTTTATATCCAGAACAACTCCAGCTTACTATGCACCAACTTACTGACCAACTAAGCGACTGTACAACTGCACAACTCCCCTTTACAACTACTGCCTTCTCCGTATAGGCAGGATTATATGTAAACATCAGGCGAGTCTATTCATATGTGCAAAAAGGGATGATTCTCAACAGATTTTATAAAGGGTTATCTGCTCTTTCCTGTTTTTTAAAAATGTCAAATTTGAATCTGTGATTATGTCATTGATTGCGTACTATTACGAAATTGAGACATCATCTTACGAACATGAAATTCATAATTTATCAATTATTTTTTAATAAAAATATTCACAAATTAACTTCCAAATTCACTGTCAAAACATATTTCCTGTTGATAATAAAACCGCAAGATAATACAAGACTTGGGTCCGGTTCTTAAATCGCCTCGTCAGATCTAGAGTCTTATATGGAAATTATGTATGGCGTACTACTTCATTAGAAATCTTCTTCCTCTACTATGTGCCTTGTCCTTTCAGGACGTAGGCGATCATGGCTTTCCACATCTCCCTATTTCTGGTGGCTCTGAGCACACGTTCTCCTGTAACACCACGCAACCCCCGTTCTGTCATCAACCTGCTCAGGCCCTCCAAATATGTTCTCCGTTGCTTTCCTCTGTCTCTTTTTCCCTCTATCTGGCCGATTAGTATCAGGTTCTCCAAGTTCTTCCTTATTGCATGTCCAAGGAACTTTAGCTGTTTCTTCTTGATGCTCAATATTAATTTTATTTTTGTTTCCATCCTTTCCAACACCTCATCATTGCTCATATGCTCGGTCCACGATATCCGCAGGATCCTTCTGTAGAACCACATTTCAGCTGCTTCCAGTTTTTTCTTTATCTTTGAAGATATTGTCCAACATTCACTGCCATAATGAAGAACTGACATCACATAGCAATCTAGTATTCTCTTCTTTGTTTCTAGTGAAATTGTCCTGTCTCTTAAGTAAACGTTTTCTTAGACCAATGATCAGAAATAGCATTATGAAAGATTCAATTTGTTTGATTCTGCAAATTGGCGAAACAGAATCACAAATAACGAAGTGTACCAAACAACAAATAACACAACAATTGAAACCATCCAAAAACAGCAACAAATAAATTAACAAACATAACTCGAATAATAAAATATTATCATGATATAGATGTTGACATACAACGCTAGCTTAAACTGAAGGTTAAGCAAGAAGCATCCATCAATTCGAGAAAGTGCGATGGTGGTGATACCGAGCAAAAGCGATGGACCGGATGTTTCCGCTTTCATGACCAAAAAGCAAATGACCAAATGTCGTCGCTGCGCCGCCGGCTCTGCGCAGATGTTCCGGTTGAAAACTAAAAATTAATTAAATATTAAATTTCCAGGCGAATTTTATTTATCAGCCAATGGGAAGCCCAGAATCAAATACAAATGTGAAATCCCAAATGAGCTGCTGTAATCCAAAAAGAAGATATAAAAAGCGGATACAGAAAGTATAGACAGGCTGACCTACTTGATGAGAAGAGCGTAATTAGTATCTCCCTTGACCAAAGTCAAGCGGCTTATTACGCTCACCTCCCTTACATCTTTCCTTCTTCCCTGCCTCAAAAACTACTTACTGACCTAAGGAGCGACTACATCGAAGACATTCCTTACTTACACGCTCCCAAATTCCTAAGCATTAATTTTTTTTCAGCATTTTATTGCCTTGAACATTTTAACGTCCGTTGGACCTATACTTCATGTATTACTTCAATTGTAAAAACATTAATTGATATGTGCATATATATAAATGTGTATATATATGTGTATTGCCTTTCTTGATTTGTAATCATTTTATGACTTATAGTGGGCTATCTACAACAAGGCCAAATTCCGTTAACCTGCGACAGTATACAATTACCCTTCACTAGAACGGACTCTCCATAACAAACAGAAAAAAATAGATAAACAAACCCCACTATACGATAAACAGCGAGGGCACTTGAGAAACAGATTTTCCTGAAAAATATTTTTCCCCAGAAAGAATTTCTAAATTTTAACCGAGAGTAACGCTATTTGATTAATGAATTATGAATGTTTCCTGCATGAAAACTACTATATGATCATTAATATTAGCATTTGTCGAAGAATAATTGCTTTGTTTATGATTAAGTGAACGACTTCTCACTCTTTCGGAAAGAATTTGACATTGCATTTGACTGTAAAAACTTCGGATTTATTTCCTAATACGTCATAAATTATGTCATAAAGATAAATTGCCTACCTCGAAAGAGAGTTCTTGTTTTATGCGTGGTCTGTCGAAAAAAAATTAACAAAAATTGTAAGCACAAAAAACCGCTATAAGTATTAGAAACTATGCTAATTTTCTTTCGTTCCTACATGACGTGGACAATCGCTTAGTGAATAAAGGGCGTTGGTTTGACTTACCGAGGGATAGATTATTTTTTTAGTTTTGAGATAGAGTACAATTTTTGAGAATGGTGCGCGAAAGTGCGATTTTTGCCGTTGCGAGCGAAAAGTTGAATTTGGAACCCGTTTTTTATTAGTACGTTGTCTGCTGAACTGTTAACACCAAATCTGCGATTGGACTTAGTGTTGACACGGATTTTTTTCTATTTCTACTACAATAAAAATCAAAATACCAAACGTTCCGAAGATCTCATCCATATAAATAATAAGAAGGCTTTCGATTATCAAACTATGATAACTGAATTAGTTTGAATTGACTCTCTTAGATGCAAGGTTTTATTTCGGCATTAAATAACCCAATTTGCTGTATGGCGTATAACAAAGTAACTTTAAGATTAGGACAACAGCTAGTGTTTCCTAAAATATAATAGCGTTTGCTTTTCTTTCAAATAAGCGCCTTCATCTTTTTACGGTTTCTCGATTTCTGTCGCATCTTTGCCTGGAAATTTTGAATTCTTGAAGGACTATTATTCTGTTGAGATTTCTTAAAAGAAGCCTTTTTGTATAATTCGAAGAAGATTGAAATCTCTTCTTTCAGGAAACGAGACGAACTTATGATGAGATCTTCGGAACGCTTGGTATGGTTTCTAAGTTAACATTCGTATATATCCTCATGTATGTATATATGAAACAGAAGTCTTGACTTTCAAATTTGTATAAATTGACCAAGTTACTTCGTGTATTTATAGGTTTAAAAAACTTGCAAAATGAGCTCTCTTGAAGTTGCAACCAGTCTAGCAGAATTAAGATACGTAATTCAAAAACTAGCCTACAGGCCAACTGATTTCGTTAGGTAATCTTGCTCTATGTTTCTAAATGATCGTATGTGTGTGAATTTTAGAAACGTTTTCCACCAGTGTCTTTAACAATGATTTATTTATAAAGCAAAGAAGCGCTTACTAAAAACGCTTAACACGTCTTAGCGGAAACATGAGGTTAGAAATTTTGGGACCAATCACCCGAGTGTCTAGATGGTAGCTGCCTTGATAATCATTACTTGAAACCGTGATTTTTAAATAGACTCGAATATTGAACACTGGTGCCTGTGTAGAATACATAAATATATCTCTCATGAAGTAGACTGATTTATCGACATTTTTAAGAATACATATTCATATTCTTAGACATCTCTTTGCCATTGCAGATAGATAGATAGATAGATAGATAGATAGATAGATAGATAGATAGATAGATAGATAGATAGATAGATATGAACGGAATGAGATAGACAGATCAATCATATCTTATATAGAATTTTGGCTAAAATATATGCATTATTCGGAATACTGATTTATCTGTCTTGCAAATAAGTTCAGGCCGATATATTATCCGGCCTTCGTGGACGGCCAGCTAAGATATTACGTTGTTAAATAAATTATTCAAAGTCATTTCGCCATTTTTGCTAGTGATGTTTCAAATGAGTGTGAATAGTCTAGAAAGAGACATATTATGTTGGATCAAAATCATGTAGCGTTTTTTACATTTGGTAGCGATTGAACATATGATTTCCTTTCGCACGTGGCTAATATATATATATATATATATATATATATATATATATTAAAAGTGAAAATAGTGGAAAATAAACTTCCCTTTTTCGGTTGGTGTGATTTTATTTCCAGAAACCAAATAAAACCTAAATACAAATAACAAATAGCTTATGTACTGTTTATAGAGATGGTTCTCTAGCTAAGACTAATCGTTTTTCAATAGTTTCAGAAGTAGAAATTTTGATTTAATAGACTAAGGACGTTCTAGAAGCCCGTTTGTTGATGATGATTGTCAAAATATATCTAAATATCCATATCGCATGGATGAAACATGGATCCACTACTTCACTTCGGTGTCAAATCATCAGTCAGCTGAGTGGACAGCAGCAGGTGAAAGTCGTTCAAAGCGACCAAAGACACAAACATCAGCTGGAAAGATTTTGGCCTCCGTATTTTTTTTGGAGCGCAAGGTACTTTGTTCATCGCTTACCTTCAAAAAGGAAGAACCATCAATAACAAATATTATATAGCATTATTGATGCGTTTGAAGGAAGAAAACGCCAAAAACTGGCCACAAATGAAGACAACACAACGCACCGTGTCACAAGTTGATCGCAACGATAGCAAAATTACATTTCAAATTGCTTCCGAATCAACCCTATTTGCCAGATCTGGCCTCCAGCGACTACTGGCTGTTTGCAGACTTCAAAAGAATGCTTCAGGAAAAGATATTTGGCTGCATTGAAGAAGTGATATCGGAAACTAAGGCGTATATTGAGGCTGAAGACAAATCTTTGTACAAAAGAGGCATCGAATTGTTAGAGAAGCATTAGAACCAGTGCTTTACCCTAGAAGGAGACTATGTTGAGGAGTAAAATCGAATTTTTCCTAAAAGTTGTTGTTTTATTGGTTACGCCTGGGAATTACAGAGTGATGTGTTATACTGCCTTTTTGACAGTAATAACGATTAAATTATCAGTCAATTAAGTGCCATATGTGAAACACGCTTGGGCGATCATGTCTTGAAGGAGACATGACTGACTGGGCAGAAGATTATGCCGCAGTAGGTTGCCATTGCTTTCTGCGGTACACTGGTTGCCAGCCAAGGCTATACAACCCAATCTGTCCTGCTATTTAACCCATAAATGGAGGGAAGCGACGGATTAATACCTTTCCCAAGGGTATGTGTGCGTAAGTGAATGCAATGGATTCAGCTGGAATTCGAACTCGGCTCCACGATTTCTTGTTCTGAGCCGATATCCACGGCACCCCAACGCACATTAAATTATCAATTGATCAAAAAATGGACAAAAGTATAAAATGCAAAGTTGATAAATCTAAATCTTGGTAAGCAAAAATGGAAAGTCAGCATAAGACAAACGATTCTCAGGTCAGTTGAACAAAAATTAAAACCAAACGCTAAAATCTGAATAATAACATGGAAATAATCAGGTTTATTTTAATTAAAATAAGCAAGTAAACCAGTTCAGGTATATATATATATATATATATATATATATATATATATATTGTGTGTATTTTGGCAGCATTTTTTCATTAATGCAGGTTTCATTGAATAATATAGACAAGTTTTGTCTATTAATTTTGTGTAGGATCCGTTCATACCGTCTGATATACTTGATGGTGATGTCGTTAAAAGACAACAAAAAATCACAGTATTTGTTGAATTTTTTCTCGGATCTAAGCTTTCGGCTCACATAAGCCATTATCAAAGAGTAAATAATAACACACAGTAAACATAGAACATTTAAGCTATTAACAATAAAGATAATTGAATTGAAAATATAAGTCCATCCCTACCGTGGCGGATGGCCGAAGACAGTGACAAAATAGTGGTGTTGTGGTCCCTGGTCTGATTACAGACATTTGAGTACGTTATTGGAAATATCGAAATTGATTGTATTCAAACCAGGTTTAAATTGTTTAATGTACAGTGCTTCGAGGATTTTTAGTTTCTGCTTATTATTTTCTTGTTTGAGTATGTACGTGTTATCAACAAGCGTTTTTCTCAGAAGTGTGCGTTGATAACCGTGTTGTTCTAAATGATGGAATATATTTGAATTTTTATTTAAGTGCAACGTCAGACACCGTGAGAGCGAATTTGTGGTGTGGCCGATGTAGATATTATTGAGGTTGTTAGAGATACATTCTCTAAATGGACATATGAATTTATATACTACATTGGTTTTTTGCAAATCACTAACGGTGGGGGAAGAGTCGTTGCGGAAAAATGAATTAGATGTAGTGGATTTAGTGTAATATATAATGAACTTAATTCTTTTGTTAGAGTCTGTCGGAGAAATATTAGTATTTATGAGGTTTTTTTAGGATGTTTTCATCTAGTTGGTAGTTGGAGTGCATCTGGCTACGGTATAAGAGAGTGATATGTTTAGGATTGGTTGGGTTAATATCATGTGTTGTTTTTTCCATGTTAAGCTTTTTAAGAAAATAATGTATTTGTTCATCAACTATGTAGTTGGGAAAATTATTATTGATGAGTGTCTGTTTTGTTTTTAGTTCACTGTAGAAGATCTGATTTGTAGATGAATTGACTTTTGCACGATATAATAGATTTTTTATAATGGCTATTTTGTAATAGTGGGGACATTCACTAATATAATTGAGTGTGGAGGGATTTTTATTAGTGGGTTTTTGATACGGTGAGATAGTAAATTTATTGTTGTCAGTGTTAATTAATATATCAAGAAAAGGAATTTTGTTATCTTTGCTAAGTTCATAAGTAAATTTTAAAACTGAGTTATTTTGAAACTGTTTTTGAAGTTGTAAGATTTCATCAGTATTTTTAATTGATAGTAGGATATCATCAACATATCGTAAATATATTGATGGTTTTGTAAATTTTGCAAAGGTAGTATTTTAAAGGTTAGACATGTAGAAATTACTAAAAATCGCACCAAGCACTGAACCCATGGAGACTCCGTCACGTTGTATATATATAGTGTTGTTTGGATCAACAAAAGGCACTTCAGTAGTACAAGCTAGTAGAATTTTTCTTAGGATGTTAGGATTAATTTTGAGTGGGGGTAATGAAGGATTACTGTAAACATTTCTTATAATTATATCAATAGTTTCACTGACGGGTACATTAGTAAAAAGGTTTCCACATCAAGTGAAGCTATGATTTCATTATTAGGTTTTTCACTCTTGAGGATTTGGATTGCCTCTAGGGTTGACTTATGTGAGCCGAAAGCTTAGACCCGATAAAAAATTCAACAAATACTGTGATTTTTTGTTGTCTTTCAACGACATCACCATCAAGTATATCAGACGGTATGAACGGAGCCTACACAAAATTAATAGACAAAACTTGTCTATATTATTCAATGAAACCTGCATTAATATATATATATATATATATATATATATATATATATATATTAGAACCTTGAATAAGTTCTCGCTTTTTTTCCAACAAATCAAGTTCCCAGAACTGTATGCACGTAAGATTAGTGTAAAGAAGTGTAAAGAAGTACTATAAGAATACTTCAAATTCAGTCACTTCCCTGAAGTGTAAACAAATTTGTTTTTATAGCGTTAAACATGCCGAATTTCATTATTCAAAAGAAATGTTTGGCTGAATCACAAAAAATCTTACTGAGATTTACGATGAAAAGCACTGTCGGAAAAACATGCAGAGATTGGTTTAGACGCTTCAAAAATAATGATATTGATGTTGAAAATAAAGAACGCTCTAACACACCAAAAACAATTGAAGACAAACAACTGGCGACATTACTTCATGAAGACTCGAGTCAGGCACAAGCTGAACTCGCTGAATCATTATGAGTTAATCACGCAACAGTTTCGAAACGTTTGAAGCATTACGAATGATTCAAAAGCAAGCACATTATGTGCCGTAATAATTGAAGCCAGGAGACGCCGAACGGCGTCTTGTCACGTATGAACAGCTGCTTCAATGGCAGAAAAAACAAGGTATTTTTCATCATGTCGTGACCGGCGATGAAAACTGGATACACGACGATAAGCCTAGATCGAGGAGTAAACCCGGCCAATATGCATCAACCGGCGAATATTCATGGTTCGAAGCTTCTACTCTCGATTTGGTGGCATCAGTTGGATCTAGTTTATTATGAGTTGCTCAAACCGATCTAAAACTTCACGGGAAATTGTTATCAACTATATTTGATGCGTTTGAGCCGAGGGTTGAAGTAAAACAGCCCCATACAACAGAAGAAACGCCACAAAGTGATTTTGCAACATGACAACGCTACGCCAAATGTTGCAAAACGGGTGAAAACCTACCTGGAAACGCTCAAATGGAAAGTCCGACTCCAACCGCCGCCGTATTTACCAGTCATTGTCCCGTCCTATTATCACTTGTACCGATTGATGACACATAGCCTGGCCGATCATCACTGTCATTCTTATTAAAATGCTAAAATATGAGTCGCCTCGTCGTTTGCCTCAAAAGACGTGTTGTTTTCTCGACGTGGTATTCAAATGCTGCCAGAAAGTTGGGGAAAATAGTGGCTAGCGATAAACAATACTTTCAGTGACATGTTTCTTAATAATCTTTGTAAATAAAACATTACTTTTCAGGCGAGAACTTATTAAATGTCTTAGATAATAGCCTAGTGAATAAAAGTATTGTTTCGTAAATTTGTTGATATAATAATTTTGAATTCACTTGCTAGGCCGGGCAGTGTGTATTTTAATTCAGTGGAAACAGCGTGAGCAGAAACTTAGTAGACGCTGAGCAATATTGAAAATAATAACTAGAGACTAGAGATATTCCTAAACATTGGATGTAGAAGAAGAACAGTCTGATTTTTTCTAATCTAATTCTTGTAAAGATTAAATAAAGGGCTCAGTTCGGAATTCTCTGTAAGTTACATGGATCGACAACACCTGATGAAGGCTGTGTTGAAACGTTGTGATGACAACATCAAAGATTAGGATAGAACTCTGCATGTGAATAGTGTAAATAATACACACACACACACACACACACACACACATATATATATATATATATATATATATATGGGGGGGGTGAGTGTACGTGTGTTTGGAGATAAATAGGACTGTATAGTTATAACAATATAAAATCGAATAGGAGTTAACTCTAGGCAAAACATATTTGGGTGGCTTACCATTAAAGATAGGTAATTAATGTCTAAGGAAGTCACTGCCGGCCGACTGGCTTTAGGAGGACTTAGGAAAAGATGAGCGTTTGTTTCCTTTCTCTGGTGTTGTATCTCATTGATAGATGCGGAAATGGACACGTCACGCCCAATGTCATCACACTCGATAAATACGTTTTGTGGTCCCGGACAATGGGCGGTCGTAGCTTTGATCGGATTTTATGGTCATAAAAGCTTACACTTGCATTAGTGGTCTGGGTAGAAAGAGAAATGGTTATACCGGAAGTGTTTTATTTTCCGTTATAAACAAGCAGATTCATGAACGAAAATCGTTCGTTTCCAATCAAGGGTCTTATACATTCAACTCATCATTTTGGCAGCCGCTCTCAAACTAACCAGGAAATGCCCGGTGAACTTACGGGAACTGAAACAAACAGGTTTTACTGCAACATTTTTAAGTGTAGATCCGCCAAGCTAAGATCGGTAGACAGGTAAGTTAGGATAAAAAAGGAGTCACCTAATTGCTGAAAAATGTAAATCGTTTGAGTTTAATCTGGCTGTTTAGAACGCTCCAAGAATTTAGTATTCATTTTTTATTATTTCACAGACCTATTCCGTTCCACCGTCTTTTTCTACAAATACTGACAACAATCTTTTTGTCAAAAGAACAATTTGCGGACAGTTTATTAGTTGGGGTGTTTAAACACTTTGCGTAGTCTCAAATATTCTTCAACGGACAGACAGCATTCCAGTATCCTCCCTTTCATATGTCGCTATTTTTGAGCAGAAACTGTTTGATTATGTTAAAATATTTTCTTTTGGTTTTAGAAGTAAATTATTTTGTTAAAAGCTATTCATTTACTCTGAAGAATTTGACATCCAGATTTTGCTAGCAACTGTGAATTCTTCCTGTAACAAAGTGCAAAAAATGTAGAAATATTGCAGGGACAGATGAAAATGTTTAGGGCGGATATCAATAAAAATAGAGAAAATTTCAATGAAAATAGGTTCAGCTTATGCTTAACAGGAATGTAAATATCTCAACTGCTTTATCTTATTTTTAAATAGGGTAAACTCTAACCGTTTATTTTTAATTCATCCCTCGTAAGGTGTATAAAGAAATTTTATATACATCTGTAAGGGGATCATTTGTTTGAAAAATGCTTTCACAATATTTTCCGTGATGTAATTTAGGTGCTTATTCTAGTGCCGTCTAATTGAAAATCAATTCTTGTTGGTGGGAAGACACTTATTCATAGAAATTGCATTGTGTGGAATTAATCTTATACAAAATCCAACTTGAAGAAAATAGAGAAAAATGTTACCTAAATTTGAGAGAATCTGTTCAGCTTACGGAATGTAGTATGCATCTTTGACGCTACTTTTTGTGACATTTGTAAAATTGCTGTCTTCAAATTGAATACTTAGACGGATATTATAAAAAGCATGTATTAGGGTTACTTTTTATTGACTTATATCTCTAAATTTTGATTGGCCATTCGGATAGATTAATAAATGTTTTTATTGATGAATGAAGATGTTGTGTTATCCACACTAGTTTTTCTTCGACATTAGTTATGAAAACAGGTAGGGTCTTAGGCATTCGTCTGACTGCTCTACGACAATATCGGCTCTCTGCTTTCGGGTAGAGGGCGCACTCTGCTTCCGAGCAGAGAGCACAAACCCAGTCGTGGTTCCGGCGAAGGGTAGAACCACGACTGGGGAAAAATAGACAGACATTTTTGGCCCGGCTATATGGCCGGGAATACCCACTATAAAATGACCATGTGTCACATCTGGCCTTGCGTGGGAAGGCTAGTAAATACAGAAAACAGTGTTTTGAATGCTGATTTCCAAAGATGGAGGACAGCCTGGTCATGTATACTTTAAATATTGTACCCAACCAGAAATAAAAGAATAGTTTAACAGTCTTTTATTTTTATCGCTGAACCTACTACTACATTTAATACGTGGAAAGCGTTTCTGCGCAATCTCTTCGAATAACTGTAACAATATCGACATCGTCAGGAAGTCTTCACCAATGCACACCTCAACAGAAACTCTGACAATAAAACTTATCGTCATACAAAGAATGCAACTTGCTGAAGAATGTTGCCAATCATTCACAATATCCATCAAAGGAGAAATATGTCGTAATTCTGGGTAAATTTAATTCGTAATTTTCAATAATTACCAAATCTTGATTTGACTATCGAGCCATCTCCCATGATTATGGACCTTGCGTCTGGAGGTGTATTAAGAGAAGGGAGAAATACTCTTAATTATGTCGGATTGACATGGTAAGGATATGAACGTGTACCTTTCCATATATGATTGGAAGGACACATTCTAAACCGGTGTTTAGAAATATATCCATACCCACTTCAAATCTCACTTACGCATAAATAGAATTATTTTGTTAAAAGCTATTCATTTAATCTGAAGAATTTGACATCCAAATTTTGCTAGCAACTATGAATTCTTCCTGTAATAAAGTGCATAAAATGTAAAAATATTGCAGGGACAAATGAAAAAATTTAGGGCGGATATCAATGAAAATAGAGAAAATGTAAATGAAAATAGGTTCAGCTTATGCTTAACAGCAATGTAAATATTGTAACTGTTTCATCTTATTTTTAAACCGATGTTTAGAAATATATGCATACTCACTTCAAATCTCATTTACGCATAAATAGAACTATGGGCATATGTGTTTGTGTGATTTTAAGTAAATAAACAGATATAAGTATATCGTTTATATATGCATGTGTTTATATATTTACTAGCAGTATAGCACGGCGTTGCTCGGGCTCGGGTGTAATGAAAACTTTAAAACTAATCCATGGTCCTGGAGCTCAGACTCTTTGGACGTTGGCACGAAAGACTAAAAAGCAATAGTTGTTTCCAGTTAAAGCGAAACCGTAGACTGAAAGAAAAATGAATGGGTGTAAATCAAATTTTGATTTCCTCGTATCGATATCAAATCAGTTTTTTTTTTTTTGTCGTAAACTGAATTTTGAATGCTAAATAAGTCATCTGAGTAAATGGTATCATGGCTGAGACTAAAAACTACAATTATACCTACTTAGAGCCAAACCCGAAGCAAAAACTAAAATAAAAGGGCTGGAAAAAATACAGACATACAGGCAGATAAACAGACAGACAGACAGACACACACACACACACACACACACACACATATATATATATATATATATATATATTATCGATTTTCTGCAATATTGTAAGAACTGCAACCTTGAAACTTCTGAATATTGTTTCTGATGTCTTTGTCTATGAGTGTATCAAATTTGATTAAAATCGGACCACTCCTTCTATAACCCGATTTTTTCGATTATCGATTTTCGATATTTATCGGGGGTACCTCGACACAAAACCTAGCTAAGAACACTCACAGACGCTTATAGTACAACTGTGTAAATTTTCAAGAAAATTGGTTCAGCCGTTTCGGTGTCTATAAGTAACGGACACACACAGACACACACACAGACAAACACACATACATACAGACACACATAGACAAAGTTCCATTTATAAATAAGTTTAGATTGTATATAAGTAACATATCTAACATCAGATGGAATTAAATGGATCAGAATCCAAAAACTGCTAAGATAAAGAATAAATAGGAAACGTTTATCAAGATAACATTTTTTCACTTTTATGAAATCTTCGTCAGAGAATGACATACAGAGAAAGAGAAGAAAGTATTTCGTTTATTTTTATTCTTGTATTTGATTTTCATTGTATAATCAGGTTCCACTTATTAAGCAAACGTTAATATAATTTACGGCATTCCGAATTCGAGGAGAGACGCTGTTCAAATTTCAAAAAGTTTCAAGAAATTAACGGATTCCAAGCCTAACTGAAAAACCGTACACATTGCTTTATACCATAAATTATACTAACATATAAATTAATTATAATTTAATATGCTCATAGCAACAGTTACTTTGTCATATATATATGGGGAATATAATATATATTTATTTCATGTACTAATATCGAACAGAATAGAATATATATATATATATATATATATATATATATATATATATATATATAATTCCAAGTGAAGAGGACTCAAAGTTTTTTTTTAATATTTTAAGTGTTATAGCATTTATTTTATTATAAACAGTGCTCAATATAATGAGTATTATAGAGCTTGATATAATCTAAAATAATTATATGGTTATGTTAATTATACATTGCGACATGGAAATTTCTATGTTTCCAGATTAATTCTCATCATCAGGCAATGTTGCTGCTGTTGTGCAGATGATTATATATATACAGAAGGCAATCTTTGAGTTTGTGCGTGACTGTTACCTATGCACACCTACATTTTTAATCTACGCCATTCAAATATTCTAGGGACACATATCTACAGGTAAACCAGGTCGACACATACGTTTTGAGTTGTTTCAGCAATTTTCCCTTTCGCACTTTTTGGCCAAAGGACACGATTATTTACACTTGCTCCGTAAAACATCAAATATCTAAGATGGTTGTTGAATTACGTCACAGAAATCAAATCACACGTGTCAAACGTAACTAAAATATATTTTTAATAAAAATAAAAAAAACCTTTATATTTAATTTTTATTCCAACGTTTTGAAAATTCATTTGGTCAACAAAAAAATGTGAATATTTTTCCTCGTAATTTTGAAACAAAAGAAATATTTTTTTTAAAAAAGTGTTTTTTCAAACAAAAACACAATATGTAAAAAAAAAGTGACATCTTCTTCTACTACTAAAATGTACTGACTTGCACGGGCAACGCCGGGCTGTGATGCTAGTATATATATATATAATTTAAAAATTGTGTAATAGGCATCAATCATTAATTTATACAAGTTTCGTTAAAAATTACTGACAATGTGCTATGGTTAAGTTTTTTATATAATTTTTCATGTGATCTTGTAACTGTTTTCTTTGCAGAACGTAATAGAACGTAATAGTAGACATATAAATCCGACATTTTTATATATATATATATATATATATATATATATATATATATAGCCTCCCAAACTTCAGGATCCTAGTCGATGTTCCTTGACACGCTGATGTAAGATTTAAGCTCAAGTTTCTCACGTATCCGTTTTGACAGTATTCTAGATTCATGTTTAGTTTAGTAGTTGTCATATATATAGGTGTTGCTGGGTTTTCTTAAAATATTGGTATTAAGTCTTGTTTTCGCTTTTTTCCTCACTCGGCCTAAGCGAAATTCATCTAAATGCTATTGTCAGTAATCTGCTGCATTATAAATAGTGCAAAAGGATTCATTAATTATTTTCGTGAAACTTTTGGAATCAATTTTTTCAAGTGATTTTATTACACTGTGCAATTTTTTATTCTGCGAAACTATTTTTAATATTCTTGAAGATATGCGTATAATAAAATCTTAGAGACTTGGCACTTTTTTTGCATTTAGTTTCAACTCATGTAGCAGTTAATAATAAGTCTTTAAATTTATACTAGTTTAACTAGTATTTACTTTTATCTCCCAGAAAACATTGGTCCTGGGCATGAGCGTAAACTGCATCCGACAGCAAAGCCTATGATTTGGAGGTTGTGAGGAAACTCTTAATTGCTGTTGTTCCCAGGTCCACCTTGACACGGAGTGGTAGCACCTTTTATGGTCCCAGCTATGGGCAAATAGTTAACCCTCAAACTGGGGTTAAAACAATATGAAAGTATAAAAAAGACTTTTATAGAAATATATACATAAAAATATACATTTTTGAAAGAAAATTTATTCTCGGCAAAATATTTTTTAATACACAACTAGAAGACATTTTCAGTTTTCTAAAATAAAACAAAAATTTAATTTTTACTAAAATCTGACTAAATCAAGCTCCTCACTATAACCGAGCATTAAAAAAATACCTTAAGTCCTACCTTTTTGGCATTGAATAACCCACCTGTCCTCAGAACTCAAATGGAACCACTATATTGAATCCATAGCAAAATCTACTGCTAAGAAGGTTGGGTCACTATGTCGATCCAGGATGTTATTTCCACCTGAATCCATCCTGCATATATACAAGTCAACCATCCGTCCGTGCATGGAGTACTGCTGCCATTTATGGTCAGGTGCCCCTGCCGTTCTCCTCAGTGTTTTTGACAGGCTCCAAAGGAGAGTCTGTAATGTGATAGGTACTGATCTGGCGGCTCGACTGCAGCCACTTCCCCATTGTCGAAATGTGGCCTCCCTTTGTCTGTTCTATAAATACTTTCATGGCTTCTGCTCAGACGAACTTAAGTCACTGATGCCTCCTCAACAGGTGTTTACTCGTGCAACCAGACTGGCAACTGGGTCCCACCCATTCACAGTCAGGTTAGCCAAATGCAGACGACAATTCTACTCCTGCAGCTTCTTCTCTCGCACTTCCCGCCTGTGGAACTCAAACCCGTATTCTTGCTTTCCTGACGGCTACAACCTCCAGAAATTTAAATGCAAAGTCAATACTCATTTACTAACCACTGGACTCTAGCTCTTTCCCCACCGCTGTATAACCTTCCCTTTCTCTCCACCTATGTATCTGTCATCGCACCTGCTTTTTCAGCTTTCTATTGTTCCTTTCTAACTAGTTTGTACTCCTCACTCTTTTCTAATTAATCTTTTTACATTTATGTAGCCCCCTGCACATCAGTGGCATTTCCGCCTTGCTCGGGGTGAAATGCTTAAAAAAAAAAATTAAAGAAAAATCAAACTCATCAAGCTCAAACACAGAAAACACCGGATTCTTACACTTAAACTTCACTGTAATCATCGTGAAATGTGGTCGTTTCACTTACCTGTAGGTTTTCTCATATATTCTCATTCATTATAAAAAATCTAATTACAACTTTATCTACACATAAATTTGAAGGACTTATTACTGTTACCAATTTGGTTGATCCGAAATCCAAAACACTTCCAGTGACTTGAAACTACAACAAGATTTCTGACATGCAGTTTTTTGACAAAATCCAACAAAGAATCTGTAATGTGATCGATTCCGACTTGGCAGCTCAGATACAGTCACTTTCTCACCGGCGCAATGTAGCTTCCTTTACTCTCACATCGATCAAAAACCTGCTGAGGATGACTACGCAAACTTTGCTGCCGAGCTTGAAAAGTACCTCTGATCTGTGGCGGACTGGAGTAAGAAATGGCTCGTGAATTTTAATGCTTCTAAAACAAAGTTTCTATCTATTAACCATCACAGACAATCGCTCCTACCCTCCATTAGCATGGATCAGGCTAGTCTCTCTGAAAGCAAAACACTGCGCCTCCTCGGCTTAACTCTCACAACAGACCTCAAGTGGAATGGCTATATAGAATCCATAGCTAAATCCGCTGCTAAAAAAGTCGGTTCCCTGTATAAGGCAAGGAAGTTTTTTTTCCCGCCTGAAACAATCCTGCACATATATAAATCTACCATCCGCCCGTGCATTGAATACTGTTGCCATATCTGGTCGGGTGCTCCTGCTATCCACCTAGGTGTCCTTGACAAAATCTAACGAGAAATCTGTAATGTGATCGATCCCGACCTGGCAGATCAGATACAGTCACTTTCTTACCAGCGTAATGTGGCTTCCCTGTGTCTATTCTACAAATAATTTCACGACTTCTGCTCCGATAAACTTAGTTCACTGATGCCCCCTATATATTAATTTGCTTGAGCAGCAAGGTTAGTAACTAGGTCACACCTGTGAAACCAATAAAATGTTAACGCAAATTCTACTTCATCAGCTTCATTTCTCGGACTTCCTGCGTGTGAAATTCCCTTCCGCTCCGACAGCTACAATCTCCAAGAATTTAAATGTAAAGTCAATAGTCATCTTTTATCTCACTAACCTGCATAATCTCTCTCATGCTCCTTTCTCCATTCACTCTACTCTCATCAGTATTCTCATCCTTCTCTTAACCACTTCCTAACACTCCCTATAACCTGTCACTCTTTCTCATAACTTTCTCTCATGCTCCTTTCTCCATTCACTTCACTCTCATCAGTATTCTCATCCTTCTCTTACCCACTTCCTAACACTCCCTATAACCTGTCACTCTTTCTCATAACTTTCTCTCATGCTCCTTTCTCCATTCACTTCACTCTCATCAGTATTCTCATCCTTCTCTTACCCACTTCCTAACACTCCCTATAACCTGTCACTCTTTCTCATATCTTTCTTCCTATGTAACCCCCTGCAAAACAGTGGCAGTAAAATGCCTCGCTTTGGGCGATATGATTATTAAAAAAATTAAGGGATCTGAAAATGTTTCTCTCTATCTCATTCATAGATATGACAGACTTGAACCCTCTGTAAAAAAAATACACAACCATCTCAACCACCTAGTATATTAATTTTTACTTCATTTTTTATATATTATAGGTTCTGTTTATATTCTTTTTTATGCTTTATCGAACAGTATTTTTATTTATTTATTGTTTTCTTGTTATCCACCTGTGATACTCTCTCTCTCTCTCTCTCTCTCTCTCTCTCTCCTGTTCTCACACTCTCTCTTTTTTTATTTTTACAACTAACTTCCAACTGTTTTTTCTTTTTCGCCTTTTCTTTAATTTTTGACCCAAACACAGACGAAATAACAGCCAACATTTTTTTCTTTATCCTTCATCACTTTTTCGCAATCTCTAAATATTTCGAAGTTTTTGGGGTTTTTTTTCTCGAAAATGAATTGCTCCCTTAATCGATATCACTTAGTTTTTTTTCTTTTTTGCCTCTTCCACACAACTTCCGGTTCCTGTTCTTTTATTCATTTACAAATCTTACTCGTCGCTTCCCGTAGCACAATGGCAAGTAAACTTGCTTTCTTGGTATGTTTTAGGTTTCAGTAAGGTTGATAATTAATGGGTGCTCAACATTTGCCGCCTTGTGTCACTCAAACTAAACTAAATAGTACCTTTTGTAGAGTAACAATTAAAAAACAGAATTCACCTGTAGCTCATCAATTTCGTTTAGCAAGTTCGATTTCTATTGTTGACACATGATACATGTGTCTTCTGTCGAAGTTAAGGAATCAACATTACAATATTCGGGGAAAGAAAGAAAAAAGAGGAAAAAATAAACTTGAAAATAAACTCACATCATAAAAAAGGAATAAGAAAGAAAGAATAGGAAAAATAAAATTCTATAATTTTAAAAGGAATAAGACAAGTAAAGGGAAAAAAATAAAATTCAATGCTTTTAAAGGAATATGGTGATTTTCTAAGCATATCTCAGATGTGGCACAAGGCCGAAAATATGGGACAGCCAGTGATGATTGAACTCACTATTCAATTTTAATGATTCTAGCCAGATAAGCTGGCTAACTATTGTACCACCTCGAGGTGCCCAACTTTTAAAAGAATATGACAAGTAAAACGAAAAAGAAAGAAAGAAAGAATAGGAAAATAAAATTTATAATTTTAAAAGGAATAAAATAAGTAAAAAGAAAGAAAAAAAGAGAGAATAGGAAAATAAAATCTGTAATTTTGAAAAGAATAAAATAAGCAAAAAGAAAGAAAGAAAGAAAGAAAGAAAGAAAGAAAGAAAGAAAGAGAAAATAGGAAAATAAAATCTGTAATTTTAAAAGAAATAAAATAAGCAAAAAGAAAGAAAGAAAAATGGGAAAAAATGAATAATTTCAATAGACTCACTGATTACGAAAAGAAACAACTTTAAGGAGAAAACTTCAAAATTTCGAAAATGAAAAAAGAAATCTGAAAAAAAAGATCTTGCATAAAGAAAAACAGAAAGAAATTAGAGCTCGCAATACAACATGATTCATGCGAGTTAATGGAAGTTAGATAATAATTTTTATATTCGTTCTGCAACATTCCAGGCTACTTTGAAATACATAAACATACGCACGCACACACACGCACACACACACACGCACGCACAGGCACACTCTATTTGTATTTCTTTAATTACGAAGCTTTACATATTTTTGGCACAAAGCCAACAAACGTTTACCGTTCCACCTTCTACTCAACATCTGAATCAGGAATATTTTACATCAGTCATCAAATTTGGACCGGTATTTTCAACAGCATAACTAAAGGCATGTACCTATGTATTCCCCCTACCTTTTATTCGGAAACGTAAGAACTGCAAGAATCTCTTTTTAATTAATAACTTTTATTTCTTTTTTTAAAACAAAATTCAGAAATTGAATCTTTATTTCAATGACGTCTCTCCAAATATGCCTTTCTAGAAGGGTGCTGGGAAATTTCAATGGACAGAACACGTGCGAACAGCGAGAAAGTTCTCAAGAAAATGTTAACCAGAAAACCTTACATATTTAGAATAAGAAAGAAACTGTTGGTATTGCCGGGATACATTAAGAAAATGGGGGACTCGTAAAATTTAATGCTGACAGGAGAGAGAAGAAGAGGAAGCAGAAAAAGCAAACTGATTACATAATGAATTTGGGTAAGTAGGACTCAAAGTACGGACAAAGAGCAATCGTATAGCGTCAAACGCCTGCTTAAACTTGAAGGGGACAGGAAGGTGAGTAGAGACATCATCACTCACATTCTTTTGGTACACAACACAGAAGTGATAATGAGTATGAAGATGAGGATGATGATCAGAAAAAAAAAACTTCGTTGGGCGCTAAAATGCTCTCCGGTTGACCCACTTCGCGAAATCTGAAAAAACATCAACATTTTAGTAGAGAACCCATTCTTGTTAGGGCCGACGACTTTTAAGCACTCTCTCGTAAATACGCATTTTTAAGTACCCCCTCGTGAATATCAGTCATTTAAGCACTACACGTGATACACACTTAGGCGGTGATATCTCGAAAGAAACATGACTGACTAGGCAGAAAATTATCCTGCAATAGGTTGCCATTACATTTTGCGGTAGACTCGTTACCAGCCAAAGCTATAGAATCCAATCTGTCCTGTTATTTAACCCATAACTGGAGGAAAGAGACGGATTGATACCTTTCCCAAGGGTATTTGTACGTAAGTGAATGCAAGGAGTTCAACTGGAATTCGAACTGGGCTCTCCAATTTGTCGTTCTGAGTCGATATCCACTGCACCACAACGCACATCCATTCACTCCAACTGCCTATCACCACTTATTTTGGAATTATGTTTTAGAAATCTTCCAATCTAACACTTTCTTCTTCGGATTTGAACAAGAACATTTATTTCGTAAAAATTCTTGAAAATACAAATATATAAACAAAGATGCATGTTGTAGGGCAGTGGATATTGGTTTGGAACAACAAATCGGGGTAGCAGAGTTCGAATCCCACCTGAATTCGATGCATTCAATTACGCGCAAATACCCTTGGAAAAACATTACTTCATTATTTTTATATTAACGATCTTGTTATTATTCATGACTAGCTGTATAGTCCGGCGTTGTTCAGGCGTAATGAAAGCTTTAAAACTAATTCATTGTCCTGGAACACAGACTCAGCCTAAAGAACATTTGTGTGAAAGTTGGTGAGAATCGGATAAAAATTGTGGATTTGTATAAAGGACATACAGACAGATAAACAGACACACACAAACATCTTGCCTTTTATATATATATATATATATATATATATATATATATATTATCGATTTTCTGCAATATTGTAAGAACTGCAACTTTGAAACTTCTGAATATCGTTTCTTGTGTCTTTGTCTATGAGTGTATCAAATTTGATTAAAATCGAACCACTTCTTCTATAACCCGATTTTTTCGATTATCGATTTTCGATATTTCTCGGGAGTACCTCGACCTAAAACGTAGTTAAGTACACTTCCAGACGCTTATAATACAATTGTGTAAATTTTCAAGAAAATTGGTTCAGCCGTTTCGGAGTCTATAGGTAACGGACACACACACAGACACACATACACACACACAGAGACAAAGTTTCATTTATAAATAAGTTTAGATTTATAATTTATCGAACAGCATTATTTTGTTTTATTTATTTATATTATTTATTCGTCTTTTCCTCCAGTTATTGGTTAAATAGCAGGAGCGATTGGGTTCTGTAGCTTTGATTGGCAACCAGTCTACCCAGAATGTAATTGCAACCTACTGCGGAAAAAATCTTCTATCTATTCAGTCATGTCTCTTTCAAGACATGATCGCCAAAGCGTCTATCATGTATGGCACTTAACTGACTGACTGATAGACAAAAATATGATGAATGGCATCCCTATTTGCAAACAAGAGGTTTTAATCAAGGATCCAACCACTTCTAGAATATTACGTGACTCTTCAAAACGAATTGTTGTTTACACTATTAAAACCACCATCACGACACCACCGCACAATTTTATTATCGGAAAAAGTGACATCGGTGGGCCCCGAATCTACTTCTGATTTGAAAGGTATCTACCAAGCCGCAGCTTATTCCTCCCACTCACATGAACAAAACGGTAAGCCAAGGATTGTCATTACGATCCCTATGACTTCCCATCGATACCGGCTTTCAACTCACAGAATATCTTTTCCTAGACAAACTGTCATCTAAGGTTTATGAGAACCACATGTCCGTTTCCAAGCCAGGTATGCTATACTTTCTACATAAACATGATGTATTTCTGTAGTTAGATACCAAGACTTGAACAGGAAATTTTAAAGAAAACAGGAATTAGAAAGACGCTTCTAGTTAAAGTCTTGAATAATCACTTCATAATTCTGAGGTGTATTCCAAGATAAAGACGACTGAGAAAGTGTTATTGTGAAACACACATCGCGGTACCTGTTGTTTGTATATCATTTTTGTTTGTATATAATTTTTGATGTTAAACTGGAATTAATTGTTGTGTAAAATTAGTTCTATACTTTGTAAAATAAATTCCCAGAAATACTTCCCACACGCTTCTCAAAAGAAGATACCGCGATGGGAACAAAAAGGCACCAACATATGCAACACTCACTCTAGCATATCTAGAAGAAAACCTATACATCCAAATAGGGCATTAGTATGGGGAAAACATAAAAACAAAATTCAAAAAATCGTGGAAAAGATTCCTGGATGACTGTTTTATCTTTTGAAAAGATATGGGGGACATAAACAAACTACACAACATTTGCACCCCCAAATCAAGTTCACACTAGAATATAGTTATAAAGAATTGCCATTTCTAGACATACTCATAAAAAACGAAAACAACCACATCATCACAGACATTTACCATAAACCCACAGACACCCAACAGTACCTCCACTTCAAGAGTCACCATTCAAAAAGCTGTTTAAAATCCATCCCCTATTCCCTAGCACGACGAATTTGCACGATAGTAACTGACAAAACCCTCCGTAAAATACACCTAGAAGAATTACAAAAACATTACAAATGAGAGGATACCCCACACCACTAATAGACAAGCGTTTCCAACAAGCAGGAAAAATACCATTAGAATTTCTACGGAATCCAAAAAAACAACAAGAAAAACACAAAAAAGAAGGAAACATTCTAGCATACTTTCCACTCACAACAAAAACAACCCAAAATTATTCACAAAGACCAAAACACACATGGAATTACTCAACAATAATGAAAAAATAAAAGAAATCTTAAAGACAACCATAATAATTAAAAGCAAACGTTAGCCCAAACATTAAAAAGACATCTTTACCTCATCAAAATTCGAGTAACAACACATAATACAGGAGGTCACAAAATGCAACAAAAAGATGTGGAATATCCAACATAATAATAGAAGGAAAACACTTCCAATTCGAAAACGCGACTACATTCGAAATAAAATCGGTTCTGATCTGCAACTCGAAAAATGTAGTTTACGCTCTAAAATGCGATAAATGCGCAAAGATATACGTGGGAGAGACACAATGCTTAAACAATAGAATATCCCTTCATAAAAGCAATACAAAATTATTACGTAACAGGAAATTATGTTTCTAAACATCTACATGAATGTAGTGATGGCAGATTTACCGTCGCACCACTTTATCAAGACACAGATTATGAAATATTATTAATGCAGGAAGGAAGATTCATAGAAAAATACAAACCTTCGCTCAACAAAACAACATGAAAAACACACACACCGAAAAACATACAGAAACACGCATACATATACACATACACAACCCACATACATATACACATACACTAGACTCAAAAGATAATTCCAAACAATAACACAGAACCAGACGACCCATAAAAACAAATCCAAAAAGAAAGAAATAAAAAACGCTCACACACACAGACACACACAGACACACACACACGCCAAATTCAAAACACCGTCAAAGCAATAAAAAACAACCAAATTACCGATTATAAGATAAGCCAAGTCGACAAAAGGATAACTTTTACACACTAAACAGGTCACCCCAGACTAAAACCACTTCAAATTGGGATAAACACTTAATTCTTTCATCTGTTTATTTATTTATCTGTTTATCCATTTAGACACACGCTGATGTGGAAACCGACCATTCAACGTGCCTTTGATTTATTTTATTTTGATTTATTTTATTTTATCTTATTTTATCTTATTTTATTTTGTTTT
This sequence comes from Ascarosepion bandense, assembly GCA_037127315.1. Lineage (NCBI taxonomy): Eukaryota > Metazoa > Mollusca > Cephalopoda > Sepiida > Sepiidae > Ascarosepion > Ascarosepion bandense. The sequence continues at coordinate 1,218,637 of JBBBDQ010001522.1, forward strand.
ACTGATTTGATTTTCTTTCCTATTCTTCCTATTTACTTTAGGAAACAACAAGCTCACAACCAGAAATTCAAAGAAACTCAAACAAAAAATCACAAATTTATTCGCCTGAAGAGAGTCAATTTTAGACTCGAAACACATGTAGCGTCAAAAATACTATTATGGACACTTAATGTTTCATAACATGTTTAATTACAAAAACAATAAATATACACTTTAAAGAAAACGTTCACGGCTTCTCACACATTTTATTATCTCTCTCTCTCTCTCTATATATATATATATATATATAGAGAGAGAGAGAGAGAGAGAGATATCACTGTGCTATATATATATATATATATATATATATATATATATATATATATAGCATAGTGATGATTCAAGTATACTGTCTTAAAAATCTGTTGCTTTCAACGTCACTTGATGTAAAAACAAAAAATCACCACAAACGCTTCACGTAATGTAAACAAACTCTTCACTGAGGCTCTCGCGAAATACATTACTAATTCAAATTTTAAAATAATTTGTTTCTGATGAAGGACCGAGGGCGGTCTGAAATATAAATATAATAGTAGAAATAAACAAATACTGTCAGAAAAACACATTTTTAAACTCAAAACATTTTAATATTCTCCTATATATATATATATATATATATATATATATATATATATATATATAGGGTAGGTATGGATGGAATAAGATACCGTATCTAAAGAAACACTATTCTTAAAAAGTGCGTAATACAAAATAAAGCAAATTATGTTTATTTAGAATTTATAACATAAATATGTCATAATATCACAACAAAAGTAGCCATGTTTCTGATGGCCAAGTTGTTGTTTTATAAATAAGTAAGTAGAACAAACAGAAAATAAATAAATAAAATCAGTAAAATAAAATAAAATAAGATAAAATAAATCAAATGTTGTCATGTTGAATAGTGTGTGGTTTCTCACATCAGCACGTGTATAAATGGATAAACAGATAAACAAACTGATTAATGAATCAAATGCTTACCCCAATTTGAAATGATTCTGATCTGGGTTTATTTTTTGTACGTTAAAATTATCTTCTAGTCGCTTTTGCTTACCTATAATCCTTTTCATCGGTCAGTTAGTTGTTTTTATTGCTTTGACGGTGTTTTGAATTCGCTGTGTGTGTGTGTGTGTGTGTTTTCATTTCGACTTTTTGTTTTAGAATTGTTTTTAATGGGTCATCTGATTCTTTTTTTATTGTTTGGAGTTGTTTTTTGAATTTGGCGTGTGTGTGTGTATGTATGTGTTTGTATGTATGTGTGTGTATATGTATGTGTGTGTCTATAGGTTTTGCCATCACTACATTCATGCAAATGCTGGGAAACATATAATTTCCTGTTATATGATAATCGTATATTGCTTTTATTAAGGGATATTCTATTGTTCAAGCATTGTGTCGCTCCCACGTATATCTTTGCGCATTTGTCGCATTTTAGAGCGTAAACTACATTTTTCGAGTTGCAGCTCAGAACCGATTTTATTTCGAATGTAGTCGCGTTATCAAACTGGAAGTGTTTTCCTTCTATTATTATGTTGCATACGCCACATCTTTTTTGTTGCATCTTGTGACCCCCTGTGTTGTGTGTTGTTGTTCGAATTCGATGTGGTTAATTATATATATATATATATATATTAATCATATCACCCCGAACTGATTTGCCGGGGGCTACGTAAAAGTGAAAAGGTTGGAAAAGAGAAAACCGGAAACCATATCCTAAGCAGGGAACAAGGGATGAGCCTCTTCACCTGTTCAGTAGACGTGGGTGGAGTGTGAAACGGGCGATAGTTTAGTCTATCTACTTCAATTGAAAAAAAAAGTGAAAAGATTGGAAAAGAGAAAACCGGAAACCACATCCTAAACAGGGAACAAGGGATGAGCCTCTAAACCTGTTCAATAGGCGTGGGTGGAGTGTGAACCGGGTGATAGTCTAAACTATCTACTCCAACTAAAGAAGAAAGAAGAAAAAAAATGTCCGGTCAAAGAAATTTCTTTGAAAAAATGTAAAGAACAACCATGAAACTATTTTAAAATTGGCCACAAATAATAAAACAAAATAAAATCAAAGCAAAAGTGTAACTTACTTTTAAGAATATTTCAAAGCTAATCCTAAACCCAAACGCACTTGTACAACGCCAGTAGAGAAAAAGAATTATTTTATCTTTTGGCTGAGGGGTGGTGGGGTTCAACTAGATATATATATAATATCTTTTTCTGAATTATTTTCCGGCGTATATTGACCGACCAGTCCTCCTAGTTTCATGTGCTTTCAGGCAATCATCAAACAGACAGTTACCTACTGCATGATAATTACGGGCAAACGCATTAAACTAGAAGAAAATAATTAAAAAAATAATATTAATGATTTGCCAGTATAACTATTCTTATCTTGTCTCTATTTGTAGTTTAATTCTTGTGGGGTAGAATTAACTAAACGCACACATACACACACCGAGAGATGACAGTCTGTGCCTGTAATGAATTGTTGTTCTTAGTTACCACTTTATATATATACATATAGCATAGTGATGATCCACGTATACTGTCTTAATATGTATAGGAAAGTATATTAAAACGTTTTGAGTTTGAAAATGTGATTTTTTTTTTACAGTATTTGTTTATTTCTACTATTATACAAATTACAAAACATTAACTTAGTCCGCGATGATAATATCCTAATAACTATGGATGTTACGTCTCTGTACACGAACATTCCACATGTTGAAGGAGTATCAGCCTGCCATGAGTTCCTTAAAAGCAAACTACCTAACAACCAAATCACAGATATATGCCAATTAGTAAATTTCATCTTAACACACAATAATTTTAAATTCAACAACAAACACTATTTACAGATCAGTGGCACAACAATGGGCACGAAAATGGCACCTAGTTATTCCAATATCTTTATGCACATTCTAGAAAGAAAGATACTAGACAATTCACAATACAAACCATCACATTATTTTAGATACATTGATGACATTTTCTTAGTATGGACTCATGGAGTAGAAAAATTAAAAAACTTTTTTACTTTCTGCAACAACTTCCATAATAAAATTAAATTTACCATGGAGTACTCAAACACATCCGTCCCTTTCTTAGACGTCATGACAAAATTAAACAAACATACACTTTCCATCAGTCATACAACAAACCCACAAGCCAACATAAATTCCTACACTTTAACAGTTGTCATTCCCTTAAATTAAAAAAATCTATCGTATACAGCTCATTTCTAAGAATCAAACGCATATGCTCAGACCATCGAGATTATCTAAACAACATTAACAACCTATCAAAGCAATTTCTAAAATGTAAATACCCAATAAAAATAATAAAAAAAGCACTAAATAAAACCATCCACATAGATCGTAACACACTTCTCACATACAAGAAAAGAAAAAACAACAACCGAACCCCCATGGTTTTTAACCACAATCAACATTCACACACACTTATCAAAAATTATCACAAATATCTAAAAAACACAAACCTATCAGGGAATTTAAAATGTCAGAAACCCAGGTGCCTAATTTGTAAACATTTGGTAAACGACACAATATTTTCTGTCCCCAACACCAAAATCAAATTGCAGCCACCACGCCTCACTTGTGACAGCGAAAACATTATATACCTCCTCTTTTGTTCAATATGTCACAATAGTGTATATATTGGCGAATCCAGTAATAGCTTTAGATTTCGCTTCAATAATCACAAACTTAATAGACGCCAAAATAATCAATATTCCCCAATAGGAGCACATTTCAATCAACCGGGTCACACCTTAGAAAATTGCAAATGTTTGCTAATAGACTCCAATTTTAGTTCTACATACGCACACAGAAAGAAAGAAAAATACTGGATTTTAAAATTAAATAAACACAAGCTAGGGTTAAATTGGGACTTAGGTGCTTTGAATCTTTACAAAGTTCAATAACTAAACGTTTTTAGATACATTTAAAAATATTTTTTAAACTTTTTTAGATACAATTAAAAAGATTTTTTTTATCTAAAACAAATTTACAAGCATTATTAAAGATAGGTTTACGTTTACAAACATAATTTTTTAAAAAGATCTGTCGCTCTCAACGTCACTTGATGTAAAAACAAAAACTCTCTCCACAAACGCGTCACGTGATGTAAACAAACTCTTCATTGACGCTCTCGCGAAATCTCACGAAATACGTTACTAATTCAAATTTTAAAATCATTTGTTTCTGATGAAGGACCGAGGGCGGTCTGAAATATAAAATATAATAGTAGAAATAAACAAATACTGTCAAAAAAACACATTTTCAAACTCAAAACGTTTTAATATTCTTTCCTATATATATATATATATATATATATATATATATATATATATATACATATATATGTGTGTGTGTGTGTGTGTGTGTGTGTGTGTGTGAAGATGCATGACAAATATAGGCACCTCTATTTTGAAACAAACGCCCGTTATTCAATTATCTGAATAATTCTCGAATATTACACAATTCTGTATAATGTGATGGAAGGAAAACATTTCTATATTCGGACAATGACATTTATTCAAAGATCTAAACAATTCAAGAATATTCATTTATGCACATTAAAATTCGGTAGAGTTATTACCGACAGATTCGATTTGCTTTACAGTCTCAGTAAAGTAATTTATCAGTTATTCTACCTTGTCTCTGTGGAATTCTAACTGAACGCCATTCAGACTTCTCGATAAACTTCTCTTTGATACACTGCTCATCTTATTTTACGATTATCTTATCAAAAAGATTTAGAAGATCTTCAACAACTTTCAAGTCAGTAGAACGATATGATCAGGAACACAACTTAACCCTGTCCCAGCGAGGTTATCTTAGAGTTGTGAAAGATATAGTTTTAAAATGCCTTGTAGATTTAAATAAATGCTTATATTGTTTGATATTTAACTGGATTTTTCTGTTATTTTTATTATCTTTAATTTATTATTTACTATTTCATGCAGTAAAGGGTGTGGGGTTTGAAAGGTACCATATATATTTGAGTATAATGCGATTCTTTATGTTCGTTTTTTACGCTAAAAATAAGGGGGCCCAGTGTTGCTTGATAAGGATTAAAAATCATGCATTTTCGGTGACCGCCACCTACCTAGAAGCCTATATTTTCACGATGACTTTCAGTCAGTGAAGTGTCATACGTGATATTTTCTTGGGCGATCATGTCTCAAAAGAGACATGACTGACTGGTCAGAAGATTTTCCCCACAGTAAGTTGCCATTATTTTCTGCAGAAGACAGGTTGCCAACCAAAACTATAGAGCCCAATCTGTCTTATTATTTAACCCATAGCTGGAGGGAAGAAACAGATTCATATCTTTTCCAAGGATATTTGCGCGTAAGTAAATGCAATGAAATCAACTAGAATTCGAACTCGGCTCTCCTATTTTTCGTTCAGAACCGATATCCACTGCACCATGTACACGGTACATTTAATGGTACAGGTATACTTCTTTAGCCTGAGTCTTGTTGCCGACATTCTGTTGCTACGTAAACAGCAGAACATAATTCCTTCGTATGCCACTTAAAATATACATATGCCTTATATAAATGAAGAATTAATAAAGTTTCAGCAACAAATACAGTACACATTTACAGAATCTCAGTTTCCAGTAAAATAAAGCAAAACCACTTATATTGGGTACATTTTACTTAGAGTGACTTTAGTTATCATAACCAAAAGTATGTACCTCTACCTGTGGGGCACCCTGTGTGATGCACCGGCAAAATTCTGACTAAAAGTTTACCATTGGAAAGACATTATCTCAACGATGTAAAAACAAACACAAATGTGAGAAATCTTTTAATTTTTGTTGGAAAGTGGGCAGCGAATATCGGCTCGGAATGAGAAATCTGAGAGCCGAGTTCAAATTCCAGTTGAATTCATTGCATTTACTTTCACACAAATAACCCTGGGAAAGGTATTGATCCGTCGCTTCTCCCTTCAGCTATAGGCTAAATAGCAGAACAGATTGCGTTCTATAGCCTTGGTTGTCAATCCGTCTACCACAGAAAGTAATGGAAACCTAATGCGTGAAAATCCTCTGCCCACTCTTTTGAGACATGATCGCCCAAGCGTGTATTACTTATGGCACTTAAATGACTGATTAATTTTTCATTTATATAAAGTATTTGTTGATTTTGAATGGCATACACACTGGATAACGTTTCGCTCTAAATGTAGCAACGAAAGGGAAGAAATTTAGGCTACGTAGGAAGTGCCTTGTGGTGCAGTGGATATCGGCTCGGAAAGAGAAGTTGGGGAGTCGAGTTCGAATTCCAGCTGAATTCTTTGAATTCACTTACGCATAAATACCCTTGGGAAAGGTATTAATCCGTCTCTTCCCTCCAGTTATGGGTTAAATAACAGGACAGATCGGGTTCTATAGCCTTGCCTGGCAACCAGTCTACCGAAGAAAGCAATAGCAACCTAGTGCGAAATAGTCTTCTGTCCAGTCAGTCATGTCTTTTTCGAGACATCATCACCCAAGCATATCACGTATGGCACTTAACTGACTGAAGGTGCAAACTGAGGGTAAAGGATCTTCCGTAATCAGGCATGAACGAAAAGAAAAGTACGGCATCTCAATCTTCGTATCAGATATTTAACGGGAAGTGGTTTTCTGACTATTTTGGGGTAGGTTTGTAAAAAAAAAATGAAAACCATTTATTTACTCGAAAATATGTCCAGGATGATGCCCAGTATTTCAATTTTCGCTATGATTGGCCTATTAGTATTTCTTAGAAGCTGGAGTAGCATTATTTACGCGAGATATATGAAAAAAATCTGGTTTTTCACCTAAAAAATTCATGAATCGCACGATGCATGAAGTAGGCTTATACATGAGTATTATATACATGGAAATAAACTACATGTTTATATTTGATAGGTTCATTTACAATGCAAAGAAGCCATGGCCTTAGAAATATTTGTATGCTGAAGTTATACAGAATCTGCATTGAAAGATTAAATAAAACTATATCTAATTTTGTAAATTACAAAATTCTTATATCAATACAAATATGCAGATATCAGAAAAGACAAAATTTCCATTTGTGGAATCGATACCACATAGAGTTACTGCACATCGCCGAGGTAGAGGTTGGATATACATGATACTAAACATCTAACCGATGATTTTTGGAATGCCGTTCTGTTCTTTACCAAGTAATGCAGTCCTGGGTATGATAATAAACTACATCCAGCAGCAAGGCCTCAGACCGGAAAATTAAATAGCGTGAAACTATCTCTTAATTTTTTTTATAATCATATCGCCCCAAGCAAGGCATTTTGGTGCCACTGTTTTGCAGGGGGTTACATAGGAGGAAAGTTATGAGAAAGAGTGACAGGTTAAAGAGGGTGTCAGGAAGTGGATAAGAGAAGGATGAGAATACTGATGAGAGTGGAGTAGACGGAGAAAAGAGCACGAGAGAGAGGATGCAGGTTAGTGAGATAGGAGATGACTAGTGGCTTTACATTTATGTTCTTGGAGATTATGGCTGTCGGGGAAGCAAGTACATGGAAGGGAATTCTACAGGCAGGAAGTGCGAGAAAAAAAGCTAGTGGAGTAGAATTTTCTTTTACAATTTATTGGTTTCACAATAAAAAGATGGGATCTAGTTGCTAATCTTGTGGCTCGAGTAAATTTATGAAAGTATTTTATAGAAGTGACACAGGGAAGCCACATTGCGCCGGTGAGAAAGTGACTGTATGTGAGCTGCCAAGTCAGGATCTATCACATTACAGATTCTCGGTTGGATTTTGTCAAGGACACCTAGGTGGATAACAGGATAACCCGACCAGATATGACAGCAGTATTCAATGCAGTAATCAATTAATGTTTTTCCTAGGTCCACCTTGACACTGGGTGGTAGCACCGGTTAGGGTTTCAGCTATTGGCAAATAGTGAACCGGCAAAGACAAGGCACAATGAAAATAAAAAACATACATTTTTATAGCAAAAATACCAGGAATACATTCTCATAGTAAAAAGATTACCAACAATTCGGATTTATAGTAGAATGACCAACGATATATTTTATAGAAAAATGAGCAATAATACATTTTATCTGTAGTAGAATCTATAAACTTCTGTTCAAAATATTTAGATTTCGATATTAAATTCAAATTCACTAAACCAAATCAAGTAATTATTAAGAGAGCAAATTGTTTTTCAAACTATAACCGAAAAGCTATCATTTTTTATCTGGTATTTCAAGTGGTTCAAACAAAACTACCTTTTAATATGTCTTTATACCCATACGCTATACTTGCTTGAAAATTGAACTGATGAGAACTTATCTAGAAAGATAGCATTTAAGGGCTTATCATACTTATCTGCTGCTTTCTCTGTTAGACGTTTGATGATTTTTATAAAGTGGCTTTCTTCTGTCTGCTCCGATATTATTATGTATGCGATGAAAATACTATAAACCTATTTAAAGGTAGGGTTGATTACAAAACAGTTTACGATATTTGCTACATTGACATAGAGTTATTTCTTTTTAATGTCCTGCCACAACGGACAAAAATCCTTCTTTGAAAAACACTGAAAGAGAACAAAGGTTTCCTTAAGTGAAGGGTCATCAAAACGACAACGTGATGAGAAATAACACCCATTTCGACTTCTACTAATATACACTACCAGCCATAATTATTAGGCCACCCCAGTTCTTTAAAAGAAATGATGTATTTCATACTATTTTTAGTATTTGTTGCCAAATGAAAATAGACTGTCTTTTTGTTTATTATTACTTTGCAAAATTTTACAAGGCAAGGAAGCAAAGACGAACACGTCTGAATCACCCTAAATTTTCTTCATTCTTTCATTGATGAAATTGCAATATAGGTAATTATTAAATATTCATAAATTCATTTGATGCACATGTTATTGTGCAATATTAACAAAAGAACCATTCTATTTTCATATACAATTATTCACTTGGCAATAAATACTAAAAAATAGTATGAAATACATAATATTCTTATAACACTGGGGTGGTCTAATAATTATGGCCGGTAGTGTATATGCTAAATATATTTCATATCTGTTTAGGGGAGAGATATTTTTAAATATCTTGCCACGTTGGCTATCTTGAAGTGTGATATATATATATATATATATGAAATTACTTTTCGCATCTCACGAAACCACTCATTTAAAAACATTGAACGCGAAATGATTTTTTCCTTTCCTTTAAGAACGAGGCTGAAGATGAGACTAACACTGAATCCCTAATTTCAGTTGTTTTGACGCTAATATTTCTCATGAATCAATTGACCATTTTCAAGATCTAATAATTCCTAGAGTACGAAAGATTGCGAGTGGACGTTCTATTACTTAGCTTGACTTAATTTAAGGTAAAATCTAATTAAAACAATACTGACAATTTACTTTTCTCTTTACATGAATTAATTATCAGTGAGTATATTTTCATTAAATGTCAAATCTGAATTGATAATTTATATTGTCATATGTCATATCTATGTAGAGGTAGGTGCTTGAAAAACTATATGCGCAGTTACCGCCGTTCGCCACCATATTGTGACGTCAGCGTTTTGCGATGACTGTTTGGCCCTAGGCCAAGCGAACGTCCTTGATTAGCAACATATGGGCCACAATGGCGACGGGGTGACCGTAAAACACGATTTTTTATGTCAAAATATGGCTGACGCACAATATTTATGCTCGGATGAATTTATTGCCTCAAATATCAAGCGTTTTATAAGTGATTCTGTTATTTCGTTCGCCAGCATCGCCATTGCATGGGACGAGAAGCGCAACCAAGCAGCCATTTTGGAGCGTTTCTTTCTTTATTTATTTCTTTCTTTTTCCATTGCTCTCTCTCTCTCTCTCTCTCTCTCTCTCTCTCTCTCTCTCTCTCTTTCTCTCTCTCTCTCTCTTTCGCTCATTCCAATTCTCTATCTCTCTCTCATTCTTTATCTCTCTCTCTCTCTCTCTCTCTCTCTCTATATATATATATATATATATATGTATATATATATATATATATACGATTCTTTTATTTCGCAATTCTTGATTATACCAATGATAAAGTCAAAATAAATGAAAATAAAGTAGATAATGTAATGCATGACAAATATCAATTTATGGAGGATGCGTCGAATCGTTCACGGGTAATCAAAATTTTCATCAGTAAACACATTTTTGTAGCTTTAAATGTTATTGTGTGTGAACGTTGACGTGGGCACATATGCAGGAAGAAAGGAATTACAAATTTATGTTTAGGTCTAGTAATAATAAATGGGATTGGTGCGAGGTGTTGTTTTCAATATTAAATATCCTCCCAGTAAGAGGCTATCGATAACTGATTTGATTAGAAGTAAGCGCAATGCGGCCCTTCCAGATAGATAGATAGATAGATAGATAGATAGATAAAAACAGACATATATATATATATATATATATATATATATATATATATATATATATTAATTCAGATACTTCAATCCAAGGGAAAAAAGCAGGAAGGTAAATTCTAAAAAACCCGATCCTAATTAATATTAAAAATTTATTTTAATATTAAAAATGATACAGGAAGTGAGCTCCATGTAATAAAATATTACAGAGCAAATATATATTAAAAAAGGATTAATTCAGGTTTTTTCTGTTGCTGAGGTGATGTGTCGTCCCCCGTGGGGATCTTCATATCGAAATGGCCATTCAACATCTTTGAATTAATCCTTTTTTAATATATATATATATATATATAGAGAGAGAGAGAGAGAGAGAAAGGAAGAGAAAGAGAAGGAGAGATGATCAGACTTAGATAGATAGATAGATAGATAGATAGATATGACCTGATTGAGATAAATTGATAAAAAAAGACATATTTATGTATATACACAGAGAGAGAGAGAGAGCGATCAACAGACACAGATAGATAGATAGATAGATAGATAGATAGATAGATAGATAAGAACAGACATATATATATATATATATATAGAGAGAGAGAGAGAGAGAAAGATTAACAGACTTATATAGAGAGACATATATGAACAGAGATAGATAGATAGATAGATAGATAGATAGATAGATAGATAGATAGATATGAATAGACTGATGCATATAAATATGAACACACTGAGATATATAGATAGGTATGAACAGTCTAAGATAGATAGATAGATAGATAGATAGATAGATAGATAGATAGATAGATAGATAGATATGGTTATATGATATGATATGTATTTGATAGCAAAAAACTTCCGATCGATTTACGAGATAATCTTTTTGTAAATTTGCGGTCATTACTTTCATTTGCAGATTCGTTTTAGTAAATTCTGCTATCGCTTAGACAACTTTATTTTTTCATTCAACCAAAACCTTTTTTCCCCAAGTAAAGAACAGCTCTCGATACTTTTTGCAATCGTATATGCGATGGAAACATTTTCATTTTTAAAAACTTTATAAAGACAAAAATAATTTATACAAGATATGTCGAATATGACAGGTAACGTTAGGCATGTCTTTCCTCAAAGTGAAAGGGGTTAACCCCTAATAGATTTAAACCCATCAAGCCGTTATCTCTCATAATCAAAATGAGAATTGGCATGAATTTTTCAGGGATTGATCGGGGTGTTATTTCCCGTTGCCTTCTCCACGATTGTTAGCCATTGACCATTGAGTTTGTTTATTTTAAAGTTTCGTTATAGATAGAATCAGAAAGAGGAAGAGTGGAAACTTATAAGATACAAAACGGGGAAAGAATAAACTGTGAATTTTGGCACTTATAGAAAGCAAGAGGAATAGACAGAAACACCAAATAACGATCTGACAAGCGTGAATAGTTTAATGAATAAGTAGTGAGAGATAGAATCAAAAGCCAACTATTTCCTAGAACGGCACAGTATAGGATTCTGTGAAGAGCAATGATCGTTTACTTCCTAAAGGTAGACGCAATTAGAAGAAGAATGAATGAATGAAAAGCCTTGCTTTTAATAATTGTTGTCTGATATAACTTTGAAGTTACCATGAATCTGCTCAGTTAAGGTGCAGTAGTTTTACTTATAAAAGTTGTATTGACAAGCGGTTTTTTAGAGTAAAGTGCACGATATCGAGTTGAAGATAGACTGCTGATATGTTTGATGCAATTAATTTGTCATTTTAACTGGGCAGATTCATGCAGACTTCAATGTTTCGTGAGGACACCATTATTATATCATGATGAGTGAAGATCACAACGGTGTCCTCCTGAAACTCCAATGAAGGCATGAACCTGCTCAGTTAAAGTGACAAATTATTTGCATTTATATATATATATATATATATATATATATATATATATATTATTTTTGATCGATACTCGTATTTAGATAGATATTCTGTTTATAATCAAACAGTATATATATTTGTTTCTACCGGCCTGATTATTTACGATAAATTTTTCTTACTAAAGTGTGTGTCATTCAGCAGAATTGGAACCTGCGTCCCCTATCCACACAGGGGAATCCACCAAATGATCTGGTGCGTCTAAGACCTCTCGAGGGGTTGCAGGTTCGAATTCTGCCGAATGATGCACATTTTTGTAACAAAGATTTATCGTAAATAATCAGGCCGGTAGAAATAAATATACATACTGTTTGATTATAAACATAATATCTAAATAAATATGAGTAGCGATCAAAAATAATGTTCAAACAAATAATATCAAGTTGTCGGTTGTTTATAATCAATTTCGTTAATCTTCGTAAACACACACACACACACACACACACACACACACACACACACACACATATATATATATATATATATATTTAATCGCATCACCCCGAGCAAGGTGGTAACGCCACTGATGTGCAAGGGTCTACGTAATAGTGAAAAGATTGGAAAAGAGAAAGCCGGAAACCACCTCCTAAAAAGGGAACAAGGGATGAGCCTCTTCACCTGTTCAATAGACGATTGGTGGAGCGAGAACCGGGCGGTAGTTAGATCTATCTACTCCAATTAAAAAAGAAAGTGAGAAGATTGGAAAAGAGAAAGCCGGAACCCACATCCTAAACAGGGAACAAGGGATGAGCCTCTTCACCTGTTCAATACACGTGGTTGGAGTGTGAACCGGGCGATAGTTTAGTCTATCTACTCCAATTGAAAAAAAGTGAGAAGAGTGAAAAAGAGAAAGCCGGAAACCACATCCTAATATATATATATATATATATTCGTCATCTGCATACAAGGCTCTTTAGCTGTATGACACCTCATCAGTTTGCCTAGACATTTTCTTGCTTCTGGCCGGGATTGAAACTTGACGGATTTGGTGTCAGTTGAAGTCGCTAACCCCTAAGTCATAGACGCATAGAGATAGAGAAGTGAAATTTTAGCGTGTTATATATAAGCAGTGTGACCGAAAGAACTCAATTCATTGCTGAAGAGTAATGCATAAATCGCAGAATTGGTATATGTTTTTCTTAAAAGTTTCCTCTCTAGAGAGTTCAATCATAATGAGAACATAATATACACACACACACATACACACACACACACACACACACACACACACACACATATATATATATATATATATATATATATATATTGGAGTGTAAGATTCTTTTATTTATAATTAACTAAATTAAAATAAACGTTATTGTAAAAATAACTAAGTTGTGAATAAATGTCACAACTGCTTGTGGAATAATATCTTTTTTTATCAGCCTTTTTCGATTCATACAGACGGTCAGCTTAGGGATAAATGTGAAAATAATCACCATGAGGAAAAACCATTGAAAATTATTTCTTTTAGAAGATTTCGAATCCTCTGGGCACTTTTGATGTTCTTTAATCTTCTTAGTTTTTGCTAATCTACCCTTGATATGTTTTTGCTATATTCTATGTATACTTCCCGTGTTTATGCCGTTCTCAAAAGCCTTATTAAAATATACACTTTATTCGGTTTTTACTTCTCTTCAATCTTATCAATTTATTTCTTTATTTCTTTTGCTATATTTTTTTCATTTTTTAATATCTTAATTCATTTTCCTTTTAATTTCAAAGTATACTTTGCAGGCATTTTTCAATTTCATTTTTAAGACTTCGGCTTCTTTGTGAATGTTTTTTTTTTTTACTTAGTTTTCTGAATATTCCGAAAATTTTTCTACCTCTTTTGGCATCCATCTTTGGTCCTCCTTCAAATAAATGCGTTTTTAATCCATCATTTTCCGGTAATGTTGACGGCTACAAAACAGTGTCTTGTTGAAATGCGCCTACCCTGCAAGATATAAAGAAAATATTCTTAAACCTCGTCATTCGCGCAACATTTATTCATCCTTTTAAGACTTACTTTTTCATCTTACACCACGAAGATTCCACATTATTTAGATTACTTTCTAGATTCATATTACGAAAAAAGCTCGCGTAGAGATATATACACATGTTTCTTTATTTCTTCTATTCATATATATATATATATATATATATATATATATATATATATATATATATATCCTGGCTAAAAGCAATCGGATGTGTAACCGTACTGATGAGCTGTGATACAGCAAAACAGATCTCTCTGCGGAGTATATATATATAACTGTATAGCCCGGCGTAGCTCGGGTGTAATGAAAGCTTTAAAACTAATCCATGGTCCTGGAGCTCAGACTCTTTGGACATTGGCACGAAAGACTAAAAAGCAATAGTTGTTTCCAGTTAAAGCGAAACCGTAGACTGAAAGAAAAATGAATGGATGTAAGTCAAATTTTGATTTACTGGTATCGATATCAAATAAGTTTTTTTCGTCGTAAACTGAATTTTGAAGGCTAAATAAGTTCTCTGAGTAAATGGTAACATGGCTGAGACTAAGAACTACAATTATACCTACTTAGAGCCAAACTCAAAGCAAAAACAAAAATAAAACGGTTGAAAAATACAGACATACAGGCAGATAAACAGACACAAACACAAACATCTTGTCTTATATATATATATATATATATATATATATATATATATATTATCGATTTTCTGCACTATTGTAAGAACTTCAACCTTGAAACTTCTGAATATCGTTTCTTATGTCTTTGTCTCTGAGTCTATCAAATTTGATTAAAATCAGACCACTCCTTCTATAACCTGATTTTTTCGATTATCGATTTTCGATACTTATCGGAGGTGCCTCGACACAAAACCTTGCTAAGAACACTCGCAGACGTTTATATTACAACTGTGTAAATTTTCAAGAAAATCGGTTCAGCCGTTTCGGAGTCTATAGGTAACGGACACACACACACACAAACACACACACACATACACACAAAGTTCGATTTATAACTAAGTTTATATATATATATATATATATAATCACACAGCCAAACAGATCTATCTGCAGATTATATATACATACAGTGATCCCCAGACACATCTGTTACGCCGTATCACAGCTCATCAGTGCGTAGTTATCCGATTGCTATTTTACCCGACCGAATTAGCGTTAGTCGGCGATTCTACCTCTGAGCTATGGTAGAAGGAGGTAGACTTCTAGAGTAACATGTATCATACGATAGAGAGCTCTATGGATGTTATCGATCTTTATAAAGATATTTATAAAGGAAAACTCAACACGTCATTTAAATTGGTTATAAATTATAATTCATTTCAATGAGCTTAATTTGCTCATTTCATCAGACCACACAATATTCCTGCCATTTCGTATTTCCTCAACCCAAGTTTCAATCTTCAGGCGATTTACAATATATATATATATATATATATATATATATATTATAAATCGCCTGAAGATTGAAACTTAGGTTGAGGAAATAACTCATTTCTAAATGAAAAATATTCAAAAGTTCACCAATTTAAAAATTTAAGAACATTTTTAATACAACTGTTTACTGGTTTAATTTATTTATGACCAAAAACTAATTAATCTGTTACGAAAGTTGCTTAACTCTGGCTTTACGTCGAAACCGCCGTGGAAAAATATTCGCCTGATGATGAATCAGTCGGATTTTGATCCCGGCATGAAGCAATAATCTAGCTGCACTGAAGAGCTGTGACACAGAGAAACAGTTTTGTCTGCAGATGAATATATATATATATATATATATATATATATATATATATATATATAAGAAAAGTGCGAGAAGCTGTGAACGTTTTGTTTTAAGTGTAGTTAATGTTTGCCCTTATTATAATTATTACTTTCATTATTGTATTATATATTAAGTGTCCATAATGGTATTTGTGTCTCTCTAACATGCTATGTATGCGCAAAAATATACCTAGAGGTGATATGAGGCCTGAACAAAAGAGTAGCCCTTCACAGAAGTAACATTAAACTAGCCAATAACAGGAAATTATATGTCTCCCAACATTCAGAGGGAAATTCAGAGTAATTCTTATCTACCAAAATGCAGATTATGACACACTCATGATGCAGGAAGAAAAATATTTATAAAAAATACCAGCCTTCCCTCAACAAAACAACATGAATAACCTAGGACACACACACAGACACACGAAATTCAAAGGCGATAAAAAAAACATGCACACGCTAAATTGAAATCGTATCCCACAAACAATACAAAGAACTAGATGGCCCGTTTAGTACAATTGAATCAAAATCGCTGAAAACAATTTTGAATTATGAAGACGAAAATTTCGCAAGTCAGTGAAAAAATGTTTACGGTCAAGGAAGACGACAGGAGAAACTTAACATGCAAGTATGAAAAACAAAAAAACAAAAAAAACATCCGCACGCATGCATTTAAACTTTCTTATTGATTATCTATTTATACACAATACCTTGCCCATTAGAAAAGCAAACGGATCTCGACATGTGAAGTCACAAATTTATTCGCCTTGAAGAGAGTCGAAACATGTATAGTGATAAAAATACCATTATGAACACTTAATATACCATACAAAAAACAAGTAGTAATTATAATAATAGCAACAACAAATCTACACATTAAAAAAAACGTTCGTGACTTCTCGCACTTTTTCTTTTATACGAATTTCTCTCGTTAAAAACAGCTCTATTTCTGTTTTTAGTATATATATATATATAAACGAATTAATATGAACGAAGAAAATAATTGCTCAATATAAAAAATAAAATGCTCAATATAAAAATATAAAATGAAAGATAGAGACTTTAAATGACTGCAGATCCAGACATTTTTATGCTAGTAATGAAATAAATTGAATGATATATATGTAGCATTTAGCATGTCTAAAACGTTATCACGTGTCATTGTGAAACGGTTAGAGGATTTTCTTTAAGTTATTTTTCAAGTCTCTATTTCCCTTTACCTTTACGATCAAATTTCATCAATGCATCATGACCTGACTTTTTATTGGTTCACTAAGACAAACGCCCTACTATAATTTTCTGGATTTGGTAAAAAATTGTGTTGTTTTTAAGCTTCTATATATAATGATTCCTAGCAGAAAAATATTTCACTGCCTGACAAGGTGCTAATAAGATTGTGCCGAAACACAGCGGCTCTTGTGTTGCAGTAAACTAAGTTTTATTATAAACTTATAATAAAAATATTACCATATATATTATTCAAGAAGTAGTAGTAGGATTTGAACAATTATTAAGTAAATCATCGAGCTCTATATTCGATCTTAATAGAATGCAGAAAGCACTGGACGGCCGTTCGTCCTATGTTTGAGATTCATCACCAGTGCGCATCCACTACCAGGAATCGAACCCAGACAGTTTTGGTTATTAAGCTGATAGTATACCAACTGTACTACAGGCCCTGGTGACGAATTAACGAATTAAGCTCGATGAAGTGCGCTGCTCCTCACAAATTCAGTGGTGGAACTAATCCAAGCTCCTTTGCCCATAGGATAGTGCCTCCCCAAGCAACGACTTCCTCCTACTACTTCTTGAATAATATCTCTGTGCTTCAACCACGAAACACGCTATGGATTTAGCGGCTTGGTTGCAGAACAACCCAAGCACGGTCAGAAAGAAGCAAAAAAAATCTGCCGTTCTCAAAAAACGGTTTGCTTTATACAGCAGAGGACAGACCATAATTTGCATGCGAACGACGAGACAACGAGATTTCGCGTTACATGTCCCATACCGCCTGGCATAAAACATGGGCGCCGCCATTTTTGTTTTTTTATCACGAATTGGATTCTACTCGACGCTCTTTTGCATTTTCGAGGCAAGCCGTTTTCACAATTCTTCCTATAGTATAACACGAAGGAACTTGCATGTCCTAATAATATTGATGGCAGTACGAAAGTTGCTTTTAAAAAAAGTATATTTTTAAGGTTTAAAATTCATAAGCATTATTGTAAAGATAAGTCGTCGTACAGATCATTGAATGCGGTCGGAAAGTTAGTAAAATAAGGTTATATTAGATATGTGATATTTTGGAGTACCAATCAATGAGGAAGGAGAGGCTTTGAGAATCTGATACTTACAGGATGGTTAGAGGGAAGGAGATACAGAAAAAAGAAACCCGTGACATTCTTGATGGACTTGACCAAATGAATGGTAGAGCATAGTTTGGGAGGCATAACAGAAGACGCGTGTTAAAAGCTACATGGGATAGGAAGATGTGGAAGACCATGATCGCCTACATTCTGAAGAGACACGGCAAGAAGGAGAAAAAAAGAAGTCAAATTGAATCGATGGTCAAATTCAAATGACTAAACATAATGATTCAACAACGTCACAAACAGGGAAATATCTTCGTTACTGAAATAAGATCTTGTGCATTTTAAACCGTCTATTATAGATTGCATGCTGGGAAATCAATAGATTCGGCAAGAGAGTTTCTTGTTATCCCAGTGAGAAAAGTGAAGATAATTAAACATTGTAGAAGATCAATCTTATGGCAAAATGGAGAATTCTGGCACAAAAAAACAGAGAAACACGAATAGGTGAGGGCCGATATTACAAACGATTCATTTGACATTGCAGAAGTGAGTTAGCTGATCTACATATACATCCTAAATGAAGTAAATAAACTGGTTAACAAGAAAGAAAATGGCTGATACAGATTGAACTTGATTAAAAATAGTAACAAATTAAAGTTTGAACTATTGAGAATACGATTATGTAAATTGTTTAAAAATCTGGAATTCAGAATAGAGATAAAAAAAAAACATATGGAAAATCTGGACGTTGATTTAAACCTCGGAACATGATCAGGCTATGCAGAAATGCTATGTCAACAAAAATTCTAGCCACCTCAGAAATGTGATCCAACAAATTCTTAAAGGAATAAAGCAAAGAGTGTCAAGGAATTCGTTGAACATTGAAATCTTTGAGATTAAAAAAGAATATGAAACTAAGAAAGTAGTGACGTAGGAAAAGTCTGGCTTATAATGAAGGAAAAATGGAAAGAAACAGATGAATTCCACGGTCATTTAATAAAATAGTTTTTAAATTCTTTTAAAATCCATTACCTAAAGAATCGTGATTTTCGAAGATGGTTAATAAGAACACGAAATACCGAATCATCTCTCAGTTTCGTCTCTGTCCTCAAAGATAGAGTGAGGCTCAGTTGTCGTTCCGTCCGAGAGGGCAGGGTTGCAACTGAGAAAAATTACACTGAAAAGATGCCCGGTTCCGGGGAACAGTGTCCCGCAGCCGCGCCACCCTATTGCAGCAGAGAGGTGGACCAGGTGCTCGTCACCGGGGCCAGCTCAACCGACGGTTGAAGGGACAGGGGAATTTTTGTCCCTCTGCCAGTCCGTACGCGGTTGGGTCCCCACCTAAAAAAAGACCTTGTGTCACATCCCGCTCCAATGGGGGAGTAAGGTAAATATACCATAATTACCATATACTTTTACTCTTATGTAGACCTCTGCGCATCAGTGACTGTACCGCCTTGCTCAGGATAACGATTAAAAAATATCTTTTCTGCTTAAATTCCACAAACGTTTTTCTACATGTGTACCGATGCCATAAATAAGTTACGGTTGGCATTGCTGGTTAAGAGACCGCTGCACTAGGCGGAACTTTGTGTCCGGTTCTCAGTCGAAAGGCTCATGAGGAGCAAACATTCCGCCTTTGTAAGTTTTCCAAATTTGCTTAAGATTGTTTGGAGTAGTTCAACATCACTTATTAATTTTCAGCGCCAAATCTCTCGTGCTTTGATGTGGATCCAATTCAAGAAAATAAAATTTCTCCATTCAGAGTGGGTCGGTCGTCGTCGACAGCGCGGATTGTCAATTATGTTAAACTCACTATTTTTAACCTTTGAAACCACATCTGATATATACGATATATACGAGCATCAGAGCCGTCTTGACGCATAGCCCTGATGGGCAAATGCCCCAATCCTCACAGAGATAGGGCCTCATGCTAATCTATGTATGTTAAATAACTTGTGTTACTGGCGCACCGCTTTAGAAAACATTAAAAATAGAAGATACTACGACAAGCCACGCTTATTCAGATTGGTGAAAATATATGTCATAATAGAAAAATCCATTTCATTTCATTTGGTTCTCGAATAACAAAAATATAGGGAAATGTCCCCTCTTGACCTAGATGACATCGAAAATGTCGAGTATTTTCTTCATAAATGCCGTCCATTTATATAAATGGTAGGGATTATTTGTCTCGCCAGATAAGTTCACTTGCAGACAATTTCTGCAAAAAAAAAAAAAAATTAAAGAACTGACCCTGAACCCCGACGATTTGTCTTCACAGAGTTTTAGGACAGATTCGCAGATTCTCATTTCTATCTTTTAATATTTGTCACCAAAACTGCTATTGACTTTCTGTTAGAGACAATATTATCTTTTATTTTTTCTCTGGTTTGGTTTAATTATAAAGTTTCTCCGAGACTGAATCAATATTATTTTAGTGTTTAACTGTAATATATTTAAAATTTTTACTTTTGTAAAAAACTTATTTCTCTTGTAATAAAACTGTAGCGTTGCTATTATTTCTTTCTTTCCCCCTTTTTTTTTTCACTCTCGTTTAATCTCTCTTTCTTTTTCTTTTTTTCTTTCTTTCTTTGTGTTGTAATCTTGATAAAATGGGGGCTTGTCCTTAGCTTTGATGTTAATTTCAAAACTAAAACAGCAATTCCACTGTGTTAAAAGATAATTTTCTCATTTGATATTTATTTCACAACAACAAAGAAAGTAATTTATATTTTTCTTCAGATTATATATATATATATATATATATATATATATATATATATATATATATAAAACTTTGTATTTTTCTGATGTAATGAATATGCATACACCTTGGATCCCCCTCACAGTAATATGATTGGCTGGTGTCGGCCATAAATACATACTAAAGCGAGGACGACCAGGACTACGTCTATTGGATGCGTGTTGTCAACTATCTGCCTTCGGGCGGTGTGTAATGGCCGAGTCAAGGCTCTGATGAAGGGTGGAGTCTCGTCTAGGGAACATTAGTCAGTAAATGTTTGGCCGGACTATATGGCCCGGATTACCCACATTTAAAAGGCCTTGTGCCACATTTTGTCTTAAGTGGGAATGCAAATAAATACTACTACGCCTATTGGAACGTCTATTTACTATGCCTATTGCATAAGCCTACGCCTAAGCTTACTGCATACGACGAGTACCAGTCTATTACAGCTACTTGCTAGATTGTCCTACCCAGTTACATTAGCTAGCCAAAACCACTTAGCTACTTCGAATTATATATATATATATATATATATATATATATATATATATATATATGTCCCTTTCCGGGACATATCAGTTGGCGACGAAAATTTGAAACAATTTCACAAGACTAAAAGAAAATAATAATAGAGTTGACAGCACTTAATAAGGAAGAACCTTAGAAAGACTCGTTTGACACTTACTTTTCCCTCATTTTTGTTTTAACGCTTATCAACGAGGAACGTTAGAAAAACTTGTGCAACGCTTACAGAAACTAAGAAATTGTCCCCCTCTTGTTTGATCTTGTTGTCTACATGAATTGTTGCAAAAACTTTTGTGAATGCCTTGGCAGAATGGAACAAATTACAGAATTAACGAAGGTGCTACAAGTCACTTTACAGTAACAGTTCAAACAGCAACAACAATTCAAACAACAGCAACAACAATATATGCAGCAACAATAAATGTTTGAAAAGGTATTCAAATAACGGGCAAAATCACCTTGGGAAGACGTATTATCCAGGACAACAAAAGAACCGGATTCTAGATATTTTTCTGCTGCAGGAATTTCAAATTCACTCACTGAATTTAGATACAACCCTGACAGTGGTTCAACGTTTTCGGCTTATTTTCGTAGGTTTGAAACAATATTTACGAAAAGATATAAACAATGACGAGGGAAAATTCACTCTATTGTTGCAGAAGTTGAGCACAGAAGAAAATCTAAAATACGTGTATTTAATCCTCCCAAAGAAGCCAGAAGAAATTACATTCAGCGAAACAATAGAAATTTTGTCAAATATATTCCATCAAAGAGATAGTATATTTCATACACGATACAAGCTTATAAATATTGTAAAACAAAGGGATAATGGTTTTGTCACGTACGTAGATATGGTTAATGCACAATGTGAGGCATTTAAATTAAAGGAATTGTCATGTTCAAGTGTTCAAATGTCTAATTTTTGTGCAGGGGTTAATGGCACCGAAGGACAAAGAAATTAGATCAAGAATCATCACTATTATGGACAGGATCCGGAGATTACGCTACAAAAGTTAACAGATGAATGTCAGCGACTTACAAACATAAAAAAGGATGATACTTGGATTGAGAAGAAGCGCGTTTGCGAGTACAAACTGTAAGACAACAAAAGTGGATACAGAATAAAGAAGGAAAAATGATATGCAGTTCGTTTAGAGGACAGCATATAAAAAAGGATTGTTTCTTCAGGGATAAAAAAAGGTTTTAATTGAAGGCGTGTAGGCCATAGAAGTTCCCATTGTCGGGTAAAACAGAGAAACGTAAAATCAAATTCGCAAACAAAGTTGACGGAGTTTGGTCGAAAAACAAAATTGAGGAGGATAAAAAAAGAATATACCTCAATGTAAAAATAAATGGGCAGACCGTAAAATTATTACTCGATTCAGGAAGTGATATCTCGGTAATAAACGAGAAAACATGAAAAAAATCGGTTACCCACCGTTGACTAACACAGACAAAATTACTAGGGGAATGTCAGGAAAAAGGCTTAAGTTTAAAGGTGAATTAAAATGTAACATTTCGATCATGAGAAAAATACATAAATCGAAAGTGTATGTGCTCCCTGGTTCAGTACACCTCTTTGGTTTAGACTGGATTGTATTGCTTAACTTATGAGAATCACCGGTAAATGCGTTCTGTAACAAAGATAACGTCATAGAGAATGATAAGACGAAGAAAACAGAAAGATTTATTACGGATTTGAAAACCGAATTCTCTCGCGTCTTTTCAGAAGGATTAGGTCTGTTCACAAAGACAGAAGTCAACTTCGAATTGAAAGAAAAGGTTAAACCGATTTTTAGACCAAAGAGAAAAGTGCCATTTTGTGGCACTAGACACAATAAATGAGGAATTAGTAAGGTTGGAGAAAAGTGGCGTAATTTTAAAAATTGATTACTCGGATTGGGCATCTCCAACCGTATATAGAAAAAAGAAAAGCCGAAAAATCAAAGTGTGTGCTGAGTTTTTGACATGCTTAAATGACTGAAAGACCATGTGTACCCTCTACCGTCTCCGGAGGAAATATTCGCTAAATTAAATGAAGGTAGATTGTTTTCAAGTTGGACTTGTCGGAAGCTTACCTTCAGGTTAATGTCAGTGAAGAATGTTCAAAGTCAGTCAGTTAAGTGCCATACGTGATACACGCTTGGGCGATCATGTCTCGAAGAGTCATGACTGACTGGGCAGAAGATTATCCCGCAGTAGGTTGCCATTGCTTTCTGCGGTAGACTGGTTGCCGACCAAGGCTATAGAACCCAATCTGTCCTGCTATTTAACCCATAACTGGAAGGAAGAGATGGATTAATACCTTTCCCAAGGGTATTTGCGCGTAAGTGAATACAATGGATTCAACTGGAATTCGAACTTGGCTCCCCGGTTTCTCGTTCCGAGCCGATATCCAGTGTACCACAACGCACATCCCATGTTCAAAGTACCTGACAATAAACACGCATAAAGGGATTTTTAAACTAAATCGTCTTCCGTTTGGATGGAAGGTAGAGTCAAGCCTATTCCAGCAAATAATGGACACAATGTTGGCTGGTATGGAGTATACAATCACTTATTTAGATGAAATTTCGATTAAAAGTGAAAACCATACCTAACACAAAACGCATATTAGAGTAGTATTTCAGAGAATTGCGGAATACCGGTTGAAGTTGAATGTTGAAAAGTGAGAGTTCTTCTTAAAGAAGATAGAATATTTAAGGCAGATCATTGACAGTAAATGAAGAAAACCGGACCCAGGGCTGAGGCTATAAAAAAATATGCTAGCACCTGATAATGTGGCTAAATTCCAGGCGTTGTTGGTATTAGTAAGTTAATATAGCATTTGTATCCCGAAAATGTATGATATAAGAGAGTCTTTTAAATACGTTTGTGAAAAAGAGCGCAAAGTGGATATGGTCGAAAAAATGCGAACATGCTTTTCAAAAAATTAAAAATCTGTCTATTAGCATATCTATCGTAAGTGCATTTCAACCCGAAGAGGAAAATTATTGTAGCAGTAGATGCAATTGTAGCAATAATGAGGGACTAGGTGCTGTATTGATACATAAATTCCAACACGGATCTACGAAGCTAATAGCACATGCCTCGAGAACGTTACTACCCGCGGAACGTAGTTACAGTCAAATCGAAAAAGAGAATTTAGCAATAATCTTTGCTGTAAAAACAATTCACAGGTTTCTATACGGAAGAGACTATATTCTTCAAACAGACCACAAACCGCTGTTATCAATATTTGGAAAAAGAAAATATATACCAACTCACACGGCAAATCAGGGTGTAATTCTATTGAATTATAATTCTGAAATAGAATATGTGCTTTCAAAGAAAGTAGGTCACGCCGATGGGTTATCAAGATTGATATCTAAATATACAGGATCACTGGAAGAAACAGTAATAGCGGAAAGTGAATTCTCGGGTCTGTTATGCAACACTATTAGAGCACTACCGGTTACGCTAGAAGAGTGAAGAAAAGAAGCGGGGAACGATGATTTCATTAAAAAATGAAAAAGCAAGTCTGGTTGATCGAGAAAACTGAAAAAGTAATTAGTGTGTCGCCGTTTTCAATCTGCGAAGAGATATTACGATAAGCAGATAGAGTTGTAATGCCGGGTACTCTGCAAAAGAAAATTCTGAAAGAATTTCACACTGGCCATCCAGGAATTTCGAGAATTAAATCTCTAATGAGAAGCTATACTTATTGGCCGAGGATGGACCAAGACTTAGAAAACTTGGTAAAACAGTGCAGAGGATGTCAACTGGCAGCAAGGGATCCACCGGTAAAGATTCAACCAATGGCAAAAGACAGATGTCTCATAAACTCGATTTCATATTGACTATGCAGGACCCATAAATGGATCTCATTACCTAATTATTGTGGACAGTTTCACTAAGTGGCCAGAAATTAAGTGCAAACATCCGACTGCAACAAATACAATAAACGCACTTTATGAAATTTTTAGACGCTTTGGACTCCCTAAAACTTTAGTCAGCGACAACGAAACGTGGTTTAGGGAAAAGAATTCAAGGAATTCTGTTTATCATTGCTCATTGATCACGTGACAACGGCAGTATATCATCCAAGATCGAATGGTCAGGTGGAAAATTCGTGGACACATTTAAACGAGTGTTGAAGAAAAGTCAAGGCGTGGATACAAATGAAAGAAGTATTCAGAAATTTTTGGCAGTATATAGAATTACGCCAAACCCGAAGACGACGTCAGGGTTATTGCCAGAAGATTTAATGTTTGCGAGAAAAGTACGCTCTGTGTTTGGCGAAGAAAACTGCTAAAAAAAACAGATGACTAAAGCGTATGAGCTTGGTAACAAAGATTTTTTCAAGAACTTTAAGGCTGGAAAAATGTATTGGGAAGAAAGAATAATAACCAGAAGAATTGGACATATATTACATAAAACGGGAAACATTTTAGTGCAAAAGACATTGGAATCAATCGAAATCCGGACACAATACAGAGGCCACAGATAATACAAAAGAAATTCCAATGGAAGTCCTGTATGACACATTAGAAATTCCCATTCCATCAAGTCAACATTCGCCAATGGAGGTATTCCGTCCTCAAGTCCTGAGGTACCAGTGCGTCAAGCGCCACCACGGCAGGGAGGATTGAGGCTAAAAAGACTTGGGAAAAAATCAGTCGTTTATGTCCAGACCCTGAAAAGAGAAAATATTAAAGCTAAATTTCACGGGAAAATTTAGCTCAGGAGGAGGTGATATAATGAATATGCATACACCTTGGTTCCCCCTCACAGATGATTGACTGTTGTCAGCCATAAATACAGACTAAAGCGGTGACGACGAAGACTACGCCTATTGAAACGCCTATTGACTACGCCTATTGCATAAGCCTACACCTAATTATACTGCATACTACTACAACGAGTACCAGTCCATTACCGCTACTTCCTAGATTGGCCTACTCGGTTACATTAGCCAAAACCACTTAGCTACTTCGAACAATATATATATATATATATATCTTTCCGGAACATATCATTTTGTCTATTTAAAAATGTCAAATTCTGTTAAAGATTTTTTTCTTAATTCTATTTGGATGAAGAAATTCACTTACTAAAATAGGTTTTTGAAACTAGCTACATATTTTGATTTAAACATTAATGCAGTTATGAAAAATTCAGAAGTAGCATTAGACATCTATTCCTGCTACCAGACATCAAGTTTTAGCAGACATACCATTATTGCCAGTTGCTGCCTCTTTCTGCTGCTGGTGACATTTTACAAAAGGAAATACCCAAATCTGTAACCGAAAAAGAATTTCATCCAACAAACGTAACCGGGGATATGGAACATTAGTGATACTAAAAAATAGTTTATTGGATTCTTAGTCGGCCTTCATCATGTCAGAATTATAATAACAACCATTCAAACTCACGCAGAATATAAAAAAAAGCTGAAGTAGAGAATATGAAGGCAAGGTATTCACCAAGCAATGTGTTCAAATGTAAACAGCAGAATTGCGAGTGTGTAAAATATAAATGGTCAATCTATTCGTCGTTCTAATGTTTTTTATTGATTTTTATCGCCTATTGTCCAAGAAAGAATCTCTCTTTGATACATCGGGGTTCAATTTACTGGAAGCACAGTAATGTTATTGTAGAACCTGAAAATGAAGAACACCTGAAAATGAAGAACAACATGCATGACAGAATATTTGATAAGCCCTAAAAAAACTAGAAGTGTAGATTTTTGATTATTTGAGCAACATCGCCGAGAACAGGAATATTGGCAGAAAAAGTGTGGTTTCTGTAATTCCCTTTCTTGCCTCCAGAGGTTAGCCATTTTGTGGAGAAAATCATATTATGAGGCCAGCAAAAACATGGTAACTATTTAGATATACTAGAGCTGCTTGACCCTTTCTTGGAAAAAACATCTCAAAACGTATGGAAATCGTGAAAACGAGAATCCATCATATTTTTCTGCAAATATTCGTGAGGAATTTGAATTAATGAGAGAAAAGATTCTCTGAACACGTCTTAAAAAAGTAAAAGTGTCAAAGTATTATTCATTGAGTGTAGATTCTACTCCAGAAATCTCTCAGACAGATCAACATGCATTTACCGTCCGATAAATTGAAGGATTGTGGAATGTTTCTTGATGTTCGTCCCCATCTTTTCTCGTGAAACAAAGATTCTAACAGACATTTTTGAGGATATTCTTTATGAGAATAAAATTCTACTACACAATAATGCTTCAAGTATGTCTGGACGATATACTGGATTGCATATACGGGTTCATCAACTCAGTGAATTTGCCATCTTTGTCGTCTGTGATGAGCACAGACTGAACTTTAAAGCAAAAGCTGAAGAGACTGTAAAATATTTTGACATTTTCAGCATCTGTATTCTGTTTTTTACTGTTTCTACTCATCGCTGGAATCTATTGACATTATCTCAAGGAATAGATTTTCTGGCCAAGCGCCTATTTGACACAAGATGCTGTTCATGCCCTGTATGGGGATTTCGAGAAAGCAAAACATTCACTGGATTCTCTATCAGTTGACACTAATCAAATAGGGAATACAATACGAAAGACAGAAGAATTGTGCAAAAAAGTTTAGAAAACCTGGAAACAATCTTTCTCTCTGTTCTTCAGAACGACATACTTGGAAGAATAAACAAAATGAGCAAGATCCTGCAATTAAAGTATGTAAATATCCTTGTTGTATGATTCTTCTTGAGATTATGTGTTGTGAGAAACCACACAAAATAATGAACAACGAAAACATATATTGAGATAGAAAAGTAGGTTATATTAAACGTAATTTACGAACTTAAACGCAGGTTAGTAAATCCAGTCATACTATTAGTAAGAAATAAATATATACAAGTCTTGAAGTGAAGTCGTTGGAAATAGTATATCCGTGTATATTATTCTAGCTGAGTGAAGCTCAGAGCTAGTTGAACTTCTGACGAGGTAGTCTCTGAGTAACTTCGGTATCTCTCGATAACTTACGTATCAGTTCCGGTACTCTCCAATAACTCGCACGGATCTCTACTGTTACTCTCAACTTTCAACCGCCAACTGCTGTTTTCTCTATGGCAGGAGTATATGTATACTCAGTCGAGTCCATTATCATATACAAAGGGGAGATCTCACAACACGATGAAAATTGAGCTTCAGTTAAACTAGATATACAATTAGTGAATATGAATTCAAAGCCAGGAGTATGTGATTAGATACAGATTACAGTGATGGGAGAAACAGGGACAAAAACGAAATGTGCGTCTTAATAGATATAATGATTCAGCAGATAAGGTCAGTCAGTTGAGTGCCATACGTGATACACGCTTTGGGCGATCATGTCTCGAATATATAATAGTATAATAATATACAATAATATTATAATATATAATAATCATATTATAATATTATAATATATAATAAGAATATTATAATATTATAATATAATAATATAATATTAATAATATAATAATCATATAATATAATCATATAATAATAATCCTATAATCTTGTTTTAAAAATGTTTCCAATGATTCAATTATATATATATATATATATATATATATATATATATATATATATATATATATTAAATCAACTTTAAAACCGGAAATAACATATTACATTGCATTCGACTACATGGTTTTGTTGTCATTTCGCGCTATCACGCGGTGTTCATCATAAAACCGCATCGCAAATTTAAGAACTGCGTTTATTATTTTTGGTAACTATTGCCGTTGCCAAGCGGAGTTTTATGTCAACACAAAATAAAATCGTCGTTGATGGTGGATGTTATAATATTTCAGTTTAAACAACCTCTCTGAAGATGGCTCATGGGGGCCGAAAGCTTAGAAGAAAATCAATAAATAATTATCCAAATGTTGGAGAATTTTTGTCTTTATTTTCAACTGAAATTAAAGCAAAAATACGACGTTTAGAACGGCTCATGATTAAACATAATAGACATTCATTGTCTCTTATATTTAACAGCATATGTTTAGAAAATTACTTGCTGCCTCGATATATATATATATATCGCCAATAATTTAAAAGTAAATTAACCAAGAAAAATAATGTCCGCTCGAAGTGTTGTATTTTGATAAGCCATTTTAATGTTCACGGTATATATCAGACGAATTTTGGCATGCATAATAATCAATGTGTGCTCATTAATACTTTTTACCTTATTTTCAGACACAAATATTCTTGAAGTATAAAAACCTTTAATTACGTACATGACAAAAGCATGATCTTCGTTTAATTTTCTTGCATGAGTTCAAACTTGGGCACAATGCCTTCCAAACTTCTGATAATGTCAAGAGCATAAGAAGATGGGTCCACAATTGTTTAGACAGAACGGAAGTGATTCCAGTAATTCCATACTGCTGATGAGAGCCTTGAAGATGAAAAAGGTAAAGGACGTTTATGCGGTCGTCACAACGAACAATTTCAAGGAGTCGTTGAGCAAAACTCGCGTCAAAGTGTCAGAGAAATGGCCCAGACGGTTTGTATCATTACTGCAACTATTTCATATCACTTGCAAGTTATTTGCAAGGTTAAAAATCTTGATGAATGGGTTCTGCATGATCTCAATAAAAATCAACAACTGAGACGTTTTTAAGTATGCGCAATGCTCTTTCTGCGTAACACCAGTGATTTCTTTCTTGACTGAATAGTCACTTGTGATGTAAAGTAGATCCTTTATCATAAACTTAAATGATTAGGTCAATGACTTGATCGTGATGAGTTCCCCAAGGTTTTCCCAAAGCCAAAGTTGCATCAGTATAAGATTATGATGGTCTGCAATTAGTGTTATCCATTTCAGCTTTCCAGAAGCCAATCAGAGCATTAATGCAGAGCTTTACTGCAATTAACTTGCTGAAATGCATACACGCCTGCAAAGAATGATAGCTGCATTGGTGAATCGACCCGGTCCAATTACCTCCACCATAATGCGCTGACACATGTAGCAAGAACGACGTTGCAAAATCTTATAAACTTGAAACAATAGAGTTTATCATATCCTCATAGTCAGCCACTGATTATCATTTTTAAGCCCATAAGCATATTTTTAAATCGTAAAACTTTAGTTCCAAACCAGAGGTAGAATCAGTTGTCAAAGATTTCGTTGCATCACAGCCAATAACTTTTTATCAACGAGAAATAAATAATCTCGTTGATTGATGAAAGATGTGTATGGATGCTCATGGTTCGTATTTTAACTAATTTCAACATTTCTACAGTTAGTCTTTCAAGAATAAAATTGTTTTTTAAATAGGTCATCATTTTTATAACAACCTAATAAACTCATTTTTCTACGCCCTACTTGCTACTCATTAAATGCTTGTAAATTTTCATTTGTTAACTCATCTAAACGCATTTATATTTTGATTCAAGTTAAGTTGACTAAGCGTTCAGTTAACCATGACGTTTGTTTGACTTTAATTCAGGTTTAAAAAGAAATTAAACTTTGTCACTGTTTACGAGTATAGTGATAAGTTTGCATTGATATATATATATATATATATATACATATATATATATATATATATATATATATATATATATAACAACATACAGTGTAGATATAGAAGGATCCAAAGGAGTATCCTGTACATACAGTGGTAGAATAACTCTCTAAGGGAGCTCTAAATATATATGTATATAAATACATATACAGCAATATAAGATAGATATGTTTTTTTGTATATATATATATATATATATATATATATATATATATATATATATATATATATATATATATATATATATATATGTATATATATTTCCCTTCTCCGATTCCCTGCGGTTATGACATAGGGGGTAGCGACTTTGACTGACAACAAATCGGTTGAGTTTCGATCCCGGCCAGAAGAAGTGGATGTTTCTATCCACACTGATGAGCTGTGATGCAGAGAAACAGGCTTGTATGTGTATGACTAATATATTATGCTCTCATTACTATTGAGCTCTCTAGGGAAGGAAATTTTTAAAATAGTTTCCACTTCTGCGATATATGCGGGACTCTTCAGAAATTAATTGAGTTCTTTCGGTGACTGGCGTCTGTATACTGTGCTTATATGCAACACGTTAAAATTTCCCTTCCCCGATTCCATGCGCCTATGTCTTACGGGGTAGCGACTTCGACTGACAACAAACCGGTCGAGCTTTGATCCCGGCCAGAAGCAATTAGATGCGCCTAGCCACACTGATGAGCTGTGATACAGCAAAACAGGCTTGTATGTGGATGACTAATATATATATATATATATATATATATATATATATATATATATATCACCTGACATGGAATGCAAATTGGTGCCTCCTCACCTTTTAATATATAGCCCAGAGGTAGAATCGCCGACTGACGCCAATTCGGCCGGTGTTATATACCAATAAACAGACAAACACGGGTGTATATAAAAATATATGACTTATTTTTTTATTAACGACGATGGACCGTGTCGCCTAGTGGACAGAGAGTTGAGGGAGCGCTTCCAGGGGCTGACGTGGGGTTCGACGTGAGTGTAACCTCTCTGCTTACTCGTCTAGCTTCTTCTTCGACTTCTCGAGACTCTTCTGTCGAGGCTGACTGACTTCTTCTTCTTCGACTTCGCTTCTTGTCTACTTCTGGAGACCGTCAAGACTGACTGGGTTCGACTTCTCTTCTACTGTCGACTTCTGGAGACTCGTCCGTGACTTCTTGTTTCGAGGCCTTTATATATCTTCCAAGTTTTGCCTCGATTCGCGACGCCTACTCGACGCCTACGTAATTTCTCAGAGTCACTTCCGCATCTGTCGGAAATAGGGTCAAACAAACATCCGTTCCTTTCAATGACCGGAAACACCCACGCTTCATCGCCTTCTTCGGTCGGGCCAGATTATTATATTACACCGGGTTTCAATCCTAGGTTAAAGACAATCGGAGTCTAACCGTACTGATAAGCTGTGATACAGCGAAACAGATCTGTCTGTGGATTACTGTATATATACATGAACATTGATCTGACACCGCTGAAAAGGAATACAGATTTTAACAAACATAATTTCATGTTCATTCTTTTAAATATCCGGACCTATATTGCCTTTCGGCCAACGCTTTGTCAGAGACCACTCGTTAGCAACTTTGTTTATAACAGATTGATTAGAAAATAAATAAATATGGAGACAGTACTGGAACACGCCTAAAATTACGAATATTGTAAAATTACGAATATTATATATATATATATATATATATATATATATATATATATATATATAGGGTGAATATTAATGTTATAACCTAGATGATATATCTTACTTTTATTTAATTTGATTTGTATTTCTTGTCAGTAAGGAGGCATCAAAAAATACAATACTTTACGCTCTCATATACATACACACGCACAAAATCAATTTTCTGTAGAAGGATAAATATCTACATTCTATCTTTTGAGATGATAATTCCAAATAACTTATCATTCATCCCACACGATATTCATTCTTTGCAGGTCATAAAGTCTAAACTGGAAAATAAAAGTCAAAAAAATAAAAGTTTAGATTGAATTAAAATAGTCATACCGCTATTTTTTTTTTTTTTTTTTTGGTATCTTCGGCTCTAGACACCGCCTTAGGAAAAGCTGAAATTAAAGATTACACGTCAGCAAATGACATGAAAACTAAAAGAATGAAAAGAAAAATTAGATAAAGAAAGCTTTGAGAAAAAGAAGAGAGGTTGACTTGGGAAAAGATGAACGAAAATGATTATTGAAATCTCTTTCAATATCCCCAGGGAGAAATAGAAATGAAAAAATTTAATTACCAAAATGGGAAACAACGCTAAGTAAATCATATAATTTGTTAAATCCATGAAAATTGCGGAATATAAAACCGAAAAAAAAATCTCTCTCAAAATTGATACAAAAACATTTTGGTTTGTTTTTATTTGTTTTCATAAATTTAGTTTCGTTTTGGAAATTTGTTATTTTCTTTTATGAATTTCTTATCTGCCATTCGTTCAAGCTTTTCTTTTCCCGAGATAAGGTAAATGAAAGTGAGTGACTAGTCGATTATCAAATTAACTTCAAAATATTTCATCAAACAATGACGAGCAAGATTAATGCTACTCTTCAACTTGTGGTATTAATTCTGATAGTAACATTATATTTGATGTATTTACAAGTTCCACTCGTGTCAGGCGATTATTGCTAAAGGCTGAGTGAAAACATCTAACCTCAATTTTCTACTTCTTTACTTCCAATTCTTTCAGACTTCAGCAATGTCATAATCTGGATACTCTCCGCCATTTTCATAATCTCTAGCTCTATTTTCCTCTGGTGATTTTGATAAAGTTCCAGTCGTGCTGATTATTATTGGTACTACAATAACATTAACTCTAGGTCAAAGTTCTAGATATTTTTTCCGAATTTAATATTCTCTCTTTTTATCCAATGTTACAGTCACGTCACCATGCTGCCGATGGTGATCGAGAATTGATCGAATGTATTTTCGTGCAGAAGTGGCCCTAATAAAATAGACACACTGTTAATATCTACATTTTGACACGCCCTCGAAACAAACCGATGTCTACCGTTTTGAATCCTCGTAAAAAAACTACGTCTATCTTTGTGTCTCCTGCGAACCAAACCGATGTCTACCTTTTTATTCTCGAAGGAACGAAACTGATGTTTACCTTTCTGACTCTCATACAAAACAAACCGATGTCTACCTTTTTGACGCTCTTGCAAACCAAAATATCTACCTTTTTTATTTATCAAACCGATATCTATCTTTTGAACTGACTTCCAAACAAAACCCATGTCTACCTTTTTAAATTCACGTGCAAACCACGCCAATGTCTACTTTTGTGACTCTCTGCAAAACAAACCGATGTCTACCTTTTTATTCTCGAAGGAACGAAACTGATGTTTACCTTTCTAACTCTCATACAAAACAAGCCGATGTCTACTTTTTTTTACTTACTTGAAAACGAAACCGATAACTACTTTTTTGTTTTACATAGTATTAATTTATCCTATGTCAACGATTTTTAATGTCTTGAGAACGAAATCGATGTTTATCTTCTTTTATTATCCTGCAAACAAATCAAATTCTACCGTTTTAATTCTCGTTCAAACCAAACCGGTAATTATCTTTTTGACACTCATACAGATCAAAATCGTTGTCTAACTTTTTAATTCTAGTGCAAACAAAACCGATGTATAACTTTTTGACTTGTCTGAAAAACAAACCAATATCTATCTTTATGAGTCACGTGAAAACTAAATCGATGTCTACTTTTTTTACTCTCTGGCAAACCAAACCGATGTTTACCTTTTGATTCTCGTACAAACCAAAGCGATGTCTACCGTTTTTAATTATCTGAAAACTGAACCGAATTTTGCCTTTTTGATTCTCGTGCAAACCAAAGCGATGTTTATCTTTTTGACCCTCTTGCAAAACAAACCGATGTCTCCTTTTTTTACTCTCGTGCAAAACAAAGCTATGTCCAACTATTTGACACTCCTATAAACTAAAACTGAGGCCTACTTTTTTGGTTCCCATGCAAATCAAACCGATGTCTACATTTTTCTATTCTGGTGCAAACCAAACCGATGTCTAACTCTTCTACTCTCACATTAACCAAACCGTTATCTAACTGTATGTACTCTCTTGAAGACCAAAACTAGATATGAGACGTTTCTGCAAAAGAATAAACCTATGTTGATCTTTTTGAGTCTCCTGAAAAACCAAACTGATGTTTAACTTTATTGATTCTCATGCAAACCAAATCTATGTCTACCAGTTTGACTCTCTTACAAACCAAACCCATGTCTACCATTTTGATTATCGTTCAAACCAAACCGACGTCTACCTTTTTGATTATTGTACAAACCAAACTTATGTTTATATTTTTATTCTCTTGCGAACCAAACTTGTGTATACCTTTTTGTTTCTCGTACAAACCAAACCGATATCTACATTTATTTCCTCTTTGGCAAACCAAACCTTTGTCTACCATTTTACTTCTAGTTCAAATCAAATCGGTCTACTTTTTACTCTTGCAAACCAAACCCATGTCTACGTTTTTGACTTGCGTGTAAATCAAACCGGTCTATCGTTTGCATTTCTTTAAACCAAACCTATGCCTATATATCTATTTGTTATCCAAACTACCCCAATCGATAGTATTTTAACTTTGAAATGTTGATATACCATAATATGAACTAAATCAATCGATTTTTAATTTTAGTTTCTAACAATCTAGACAAACAACGAGGAACACTTATATATAAAGATACATTATTATATTTTTATTGTTCGTCGGTGACGCTTGTGTAGAGCAGGGCAACCTGTGAGAAATCGTGTACACGAAGGAGCTGTTGAGAGATGAAAGCCAGTGGAAATATCTCTGCCTCTTCAGCCCTAAATTTTATATCAGTCACCCTTGTTCTTTGTTGACCTTACCTACGGCCAGATTTACCAGTCAGTTACCTCCTCCGTTCAAGGTAATATATTACAGAGATTCGGAATTTTTGATTACATAAAAAAAAAGTTTGACTAAATTTCGGTGGACTTGAAGGAGACTACCACCACCTTTAAATTTGTTGTTTTTTAATTGTTTTTACTTAGTTCAATATTATCGATTACACCCTAAACTTTCCGACTGACAAAACAAAATTGAAAAATTTTAATATTTACGCAATTTTATGGGGTCTCAGTTTTTCATACGTTATAGTAAATCGATCCTCCATTTTGGAACCACTCACCGGTACGACATTACCACCACCTGTAAATTTGTTCATTATCAATTTTTTTATTGTGCAATCTTATTGGATTGATAAAGAAAATTTGGAAAAATTTCAATATTTAAACAATTTTTTTGTGGGGGTTCAGTTTTTTATATAACGTGCAATTAACTTTTTTGGCGTGCGCCTATTCAACAACTGATTCCTTTGCGAAATTTTTAAATAAAGCTTTTCTTGGAGTTTAGAAGGAAGATGCCATCGTAAGAACTAAATAAATTTTGAAAAAGACAAAAACAAGAACAACAACTCGTCCCCCCCAAAAAAACAAAAAAACAAAGCGACCTCAACGTGAGTGGTTCCAAAATAGAGGATTGATTTACTATAAAGTTGTATGAGAAACTGAGCACTCCCTAAAATTGTTTAAATATTGAATTATTTCTAATTTTTTTTATAATCGGAAACTTTATGTAATAATCGATAAGACTGCGATGAAAAACAAAAAATAAAAAATGAACAACAATAAATTTAAAGGTGGTGTTAGTCTCTTTCAGGTCCGCCTAAGTTTCTAGTTTGCACCTATTTTGTTCTTTTTTTTTTTGCACCTATTTTGTTCTAGGATGCCTTTGTCGCATCCCGTGGAATTTAAAGGGATTTCAGAAATTCATTTTAAGAAATTTCACTTGCTTTTAAAGTATACCTTCCATTCTTTGAGAACCCATTCCAGATCCTTATGGGGTAATTGGTTTGATTCTTATATTTTGGAACGCCGTTTCAGGCATTGTGACATTTCCACAGAAATTTTGCTCTAAAATTTCAATTTCTGTAAGAGTATGTGTTCTAATAAAGACAAGATTCTGATTTCATTCGTTGATGACTTCCTTTAAATAACTTTTGCTTTTTTTTTCTCTCTTTCTTTATTTGCTTCTGTCTATTCTTAAGCTTTTATTATTTTTGTACTATTATTATTATTATTATTATTATTATTATTATGCTACTTCAATCGTCATTCCTCGGGAGAATTACCTTCATACTTCCTTTATCCATTTCCAACATTCGTATTTTTTTCCTTTTGTGTTAGTTCTCTTTTTCTTTTGATTCTTTGTTCGTTGTCTTTTTCTTCGCCGTGATTTATCCTGCTTTCTTATAAAAGCGCGATGAGAGCAATCATGGTCCTCTTACGCCGAAACGAATAAAAAAAAAACGAAATCGGGACAAAGTACAGCCCTAACGAGTAATTGCAAATATTGGAGGCTGAGAAGACGAAAACGACGACGACGACGACGACGAACGGAGGATCTAAGATGAAAATAACCAATATGGTGCCGAGTATTATGACAACGGAAACAGGAGGGGTAGTATCATTTATTACCGGTTGAGCTTGCCTTTCCGAAAGTAAAAAGGGGCCAACGACCCAGGTTCTGAAAATATGTAAATACGCGGAAATCGTTGAGAAATATCCTTTTATTTGGATAATGGAAGAGGTTGGATTGCGTCAGGAAATCAAATGGGCACGAAAACGATTTGGGTCGAGAGATTTTCTTATGACGTTTTTTTATGGGCACTTTTAGCTTCGGTATGAAAGATTCGGATTATGTAGATATTTTGTTGACAGTTGGTATATTATTGTTACTTCAGTAAGGGAATGTTATTATCATCGTCATTATTATTGTTATTATTGATATCATCATTGTCATCATTACAGTTGTAGTAGTAACAGCAACAGTTGTCGATGTTCATTTATTTTTTTATA
This sequence comes from Ascarosepion bandense, assembly GCA_037127315.1. Lineage (NCBI taxonomy): Eukaryota > Metazoa > Mollusca > Cephalopoda > Sepiida > Sepiidae > Ascarosepion > Ascarosepion bandense. Next base: position 1,256,847 of record JBBBDQ010001522.1, read on the forward strand.
TAGTGTTTTTTTTTGTTTTTTTTAATCGTATCACTCCGAGCAAGGCGTTAACGCCACTGATGTGCAGGGGGCTACATAAGAATAAAAAGATTAGATAGAAGAGAGTGAAGAGAAAGAAGAACTAGTTAGAAAGGATCAAGAGAAGGATGGGAATACAGGTGTGATGACATTTGCAAAGGTGGAGAGAAAGGAAAGGATATATAGGGTGGCGAAGAAAGAACTAGTGTCAAGTGGTTAAGAGATGAGTATTGACATTGCATTAAAATTCCTGGAGGTTGTAGCCGTCAGGAAAGCAAGAATATGGAAGCGATTTCCACAGGCGGGAAGTGCGAGAAAAAAAACTGCAGGAGTAGAATTTTCGTCTGCATTTGGTTGATCTAACTGTGAATGGGTTAAACCCAGTTGCCAGTCTGGTTGGACGAGTAAACACCTGTTGCAGAGGTACCAGTGACTTCAGTTCGTTGGAGCAGAAGCCATGAAAGTATTTATAGAAGAGACAAGGGGAAGCTACATCCCGTCGATGGGAAATGGCTGGAGTCGAGCTGCCAAATCGGTACCTATCACCTTACTGATTCTCCTTTGGAGCCTGTCAAGAGCACTGAGATGAACAGCAAGGGCGCCTGACCATATATGACAGCAGTATTCCATGCACGGACGAATGGTTGATTTGTATATATGCAGGATGGTTTCAGGTGGGAAAAACTTCCTGGCTCGACACAGTGAGCCAACCTTCCTACCAGTGGATTTAGCTTTTGACTGAATGTAATGGTTCCACTTGAAGGGGCGTTTATTTGCGTTGTGTGTGTTTCTTTGTTTTTGTTTTTTTGGGAGTGGGGATTCATGTGTTCCACTGAAGATTATTTTTAAAGGTGCTTTTCTTCTGACAGTTCTGAGAACATAGCTGAACGGGGGTAAATACCAAATAAGGTATTAAAGAAAGCAAAAAAAAAAAGAATAATTGATAAAACAAGCAAGGAAATATTAAAACAATGAGACCAGGAATACAAATCAGGAAGGAATTACTAGACAAATAAAGTAAAAATAGAAGAAAAAAGAAAGAAAAACGAAAGATAGAATGAAAGTCGGAACAAAATACTGGAAAGAAGGAATTACGGAAAAGAAATTGAAGAAATCAACAAAAATAGAAAATGAAGGAAAATAGAGAATTAAAATCAAGAGAGAAAAAAGAAAAGAAAAAGATAATCATTCAAAACAAAAAAGAAGAAAGAAATAACATTCGAAAGTGAAAAGGCGAAACGAGAAATAAAAGAAAACGAAGGACAAAAGAAAGAAAAGAAAGAAAAAAAGATTGACAATCAAAAAGCGTAGAAAAAGAGTCAGGAAACAAACGCAATAACAGGCGGAACGAAAGAAGAAATTATCAAAATAATGAATGAATAAATTGAAAAGGAAAATAGAAAAAATAAATGAATTTTCAAAAGAAAGATTTGAAAAGATGGCGGACCATAAACCGTTACTCTAGAAAAAAAACATACGTGACAAATAGGTTTCTTACAAGAAAACCTTTTTCTTTTTCATAAAAATAACAAACAAAGGATATACATTTACCTTTTCCGCAATTATTTCGTCTTTTGCAAAGAACATTTTTAAAAACAATCGAATACTCGATTAATGCCCATTTAGCACTTTGTGTCGGTATACGAATCCTAACATTCTCCTTCTATGTGCTTTGTCCTTTCAGGACGTAGGCGATCATAGCCTTCCACGTCTACCTATCCCTGGTAAGTCTTAGCACGCTTTCTTCTATAACGTTTCGCAGCCCCGGTTCTGTCATCCACCTGCCCAGCCCCTTGAAATATATTATCCGCTGCTTTCCTCTGTCTCTTTTTCCCTCTATCGGACCTGTTACTATCTGATTCTCCAAGCCCTCCTTCCTCATTGCATGTTCCAGGAACTTCAGTTGTCTCTTCCTGCTGCTCAATATTAATTTCCTTTTCGTTTCCATTCTTTCCGACACCTCGTCATTGCTCACATGCTTGGTCCACGATATCCGCAGCATTCTTCTGGAGAACCAAATTTCAGCTGCTTCAAGAATTCCCTTCACTTTAGTTGATATTGTCCAGCATTCACTGCCATATTGAAGAACTGCCATCACATAGCAATCCAGTAATCTCTTCTTTGTTTTTAGTGAAAGTTTCCTATGTTTTAACAGTTTACTCAGCTTCTGGAACGCGTCCTTCACCGTGTCAATTCGCCCACAGATCTCTGTGTCGCACTTTCCTTCTTCTTTAAGAACGCTTCGTAGATATTTAAATTTTCGTACCTACTTGATTTTAACATCCCCCACATGTAATTGGCACTTTGAGCTGATTTTTTGTGGATGACCATGCATTCGGTTTTCTTGCAGTTTATTTGTAGTCCCTTCTTGTCACTCTCTTCAGTTATCTTCTGAAGGAGGTTCTGCAGTTTTCTTTCCGTGTCTGCAATCAACACTGTATCGTCAGCGTATCTTATGTTGTTCAAATTGTTGCCGCCGATAACAAATCCTGGCATAACATCTAGGGTCCTCAGAATATTCTCACTATATTATTGAGTGTAAAAATGTTGTTTACTAGTGACTAGCATCATAGCCCGGCGTTGCCCGTGCAACTCAGAACATTTTAGTAGTAGGAGAAGATGCCAATGAGAGGAGTAGATGGAAATCATTTATTGAAAGTTGGAAAGGAGAGCTGAGGCTGTTAGTAACCATTTTCAGCATTAAGAAGAAGGCATTGAATGCATGTTGCTGTAGTATTCGAACGGAGTATAAAGTGTAGTTTTAGTGCCGGTCATACTTCTGTCTCCTTCTAAGTGGGGTGGGGGTTATTTGATCTGAAAATGAATAGAAAACATTTGCAGGAAGTGGAGTTTTTTTTTTTTTAATCATATCACCCAGAGCAAGGCGGTAACGCCACTGATGTGCAGGGGGCTACGTAAGAGTGAAAAGATTGGAAAAAAGAAAGCCGGAAACCACATCATGAACAGGGAACAAGGGATGAGCCTCTACACCTGTACAATAGACGTGGGTGGAGTGTGAACCGGGCGATAGTTTAGACTATCTACTCCAACTGAAAAAAAATAAACAAAAAGGAAAAGTGAAAATGATTGGAAAAGAGAAAGCCGGAAACCACATCCTAAACAGGGAACAAGGGATGAGCCTCTACACCTATACAATAGACGTGGGTGGAGTGTGAACCGGGCGATAGTTTAGACTATCTACTCCAATTGAGAAAAAAAAATGAAAAAGAAAAAAAATGAAAAGTGAAAAGATTGGAAAAGAGAAAGCCGGAAACCACATCATGAACAGGGAACAAGGGATGAGCCTCTACACCTGTACAATAGACGTGGGTGGAGTGTGAACCAGGCGATAGTAATAAATAAGATAGAAGTTTATCTGTTTTAAATGTAGATAGTCAGACTGAACCCAGTTTAGCAACCTCAGTGCCGCGGCAGTAACGCATGTATAAGGAGTTTGGCCAGTAAATTTTTTGTTACAATACTGTGCATTCTGTTTCTTTCGACACCACTCCCCTACGCCTAACTCATCGTGGCTCTAACACACAAAGTATCCTTAAAAGGAGACTTCATTTGTTTTTTAAATATTTCTTTTGTTTCAAAATTACAGGGGAAAACATTCACATTTTTTTGTTGACCAAATGAATTTTTAAAACGTCGGAATAAAAATTAAATATAAACGCTCACTTATTTTTAATAATAAAATATTTTAGTTGCAATTGACACGTGTGATTTGATTTCTGTAACGTAATTTAGCAACCATCTTAGATGTTTTACGGAGCAAATGTAAACAATCGGTACCATTGGCTAAAAAGTGCGAAAGGGAAAATTGCTGAACTTAAACTCAAAAAGTATGTGTCGACCTGGCTTCCCTGTAGATATGTGTCCCTAGAAAGTTTAAATGGCGTAGCTTAAACAACGAAGGAGTGCATAGGGAACAGTCACACACAGACTCACAGGTTGACTTTTATATAGAGATTATAATGATGATAAGAGATTTTTGTAACAGAAGAAAAAGCCAACAATATGTTGGAAGGACATCGGACAATGAGATAGTAGTAGCTCTGAACTGTTTTATTTGCCAGAAAATTATTAAAATGGCGGCAGTACTGCTCCGTGTTAATCATAATTATCGTAAAAATATTACGGATGCACAAAGGTGGCTATATCTTGTTGTAATGCCTGATAAAGTATAACAATACGATTTTGAAATCAATTTTCTAAAACATATTTGCAGAAATAGCGTCTCATATCGAGAAATAAAATTACAATTTTGAACCATGTGATCGATTTTTCATTTTAATGTACTATGTCCCTTCAGGACGTGGATAATCGTGGGTCCTCGCAACTTCCTATCTCTTATTTACACCATTTATATTTGGACTATTGTCCTCATCGCTTTTGTTTCGGTCGTTGTGCGCCCCCATACCTTCGTCACCTCTATATCGATCTGGGTAACCTACAGATCTGAATCCTTTAATCTACTGTAGGTACCTCGACTCTTTTTCGATAACTATCTTTTAAATTGATTTTTTTTTAAATAATAAGTTTTCTTGAAACTTTCATTTTAAGTTTAATTGAAAGCTAAATAATTAAAAATTTACTATTTCCAGTAGGCAAAATACTCTGGTGTATTTCTAACATAAATTCTATTAATTGAAATTTAAAATTTTTCAATTTTTTTTTTCAATTTTTCGTTCATTTTTTAGCGATCGACACATTTGTAAACAAAAGTTAATTCTGGGTTTTAAAAATTTTGCAAAAACAAAATATACATCTGTGATATATTATTTTTGAAGATTAGCAAATTTAATATTAAATTAATCAGATTTACGCACTTATTACTCATTTTTAGCATAAAATTTAGAATAAAGCTATTTCTTAAACACAGAGTTAAACTTTCCGAAATTTCCGCCGTATTTGAAATGTGATGACAGCTTGATAAATGCAAGATAAATGTATAGTGATCACAAGTGACATAATTTTACAATTTTGTTTTTTTTTTTCTGTAAGGGTAAGAAAACATGAAATACATGTCCTTTAATGTACACATAGAAATTATCATACAAAAAATAACTTCAAATACACAAAAAATATGTTAAATTATTTTTAAAATACGAAGGCACGATGGTTTGTAAAAAACTTTTCAATTTTTGATTAGTAAATATAATCTTCACTTAATAAGTTAATAAACTAACGACAACAAATCTTTGAAATATTTTTAAATATATTTGAAATTTTATAAATTATTATAATTAAAAAAATGAAAACAATTCTTTTAAAATTTCATTATTAATCGAATTTTTTTCTTCCCACTATAATGTTCTTAATATATATTATTTATTAAAGCAATTAAACGCTTATCATATTAAACAGTGTCATAGTTTTATTGGATTTTTTATTTTACTATTAGGAGCAGATTTTTATAAATAAAGGCAAAGTGTTTATAAATATAACAGATTATTTACATTTCCCAATGAGTTCTGCGTTTAACTAATAAAACCAATTTTCCCAACAAATTTTAATTTCTTAAAATTTCATGAATTTACGTCGAGTGGAGTAACAGTTGTAAAAATATTTTTACCAAGCTTTTCTTTAAATAATAATTTCAGAAATAATTTAATTTATTTGTGAATAAGTCCTGAAAGTTTCATTAATATCCAACAATTATTTGAGTTTTGCAAGAATTTCTAAATTAATGTTTGTCACCGGAAAAAAACGTGAGTTATGTAATATTACGGTTTCTATTGTAAACTCTGATTTGGTTTCCCGCTACCTAAAATCAAAACAAGATTTTCTACGAAAAATAGTGGAGATACCTAATCTACTGATGTAAGCTGTTTGAGTTCCACTTTTCATGTACAGGTATATAGTGTAGACCATAAATTTATTTAGTACTGTTTAATTATTACGCACAATTTTCCACTGACTTGTTTACTTTTGTCCTGTAGGACAATTTGTTGTAGTGAACCTAGAGCTTTAAACTTAACTCTTGACGAGTTTTAAATTTCTGCTGATGATGACAATGCTTTGATTGCTTCTGCTGCTGGCCATGTTTTAATTGCTGCTGCTGTTGAAATGTTTTAATTGCTACTGCTGCTGTTAATATATTGATCGCTGCTTCCGCTGCCCGTGTTTTTATTACTGCTACTTTCTGAGTTCTAATTGCTTTGAAGCTACCCATGTTTTGATGGCCGCTACTACCTATGTTCTAATCGCTTTTGCTGCTTCCTATGTTCTGATTAATGCTGCTTCTCTGTTTTGATTACTACTGCTACTGCCAATATTTTGATTGCTGCTGCTGCTCAAGATTTAAATTGCTGCTGTTGTTGCCCATGTTTTAATTACTACTGCTGCTCATGTTTTGACTGCTGCTGCTGCCAAATGTTTTGATTGCTGCTGCTTCTGCCTATGTTTCGATTGCTTCTGCTGCTGCTGATAATATTTTGATTACCACTGCTGCTGCCCACGTTTTGATTACTTCTGCTGTTGAAATGCGTTGATTGCTGCTGCTGTTCATGTTTTTATTGCTGTTGCTGGTGGCCATGTTTTTATTACTTCTGTTGTTGACCATAATTTTGATCACTACTGCTGCCTAAGTTTTGATCGCTACTGTTAAAGGCCAATGTTTTGATTCTTTCTACTGCTCTTAATGTTTTAATTAATATCGCTACTGCCAGTATTTTGATTGCTACTGCTAATCATGGTTTAATTAATGATGCTGTCCATATTTTAACTACAGCCCCTGTTGCTCAGATTTGATTGCTTCTGCTGCTGTCCACACTTTGATTTCTGCTGCTGCTACATATGGTTGGGCGGTTCCTGCTACTGCCATGTTTTTATTACTACTGCTGCTAATGTTTTGTTTCCTGCTTCTACTGCACACATTTCTATTGCTGCTGCTGCTGTCCATATTTTAATTACTTCTGCTACGGTTAATATTTTGATTGCTGCTGTTGTTGATGCTGCAGGCTATATTCTGATATTGCCCATGCTTGGTTGCTGCTAATAAGTTTGAAAACTCGCAGTCATTTGTTTATCTTTCTTTCTCAGCGACTCTTCTATCGTACTCCTTTTTATGCTATGCCTACTCAGTGCCTACTCAGGAGTTCCTCATAACCTAGTTATTTACGATGATTCTATTAGACTCTATGTTATCCTTAGCGATATACACCCAAGGAAGGCCGGAAGTAGTATGTTATCCTGGAAAGAAAAGATACACCTGCCCTCAGTTTTCCTCTGCATTTCAACTTGATTGCTTCCTACAGTTGTCTTAATACTGTTGCATAATCCCGTCCATTTCCAGTTTGTCAATCATGATTATGCTTTTAGAATAAATAAATAAACAACAGAATCTATCAACTTGCCAAAAGACGCTGCTAGTTTAGATTTTTTTAAGGAATTGGTTCAGGCTCGAAGTGATGAACCCAGATTTCAATTTGTGTTACTAATCTGCGGTGGAAATTCTCAGAGTCAGTCCGGAAGCGAATCAGAAGTTTCCTGGAAATGACAAACCTATACAGTTTCTGCTCTTCTGTCAGAATTCTTGGCACCATCTTGCAGCCAGCAAACACATTTCACTTAAAACAGTATGACCGGAAATTTGTCGAAAACGGCTCTCCACAATTTCTGCCCTTTGTAGACCATAGTAAATATTGTCTTTTTTCTAAATCTTGCCCTGTTGCCCATTCACACAAGTACTGCATTCTTCGGTCACTATTACCTTCAATATATTTTGTGAGCGTCATATTTTGCAATCCCTCTTTCCTCATTATATTGCCATACAAATATCAACTGTGTTTTTGTGATGCGTTCTTTTTCTTTTGATTTTCTCGAAAACTTCATCGTTGTTCACATTTTCACTCCATGCTAGCCTCATCATCCTCCTGTAGAACCACATTTTTCTTGCTTCAAATCTCTTTATGAAGATATAGACGAACTGGTATCTCATAACAGTTCACTACCCGTTTATTTGTTTCTAACGAAATTTTGAAGTTGCTTTATACTTTGCTTAGCTTTTGGAAAACATATTCCAATTGCCTAGCTCGCATTTTCTGGTTGACTCTACACAATCTTCTTCACTAGCTTCTATTTATTTGGACTTATGTCGCATTATGCTAAAAATACATATCATGGTAAAAGTATTTTATAGATTTGTAAAATAAATATAAGCTGAACAGATTGAAACCCATACACATTCAAACCCATAAGTCCACCCCTTCTAATTTAGTCAGTGGATACCTCGACGCAAGCAATTGGTTTGCTTCTCTCCACGATCGCCTACCCTGTCCAACCGATTTTCGTCCGCCTCCCACGCTAGCTACCTCCTGATTATAAACACTTCGCTGCATTGCTGAAATTGCTTTTATATGACGGACACGTTTATGTCACTTACAAACGAGGCACGATCAATATATCTTTTACATCATTCTGCTTTTCTCTTATTGTTATTTGAGTTTTCACTTATTTTCACTGATCAAATCATTTCAGTGTTATTATTTCGCATCGGTTCCTGAACGTTATTGTCGGAGACCAAGTGACAGCAAATCACACCAATTCTACATTTCCACACCCCATTCTTCTACATATTTCTACTTTTTTTTTTTTTGCGCCTCTCGTCTGTAGGCGTCTCTTCCGGTTTATTGCTTCTCTGCTTCCTACAAACTTGAAAAATCTAAATACGATGCCCATCGATATGTTGTGTCTTTCTGAATCTGTTTTTATACTGGTCTGCTAATTCAGTAAAATTTTATATTTCACTTCAAGTAAGTCCTAGTATTTTAGTGGCTTTATCCCCTTCCTTGACGTGAAGTCTTTCTGAGTATGTTTTTATACTGGTCTTGTGGTACAGTGGATATCGGCTCAGAACGAGAAACCGAGGAGCCGAGTTCGAATTCCACTTGAATCCAAAGTATTCATTTACGCACAAATACCCTTGGGAAAGGTATTAATCCGTCTCTTCCTTCCAGTTATGGGTTAAATAGCAGAACAGATTGGGTTCTATAGCCTTGGTCGGCAACCAGTCTACCGCAGAAAGCAATGGCAACCTACTGCGGGATAATCTTCTGCCCAGTCATACATGTCTCTTTCGAGACATGATCGCCCAAGCGTGTATCACGTATGGCACTTAACTGACTGACTGCTAATTCACTAAAATTTTATATTTCACTTCAAGTAAGTCCTAGTATTTTAGTGGCTTTATCGCCTTTCTTGACGTGAAGATTATGCTTTGCGGATATATACTTTTCGCAAGGATATTTTCGTTTAAGTTGATATGTGTCCCGGAAAGGGATATATATCTGATTCGAGGTAGTTAATTTGTAAACAATTGTAAAATATATTACTTACCTGGTGTGTCTTATTTTTAAAGTTCATTTTCTTTTAGTATTTTTGTATTTTTAATCTTTCGAAATATTACCATGCCAAATGTTTATTGGATCTCCAATCTATAGTTCATCCAGTTTAGACCTTTACAGCTACTACTGTCCATGGATTAGATTCATCCTCATTTTCTTAAGTCAAGGGTCAATCATTATCTATCATCTGTGTTCTCATATTTTTAACTTCCATCGACCTATTCTGACGTTCATATCGTATACCGAAACCTCTAGGTCTACAATGAGTAGGATAAACTTAATATAAAAAAATGAATATTATATCTTCCTCTGGAAATTCATATACATTATATCAAATGGCTGGTCCAAACTATTATTTTACATTTTTTCTTTATATTCTCCGGGTTTGGGGGTTAGGCGCAGGGCTAACAACTCCGCCCCATAAAAAAACAGTTTGTTACGGAAACAGTAACAAAAGGTTGCTGCCCTACACACCACTGAGATGAGAGAGATATTACATATACAAAATTAAAATCTTCTTAAATCGAATGGTTATTTCGACAGGTAAATTTAACACACATAATATTCAATATTATTAGGGTCATTTGGATTTGACCTCCAAGCTAGTTTTTTGCCCAATTTTTTACCAGTACAGATATATATCTAAATCTAAACTTATTTATAAATGGAACTTTGTCTGTGTGTGTCTGTGTGTGTGTGTCTGTGTGTGTATTCGTTACCTATAGACACCGAAACGGCTGAACCAATTTTCTTGTAAATTTACACAGTTGTATTATAAGCGTCTGCGTATGTTTTTAGCTAGGTTTTGTGCCGAGATACACCCGATAAATATCGAAATACGATAATCTAAAAAATCGGGTTATAGAAGGAGTGGTCTGATTTTAATCAAATTTGATACACTCATAGACAAAGACATAAAAAATGATATTCAGAAGTTTCAAGGTTGCAGTTCTTACAATAGTGCAGAAAATCGATAATATATATATATATAAAAGGCAAGATGTTTGTGTGTGTGTCTGTTTATCTGCCTATATGTCTGTATTTTTTCAGCCCTTTTATTTTAGTTTTTGCTTCGGGTTTGGCTCTAAGTAGGTATAATTGTAGTTCTTAGTCTCAGCCATGATACCATTTACTCAGAGGACTTATTTAGCCTTCAAAATTCAGTTTACCACGAAAAATACTTATTTGATATCGATGCCATGAAATCAAAATTTGACTTACATCTATTCATTTTTCTTTCAGTCTACGGTTTCGCTTTAACTGGAAACAACTATTGCTTTTTAGCCTTTCGTGCCAACGACCAAAGTGTCTGAGCTCCATGACCATCGATTAGTTTTAAAGCTTTCATTACACCCGGACAATGCCGGGCTGCATTGCTAGTCTCAATATAAGAAAGTATGAATTTTTTTCTCTCTCCCTCCTAAGTACAAAAAAAAAGTTAACGTCCTTTCTCTCCTACCAATCCTTTCTTCCCCACCCCCCCAAAAAACCACACGTGTTGCTACCATCACCGTATCAGTATGAATTTGATAGAAGAACCAAAAACAAAGACAGTCAAAAGATAACTCTGCAAAAATGTCGAAAATGCAACTTCTTTCTTGTGACTACTGGTAACGTATGCTGATAGTAATTACTGTTGACAGGTTATTATAATTTAGACTAGTTAAAGAAAATGTTCGTTTAATTCATGCTGTGTATATTTTATTACAGATATTTTATTTCAGAGTGACTTTATCTTATATTTGTTTTTTGTTTTTGTCTGTAGCTGCCAGGTTCTTATAATTTAAACTAGTTTGTTTCTGTTTTCTTTTAACCATTTACTTTTGTTACTAAAATATACTAAATTTTTCGGTTGTCTAAAGGCCGTTTCGACTTTTACTAAGTTAAAACTTAGTATTTTTTGACATCAATTATATATATGTATATATAATTGGGACGTTAGTATCCCTGTGGGCCCAAAAAATATAAACCTACAAAGGGCGGAAGAACTCTCAACGGCCAGCTAACTAGAGGTGCTGTCTCAATAAACCATCGTGGAGAAGGCAACGGGATACCACTCCACTATCTACCCCCGCTCAATCATGGATAGTTACAACAAATATATTAAAACCAACAGCGTGAAGGGGGTTGCTTCCCAAGGAAACAACTCCTCGCTCGGTAAGGACCAGCATGGGCAACAGGTGCCACCTGACCGTCATCCGGCGACTGTTAGCACCAACGGCGTAAAGGGGACATTTTACTCCAAAATTTGTTCCTCGCCCGGGAAAGAACGACATGAGCAACATGTGTGTCTGGACCGTTACCCTGCAACTGTGCGCATCAAAGACAAACTCACTATAGGAACATGGAACGTCAGGACACTCAACTGTGGACAACTAGAGAATGTCAAACAGGAGATGAACAGACTGAATATCAACATCCTAGGCATATGTGAAACAAGATGGCCTAATAACGGAGATTTCAGTAGCGACACCCACAGGATAATATATGCGGGAGGTAAAAAACACGAAAAGGAGGTCGCTTTAATACTAAACAAACAAGTGAAGAGATGTGTACTTGGATACTGGCAACTGTCAGAGAGAGAGTCCTCTTGGTTAAACTGGAGGGAAGGCCCTTCAATATAGCTATTATAGTAGTTTATGCGCCGACGACTCAAAGCTCGGAGGACGAAATAGAACCTTTCTATTCAATACTGGACAGTGCCAAGGCTCAGTGCAAAAGCCAAGAAGTTAGGATAATAATGGGGGACATAAATGCAAAGGTAGGTAAAGATAGAGAAGGAGACACGAACGGCAACTTCGGACTAGGAGAGCGCAACGAAAGAGGAGAAAAATGGATCCAATGGTGCTCAGCCAATGACCAGGTTATTACTAACACCCGGTTCCAAGAACACCCACGACGTTTATGGACATGGAGAAGTCCACAAAGAACCAAATAGATTATATAACTATAAACAAGAGATTCAGGAACGCGGCAGTCCAATGGAAAACATACCCAGGTGCCGACTGCGGAAGTGACCACGTCCCAGTCATCTGCAAACTAAAAGTGAAACTCTGAAGACTGCAGAAGCCCAGCATATCACCAAGGCTGCAATACGACACGCTAGAGGACGATCTCACCCTGCAGAAAGAATACAATAATAGCGTGAGAAAGAAATATGAAGAACAAATTGGAAAAGGATACTCAAAATGGGATTCACTAAAAGAAGCGATGGTGACCTCAGCCAACAACATAGCCCCAAAGGAAATTAGACACAGAAGAAAAAACGAGTGGATGACCGAAGAGATCCTCCACATGATGCAAAGGAGACAAAAAATAACGCCAAGACACGGAGCAGAGTACAAAAAACTTCACATGGAGATAAGGAACAAATGCAGACAAGCCAAAGATGAATGGCTCAACAACAAATGCGCAGAAGTAGAGAGACTGAGCAGGAACAACAAAACAGTGATGCATAAAGAGATAAGAGAACTGATAGGACAAAAAACCTGCTCCTCAACAGGATGCATAAAATCCAAGGAAGGGACAATCATATTAGAGAAAGAGGAAATACTCCAGCGATGGGAAGAATATATAAAGGATCTCTTTTGCGACAAGAGAGAACAACCGAGAATACACAAGGAGATGGATGGACCGGAAATACTGAAATCCGAAGTGGAAGCAGCAATGGCCAAAATGAACAGAAACAAAGCACCTGGTCCAGACGTCATAGTGATAGAGCTGCTGACAGCCTTAGAAGAATATGGCACAGAAAAGATTACCGACATAATAAACGAAATTCATAGCAGCGGAATAATACCAGACGACCTATGCAAGTCGATATTTATAACGCTGCCGAAGAAACCTGGTGTAAACGAGTGCGAACTACACAGAACTATCAGCTTAATGAGTCACATTACAAAACCGATTGTCAGAATCCTGATGAATAGAGCGAGAAGCAGAATCAGGCCAGAGATTGGGCAGGAACAGTGCGGGTTCGTCAAAGACACTGGAACAAGGAACGCCATATTCATGATTAGGATGCTCTCTGAAAGGGCATTACAAATGAAGAAAGACTTGTACCTATGCTTCATTGACTACGCGAAAGCATTCGACAAAATACGATACAAAGAATTAATGGAGATGCGAGGCAACCTCGACATTTTCGGCAAAGACATAAGAATAATCAAGAATCTCTACTGGCAGCAAACGGACAGGTAACGACCTCAGTAGATACACAAAGATAGAAAAAGGCGTAAGACAAGGATGTGTCCTTTCACCAGATTTGTTCAACCTATACAGGGAGAATATTTTGAGGACCCTAGATGACACGCCATGATTTGTTATTGGAGGCCACAACCTGAACAACATAAGATACGCGGACGATACAGTAATGATTGCGGACACGGAAAGGAAACTACAAGACCTCATACAGAAAGTAGCAGTGGAGAATGACAAGAAGGGACTACAAATAAACTTTAAGAAAACTGAGTGCATGGTCATCAGCAAAAGATACAACCCAAAATGCCAAATACAGATGGGGGATAACAGAATCAAACAAGTACAAGTATTTAAGTACCTAGAAAGTGTTCTAACAGAAGATGGAAAGTGCGACACGGAGATCCGAAGGCGAATTGGCATGGCAAAGGACGCGTTTCAGAAGATGAGTAAAATACTAACACACAGGAAAATCTCAATAGAAACGAAGAAAAGAGTGCTAGACTTCAATACGGCAGTGAATGCTGGACAATATCATCGAAAATGAGGACAAAACTGGAAGCGGCCGAAATGAGGTTCTACAGAAGGATGCTACGAAAATCGTAGACTGAGCATACAAGCAACGACGAAGTGTTAGAAAGAAAGGCAACAAAAAAGAAATTGATGCTGAGCTTCAGGAAGAGACAACTGAAGTTCCTGGGACATGCAATGAAGAAAGAGAACCTGGAGAACCTGATAATGACTGGTCAGATAGAAGGAAGGAGAGACAGAGGAAGGCTGCGGATAACATATTTGCAGGGTCTGATCAGGTGGATGACGGAACGGGGGTTGCCAGGAGCAACAGGAGCAAACATACTAAGAGCCACAAGGGATAGGGAGACGTGGAGAGACATGATCGCCTACGTCCTGAAGGGACAAGGCAAATAGAAGAAGAAGAATAGGACACTTAAGAACTTTAAATGTCCCACCCCGAAAATTTTTAAGAACAAAGGTGTAGCAGTGACTTACCTCGACGACCCAAAAGGGCCAGAGTTGCGTGTGCGTGTTTTGCAAGGGAGTGTGGAGACGGTGAGTCGACGAGCTTTGGACGGATGGAGAATCGGACAGCACTTCGTGCTCATAGATGTGTTGGCGTCGATTGTAGCTATTTTATTGACTATTTCAGTGCGCTCATTGGCTGAGTGGCAGACGTGTCGTTTCACTGTCTCCGCACTCCCTTGCAAAACATACAGGCGACTCTGGCCCTTTTGGGTCACAAAGGAAAATCACTGCTACAAAAAGCTTCATGAATTTTCTTGAACCGGTTGCAATGCTCACTCTTTACCTAATGTTTTTGGCGAAAGTTTCATAAATGGAAACGGTTTTTTTTTTCAACATATACCACTTCTAAACAATTTCGAATATAATTTTTTCTGTTTTTGACATTATTTTTTAATTTTTATTTTAGTATTTTGTGTCTTTTTTTTTCTCTGCTGCATTTTAAATCCGCAGCATTTAAATCCGTCATAAATTAATACTACTCCGCTTTGGGATTAATTTAAACAATAATTTCTAAAATTAATCTCTGAAAGGGAACATTTATATATTTGTTTTCATCTTTTTGTTGTTATTAAAATATTTCAGCGTTTCTCAGGAGTTTTTTTTGTATCGAGTTAACCTACTGGGAATTCTGAACACAATATTTTGTTTAATCTATGGGGAGAAGATTGTTAAAGTTTCACTGGGCTAATTCTTATAGTTCTGCACAGCAGTTACTCGCCTGCTTCTACTAAGCATTAAACTCACAACCTCAATGTCCCCAAATTTACGAACCAACGCGTTAATCTACTTGGCCATTGTCACCGTAGTAAGGTGGAGCCTTAAATCTAACCTGACTGCTGATTAATGCTGCAGTCTGACAGGTTTTTATTTATGCTGCTCCTGCTGAAGACTTGCTTTCCTTTGTCGTTCTTGATGAGCGGCTTTATCATTCTATTTAATTTCACTGCTAGGCCTATTAAAACGGTTTTCATGGCCTAGCATATGCGCTGATTCTCTCAAAAAGTTAAACTCACCAGCATTTTCATTTCATTTCACAGTGGCCGATGAAAATAGTATAAACATTGTTAACTATTCATTCCAGAAATTCAGACTAAAGAAGAAATGTATTTACTTATTATTCCATATTTCATTTCGTTTCGCAATCTTATTTCCGTTTTTGCTGCTTTAACTCAAACGTCTCTACTGGCCTTCCTCAGGAGCAAAAAATTAATCAAATTCGTAAAAACAATTTGGTACATTATATGCGTGAGGAAGCCCGGAAATATTTACTATGCTAAAAAAAAAAGTTCAAAAAGATATTTTAAATGATGAAAGTACTTAATCTATAAAAAAAATGAAGTCATCAATCCTCTCCCTTTTGTATCCCTATAGGACGTAGGCTATCATGAGTTTCTCGAATATCCTTTTTTTTTAATAGTTAGAAAAACTATTCATAAATCATGAATAAACTATTCTTGGTAAAAGTAGTTATTTTAATATTGTCTTCTCTACGGTTTTCATTTCAGAGTTTAATTCATTTCTCCTCTACTGGTTATCAATGAGGACTTCTTCTTCTATGTGCCCTGTCCCTTCAGGACGTAGGCGATCATGGCTTTCCACGTTTTCCTATTCCTGGTGACTCTGAGCACGCCTTCTTCTGTTACACCATGCAATCCTTGTTCCGTCATCCACCTGATTAGGTCCTTCAAATATGTTATCTGTTGTTTTCCACTGTTTCTTTTTCCTTCTATCTGGTCTGTTAGTATCAGGTTCTCCAAGACCTCCTTCCTCATTGCGTGTCCCAGGAACTTCAGCTGTCTCTTTCTGATGTTCAGTATTACTTTCCTTTTTGTTTCCATCATTTCCAAGACCTCATCATTGCTCACATGCTCGATCCATGATATTCACAGCATCCTTCTATAGAACCACATTTCAGTTGCTTCAAGTTTTTCTTTCATCTTTGATGGTATTGTCCAGCATTCACTGCCATCTTGAAGGACGGACAGCACGTAGCAATCCAGTACCCTCTTCCTAGTTTCTAGCGAAATGGTACTGTTTCTTAATACCTTACTCAACTTCTGGAATGCTTCCTTCGCCATGCCAATTCGCCTTCGGATCTCTGTGTCGTACTTTCCGTTTTCTGTCATAACGCTTCCCCGATATGTAAATTTTTGTACCTGCTTGATGCTGGTATCCCCGACCTGTATTTGGCATTTTGAGTTGCCCTTTTTACTGATGACCATGCATTCGGTTTTCTTGCAGTTTATTTCTAGTCTTTTCTTGTTACTTTCTTCTGCTACCTTCTGTAGGAGATCTTGCAGTTTCCTTTATGTGTCTGCCGTCAGCACTGTATGATCTGCGTACCTTAGGTTGTTTAAATTGTGGCCTCCGATTACGAATCCAGGCATAACTTCTAGGGTCCTCAAAATATTCTCGCTGTACAAGTTGAAGAGATCCGGTGAAAAGACACATCCCTGTCTTACGACCTTTCTATCTTTGTAGATCTACTCAATTCATTTAGCGAGCCTAATCTCTCTACCGGAACTTAAGAGAAGAGCCAATCTCTACATTTCTAAATCTGTCAAGTAAAGTTAAAATGATGAAACTGAATCGTAGGGAGCTGGTTAATGTTTCTTGGATTCGGCCTTGTGTCTTACTTAACCGAACTCCCTACAGTTTGCAGGATTTATGCAGAGTTATAATCATCAGAAGGTTGGTTTTCGGCAGATTGGAATTGTGTGGAATTGTGTGGAATAATGTAAGAATAAAATATACATTTTTTATGTCAAAATAGAAATTTATTATAAGGAAAAAATAACATAAGCTGTAGAAATTAATGTTCAGTTAGGAACATGATTAAGAAGTTAAGGGTAGAGATCATAGAAAATGTTCGTAGTAGTAATTGTTGAAATAGATAAGAAGAAAGAGTCGCTTGAAGTTGACGTTACATTTTAGTGTTGTCTTTCTCGCTGCTTCCATCTGACTGACTTGACTGATGTTGATGGAGTCCTTTTATTGTCATCTAGATATTTTCCCATTTACTCGCGAAGTCCTTTTGGTCTTGCAAGTCGCTCTCATTCGTCAAAAATAATTTTAACACCTACTTGCGAAATCTGGTTTCTACTTTTTCTTTAAGCCGATGGTAAATTCTTTTTCTGTTTGGGAAAAATCCAGGATTTCACATGTTGTTGTGAATTTTTGTAACAGTGAAGAACAGAGTTGATTTTAATTAATTTCTTATCCGCTACAAAACTAGTGTTTGAAATATATTAATGAAGTGTGAGGAGTGGATCCCTACATTTTTTATGTGTAAGTATACTGTTGAGTCTTGAGTTTGATATTTAATAATTCCATTTATCTCATTTTTCTCCAGTACTGATTCAGTTTTCCAAAACAATGAGCTTCCTTCTCTTAAATGTCGATTAGAACACAATGTCCGGACCTCTGATCCTACTCTCAAGATGCTAGAAAAATGGATGGTTTCTTGTACCTCTCTAGAAAAGATTTATCTCTGCTTATCTTTCTTAACAACAGATCAGACCAAACATGGCAGCCATATCTAGGCTGGAACTACACAAACATCACTTTTCATAGCTGGAGAGTTTATGTTACAGCCCTCGATACGACAACTTGTCATAGGCGTTTTTTATACCTAGAACGACCGTGTTGTGGTGAATTTATTGTTTAGTAACGCGCTGATTATTGGATTAATAGCAGTTAAGACATCAACAATGCTTCTAAACACGTGAATTTTTTTTAATCGTTTCACCCCAAGCAAAGCATTCCACTGCCACTATTGCGCAGGGGGTTACATAGAGGGGAGCGATGAGAAAGGATGGTTAGATAAAGGAAATGTCAGGAGGGTGATAGACGGGTAAAGATACCGAGGATGAGGTTTGGGTAGATGGTGAGAGTGTTTGAGAGAATAAATGCAAGTTAGTGTGATAGGAGGTGTCTATTGACCTTACATTTCAACTCCTGTCGGAGAAGCAGGAATGCGGAAGAGAATTCCACAGGCGGGAAGCGCGAGAAAGGAATTTGCTGGAGTATAAATTACGGTTACATCTTATCTGTTTCACTGTAAAAGGGTGGGACCTAGTTGCTAATCTAGTATCTCGTGTAAATTTGTACCTAGGGGGCACCAATGGTCTAAGTTTATCGGAGCAGAGCCGTGAAAGTACTTATAGAAGAGGCACAGGGAAGTCACGTCACGCCGGTGAGAGAGTGCTTGCAGGCTGTCTGCCAAGTCAGTATCGATCATGTTACAGATCCGTTGTATTTTGTCAAGAAGCCCGAGGAGAGTAGCAGGGGCACCCGACCAGATGTGGCAGCAGTATTCAATACACGGACCATACTGTTTATTGATCAGGAGGTTATTTCTGTTGAGATTTTCTTCAACCTTATTGTTGATTGTAGATTCCAACTGTTACTCACGGGATGTAGTGAAGTAAAAGAGTGAATACAGAGAAACGTGGAATAACTTAGCTAATGAGTTTGTATGAGTACATGACAGGACAAGGACAAAATGAAATGTACGTTAGGCGTTCTAAAGGAACAGAAAGGAGGGTCATAATTACCCACGCCCATAAATAATAGCAATAAATCGGAAGTCGGTGTTCGAGAATAAATCATGGTAAATCCTGTTCTCCTTATTCTTTGTAATCATAAGCAAAAAGAAGTAACTACAGTAAGGGAAATTCGAAGAAAATATGGATCGATTAGTGCTACAGTTACGCTCTCAACCAAGTTCTTTGATTTCTCATTCTCTCTTTTGGGAATCACGTTTACCCCAGAATTTAAGTGGAACAAGGCACATAGAAGAAGAAGTAAAGAAATCTTAGTTTACGTCTAAACTGCGTCTAGAGATTATATGCAAGTTATGAATTGGTATAAAGAGTTGCGTCTTTAATGTTAAAAGTCCTATTATGATGCTGTTTAGATTCTACTCAATACTATTAACTTAGATATATAGTGATAGAGAAAACTATTGTTTTTGGTTGGAATAAAATTACTAATTTAACAAAACAGACTAATTTGACTGTCAGTAGTTTATTTGCAACTATTTATTTTGATACTTTTACATTCTTATACCTTGTGTGACATTATTATACCTATTGTAAAAATATAATATGAAAAGAATTTAAAACAAACTCGTCGATTTATTAAAAAAACATTTTCTTTTAAAAATAAAAGATATATTAACAAAAAGTAATAAGAACCTCCTAAAATTTATTGGACAAATGCTCCTTTCTTTTCAATAACTCTTAGCAGCTTATTGCCAACATCTGATGTTAGATTTGAAATTTTAGCGGCTGGTACTTTGTTTGTGGCAACTTTAACTACCTCCCAGAGGTCACACTTGCTGTTGAATTGCTTTCCATTAGAATAAATATCTTTCTTGAAGATGCTACACAGGTTCTCAATGGGATTCAAGTCACAGCTATTTGAAGGCTAGTTCATAAGAGAATCTTCAACAAATCCCTTTTCTTTCAACGAGGATTTAGTGAACTTTGATGCATGACTTGGTACATTGTCTTGCATAAAGATCATAGATCTACGTTTGGCTAAAGACTGGTTATCAAGCCATTCAAAGAAATATTGCTCTAGAAAATCACAGTAACTTTTGGAATTCATTTTAACCCCGTCTTTCACTTTAAATGGACCCACAAGCTCATTACAAATAATACCAACCCATATCATGATCCCACCGCCGCCTTTTTGGCGTTTAAAGATATTTCTTGAGTCATGTTTCTTGTAAACCCATCCTCGAGGCCATTCATCGGGCCCATCGAGGGCGATTCTTCATTCGTCTGTAAAAAGCACTTTATTGAAATCAGTTTTCATGTATTATTTTGCCCACTGCAATTTTCTTTCTTTATATTTTTTTTTGTTAATATGGGTTTCTTTATTTGATGTTTGACACCAGCAAACCTTCTTACTGCTTTATACCTTGTTTCCCTTGACACCAAAGAAGCTTCAGCGGCCTCAAATATGAACGTACTTGACGCATTTGTGTTTCTTATTAATTCCCTTCGGATATGTGATAGATCTCGCTTTGTTAAATTCCTGAATTCAGCCTGAAACTTTTTTTCCTTGGTTGAATTCCCATTTGACATATTTTCTTGATTGCTTGATGATCTCTTTTCAAATCCTTAGAAATTTGAAGCGAAAACTTTCCTTTGCTAATTTCTTTGATCATATAGTTATTTTCATTCATTGTTAGTTCTTCTTTTACGAGCCATAATACTAAATTCTAGTTCTTGCAAATAATCTCTTGACACTGCAAATTGCTATAATTACTGAAAAAATACTAAATATCAATCTGAAATTGAAAATTGGAATTTAACTGCTTTCATGCTTACTCGCTATACATAATAGTACAAATTATTTCATTTGACAAAACATATCTATGAACTTTACATAAAATATTTCACAATACATATTTTGCATATAATCTCTAGACGCATTTTATATAGTGTTTATCAAAAATAGTTTTACAGACTTTGAGGACAGGTTTCTCACACCAAAACAAGGAAAAAAATGTCCGCAAATCATTCATTCTCGCTGTACATCTTAGCACTAAGAAGACATTCTACAACTTGTTGGTGACGATCCAGGTATCAGCACACGTCCAATGGCCCTAGAATGTCACACATTTTTTCATAGTACCGCTTGGAGCGTATATCAACAGCAGCTCCTGTCTCCGTATCATTTGCTGCATGGGCAGACTCTTTTGCCCTCTGATCGCACAAAACGGAACAACATTTGCAGATGGCTTATTGCACAAACTTCTATGGTTCAATATAGACTAGACACCAGCATCAATTTGTAATTTATACCAGACCAGATAGAGGAAGTACTCCTGCTAATTCAAAGACGCATACTGTTTACGCATGATGCAGCTCTATCGCATTTTTGTCACATTGCTCGCAATGCACTACCTGACATCTACCATGAAAGAATGATTGATAGGTGAGGACCGGTGACATCGCCTGCACGTTGCTCTGAAATCAATCATTTTATTTTTATCTGTGCGACCCCCTAAAAGAATTGGTTTATGCAGCAGTCATTAATACTGCAGAGACGCTTTATCAACGTGTCATAGCAGCGTGAGAAACCATTCGACACAGTGTGTGAGTATTTGAAACAGTGCATGCGTGTGTAAAAGCAAGCAGATAATATTTTGAACATTTGATATTTACTAAAGGTGCTAGAAAAATGGTCAGGTCTTCATACAGCCCCTGAAAATGCCTGACTTGTTCTACGTTTACAGGAGCTAAATCTAACCAAAATCGTCTATCTGTGCTAAAAGTGCTAAATATTCATGTTATAGAAACAGGCTTTATGGGGTAGCAGCATCTGTTAGGGTTCTAGCTATGGATAAAATGTGAACCTCCAAACAAAACGCTATGAAAGCATAAAAATACATTTCATAGTAAAAGTACCAGCGAAACACACACACACACACACACACACACACACACACACACACATATACACACACACACACACACATATATATATATATATATATATATATATATATATATATATATACAAGCAGTATAACCCGGCATTGCTCAGGTGCAATAAAAGCTTTAAAACTAATCCATGGTCCTGAAGCTCAGACTCTTTGGACGTTGCCACGAAAGACTAAAAAGCAAGAGTTGTTTCCAGTTAAAGCAAAACCGTAGACTGAAAGAAAAATGAATGGATGTAAGTCAAATTTTGATTTCCTCGTATCGATATCAAATAAGTTTTTTCGTCGTAAACTGAATTTTGAAGGCTAAATAAGTCCTTTGAGTAAATGGTATCATGGCTGGGACTAAGAACTACAATTATACCTACTTAGAGCCAAACCCGAAGCAAATGCTAAAATAAAGGGCTGAAAAAATACAGACATATAGGCAGATAAACAGACACACACAAACATCTTGCCTTATATATATATATATATATATATATATATATATATTATCGATTTTCTACCCTATTGTAAGAACTGCAACCTTGAAACTTCTGAATATCGTTTCTTATGTCTTTGTCTATAACTGTATAAAATTTGATTAAAATCGGACCAATCATTCTATAACCCGATTTTTATCGATTATCGATTTTCGATATTTATCGGGGGTACCTCGACACAAAACCTATCTAAGAACACTCGCAGACGCTTATAGTAAAACTGTGTAATTTTACAAGAAAATCGGTTCAGCCGTTTCGGAGTCTATAGGTAACGAACACACACACAGACACACACACACATACACACACAGAGACAAAGTTCCATTTATAAATAAGTTTAGATTTATATATATATATATATATATATATATATATATATATATATAATATTAATCAGTAATACATTTAAAAGCAAAATGACCAGCAATATATATTCTGTAAAAATACTGTGTTCAAATTATTTAGATTGTCATTATATAACCCATAGAGGATGATGTGCTGCTAAACAACATCAACCAAAGCGACCATTCTTACGCCGCACCAGCGCAGATTTTTTCAATAAAGACCTTATCTGCTACGTTTACAGGGTCGAATCACGTGTATTTTCTATATATATATCGCTTTTCTATTCGGAGACCTTCTTCTCAAGGACCACTACTTTGAAGAATAAACTTCTGCTTGGATTCTTCCCTGGACACGACAATTTTAATCTCTTCAAGTATAGGCTAATCTTTTTACATCCTCCATATCTTCACAATCTTTATTGCCGAATTACTCCTCCTACGATATGTTGTGGTAACAGACAGTTATTCTTCTTCCTATCATGATTGAACTGGAACATTCATGATAAGTAGTCCTACTTAATTGTCTAAAAAGGAAAAGGAGATAACACTATTGCAGTGACTTGGTTAGATGAGTATTGAATATAACTATCATGAGAGACTTGGTCGAGTCAAAGGTTGTGTCTTGCCGAACCCAACGTTCATATCACATACGGTGTTTAGTAATTCTTTACTTTGAGTAACTCTTGGGTTTTTTATTGTGTATATTTTATTGAAAAAGATATTCCTGCCTTGTGAAGGAAAAGAAAATATGAAAACTTTGCGTTTTAAGACGTCTCAGCTATCAGCCATATGTCGATAGATTTTCAATTTTGCAGAGTGCACAACTTGAAAGGGGGAAAATATTGAAGATGATCATGATGAGGGTAACGAGACGGGGTAGGTATAGAAAAGCAAACCCCACTCGAAACTTTTTTAATCCATTATCCACTCATATTTTTAGCTTCTCTACAATTGGCTAAGATAATGTTACATTGGTTGGTATTGAATATTAAATGCCTTCGAGTGGGTGAGAATATATTTTTGCGAGATTGGTTTAAAAAAAAACCTTACTCGTTATAAAAGACAAGGACAACTTTACATATAAAAACTTCTATATGTTTCTCATCAGAAAACAAATTTGTCGCAAATGCAATGTATATATATATATATATGTATGTATGTATGTATGTATGTATGTATTTAGTGTATCGAGGCAGCAGATAATTTTCTAAACATATACTGTTAAATATAAGAGACAATGAATGTCTATTATGTTTAATCATGAGCCGTTCTAAACGTCGTATTTTGGCTTTAATTTCAGGCGAAAATAAAGACAAAAATTCTCCAACATTTGGATAATTTTTTATTAAGTTGGTTCTAAGCTTTCGGCTCACATGAGCCATCTTCAAAGAGGTTACAAAGACTTTAACATAAAAACATCCACCACCAAATACGATTTTAACTTGTGTTGACATAAAACTTTGCTATGCAACGATAAGATTTACCAAATAGCAAACGAGATGTTCGTAAATTTGTAATGTAGTTCTATGACATCACACCGCGTGAGAGCTCGAACTGTTAACAGAACCATATATTTAAATGCAATGTAATGTGTTATGACCAGATTTCAACGTGATTTTATTAAGTGTGGGTTGCTTGGATTTAATGTAGATGACCTCTAATATCTGAAGGTTCTTTTTATTGTGTGTATGTGTGAGGATTATTGTATTTTTGACTAAAATCTATATGTATATGTGTTTGTTTTCCCACAGATATACGCGCCTACATATATCATATGGCATTTTAAAAATGTACATAGACGCATATACTTTAATCAGTCTCAATATAAAAACATATCTATGCACGTTTAGAGTACAACTCTAGAGCTAATAAATATGTTTGTCGAAGATCCATCGAGAAAAGTGCATTCCTTAAATTGATACTTGAAACCTTGATCTATAAATCTGAGCTCCCTAGCCGAAATGGTTAGGGCACGTTTCCCTGATTGAAAAGGAAATACAGGATCGATTCATGTCGGAAGCGCATGTTTAGTAGGACTATATCTTTATGCTCGATGTCTGACGTATTTCATTCAGTTTCCATCGCTTTCTTATTATTTTGACCATAATTTCTACTTAAAACAAGTTCATACCTCAAGTTTTATAGCTAAGACTGTTACGATCACTAAAAATGAGTCACTTATATGGTCACTTAGATGGTCTGGGATACAAATCCTATATAATCTAGCAATTAACACAAACGATAAAAATCAAAATTGCACACCCGCAAAATAAGATCCAAACGACTAAAAACATTTTGGAAAAACCCGGACCAAGACAAATTTGACAAGTCATTGTGAAAACTAAGATTCTGAATGCTGATTGAATAGAAAATAGCAAATATACCTATGAACATCAGTCAATTTTTTCACACCTAAAGAATGAAAACGCCTGCTAGAGCCGGTCACATAACTAACATCCACTACTTAACCACGTTCCGTGACCGGTCAAAATCAGTCAGAATGGGAGCGGTATGTGATAACATCTCGTCGAAATGTAAAAAGAAACTTAAAGCCGAGGTCATGTCTCGCCGACATACATTTATTCTACCTTTACTTTCAATTTTCCTTTCTTCGTTTTCACTCCACGCCGCCAAAGAAAATAACAACAATAACAAGAAGACATCTTCAACTGAGACGTAAAACTAACGACCACTCAGTACAATTTCCTTTATTGCTTGACTTTCCTCTTCACTTTTTCACTGGCCAGAAAAAAGAAGAAAATACAGACTTTATTAGGTTAGATTTTTTTTAATCTTTCTACATACACACATTCTGCTACTATCAATTATTAACCCTCAATTTCTTTGGGACATTTAAATACCTACATTTCTCTTTGAACAATTAACTACATGCATTTATCTATGAATATTTTATTTTATTTCTTACAAATCTGTTACGGTGTTCAGTTGACAAAATTCCACTTATTCTTTCAACAATCTGATGATATCTTTAAATAGCGGGAACCGTCGGCTATATTTGTAAGTGGTCTTGTACCAAGCATGGCCGACACCCCCTACAATGGCACACATGTGGTGGAAAAAATCTGTCTGTGTATAAATATCGAATCATTATCTTTGAAATTCTCATAAGAATTACGCAACGAATGTTTCTTCCGATCCAATGCAAACATCAGAGATTGATTGATTCGTTTTTTACGACTTATCAAACTTTTTCAGTTTATTTAAAGCCATTTCTTTGTTTTGGAGATAAAATTGATTTAATGATACAATTCTTACTAATTAATCCATAGTTGGGTACAAAAGAGGTGCGTTCATATCGTTCCCAAAGTTAACTGCGCGGAAGTGAATATTATGAACACAACGCGATTTGGAACTCGGTTCTCTAATTATCAATTCTGAGCCGTTATTCACAGCACCACACCCACATCCAAGCGTACACCCATTTAGTTACTGATGGAACTTAACGTCGGTGATCCGAAGACTTCGAGGAATTGGTATTTCAACGTGATATAGCCATAAGCAGATCGAACTGAAGACGTTTGGTAATGCAACCGTAACTTCAACATGTAGTCAGAAAATACGGTACTGTGTAATCTGACGGCTGAGGCCGTGCGTAGTTGTCTAAAGTTTTTAGTTTCTAGTAATGTGTCGAATCTGTGTAGCTTTCGTATTTTGTGAAAGTTCCTTTTACGCTGTTCATATCTGTAGTTTTGATCATGCTTTTGAAAGTCCTGTTGAAACAGTGCTGTTGTACGAAATTGCTGCTCAGACCGGGCAACGCCTGTCTTATAAGTGTTGCTGTTCATCCGTTTCCATCCCCTCAACTTTGACGAATTGTTCTGGCCAGCGTCAGAAATGTCCATGTTTTGTATACCACCAGTAGTATCAGTACTGCCATGTTTGTTGCCGTCGATATAGCCGCTGAATTAGCCGTCCAGTCTAAGTGCCCTGTTAGCACTAATCGCTGCTCTCGATAACCCCACTACGAACCCGGTACCCTTAGTGTCTTCGAGGAATCGCTCATCGGCTTCACCTGTTGTTATATTTGGATCTGCGTATCGTAAGTCGTGCTCCTTAGCTGCCTGATCTAGCTTATTCAATGCTGGTGAATATTTTAATTTTTTAAAGTCTGTTCCCGGACCTAGGAATGTGTAGTCCGGGACGGTGAACTCGACGAGCTTACGTTTTTTGCCTCTTTGTTCTGTCTGTTTTGGCGGGGTCATTTATTTCCGCTTCTGCCCAAGATGTAAATTCTCGATTATCTCCTCCTGATCTGTGAAAATATTTTCTCTTCAAAGGCAGTCGTAAGAATTAATATGAATTAATATAGGCACCTTTTTCTTTCTGTCAAAGGTAGTGTCTATATCTAAAAACGTTCTATCTTCAATATGGACACACATCTCTAAAGTAAAGAATTGGTGTGTGTGTCAGTTTTTGTGCTACACTTAATATTTGTGGAAAGCCGAAACACAAATATCTAAAAATATTTTATTTTATATTTAATTTTTCGAGCTATGTCTTATCTAAATGGAAATTAAATTAACAACGATTTTGATTCTTTCAAATATTACCCCTAAAATTCTGAAGGTGCTTCAGTGATAACCAAACTGAAAAATAGTTTGATAGACGCAAAGAATGAAAAGAGTTTCAACAGAAGATCATAAGGCAGTAAATGTTAGGAATTTTTACGTTAATAAATCGGAGCTGGATATTCATTAATTGAAGAATATTATTGCCTTTTATTTATTCATATAGATTCTTAATTTTATAAATAAAAAATTGCTTGGTATTATGTTCAAAGCCTGTATTTTAAATAATTGAATTTTATGCATTTAGTCTGTTTGCTAGGATCGATTGATACTTTTGTAAAATGTAGGTAGAAATATGTGTCTGGAATGTCGTTTTGATCTGCTCTAATCTCAGTGATTCGTGTGTGTTGTCTACGGAACTTTTCACAAGAACTAACGACAAAAACGTGTGAAGAACCCGATGTTTCAAAGCACAAAGGACTGACAAAGAGAAAGATAGAAGTTTAACGATTTTTATCAACAAAGCACGTAACGCTCAAAGATAGACATGAGACAGTGGTTCGCCCGTCTCCTGTTGCCATTCTTGCCATTCCTCAATAGTACGAATAGACATCAATATGTCCGTAGCATAATGATGAAAACGCATTTATTTCATAAGACGATTATTTAAGTTAATATCCTTCTTTGTCAATGTATTCGTGTCAGTGTTGAATATTAATTACATAGCTTAAATATCTCTACATAAGTGGAAACATGTCCTATTGCCTAAAAGATAGTCAAAGCACAGTTTTGAGATATGAATTGGGTGAACAATAATATCAAACAAACTGAATCCAATTCAACTTAAACATGTCCTATGACATAAAATACAGTTAAGACAAAATTCATTGCTTTTTATTGGGTGAAAAATAATATTAAAAATTGAATCCAATCCAACGAAATCAACTTGCCGTATGACCTAAAAGATAGATGAGTAAAGATTTGTGGCCCTGTATTACGAGAACATTGATATTGAATTGAATCCACTCGAACGCAATGAACTTGTTCTATGAACTAAAAGATAGTTGGGGCAAAATTTTAGACCTTATATTGTGTGAAGAATAATATTAAACGTTTTATGTAACTAAATGTAATCAAATTGACCTACGACCAAAAAGGAAGTTGAGCCAGAATTTTGGGTCTTAAACAAATGCTACATACTCAACACATAATATTAAAACCACAGTACCCAATTCAAATGAACCATCCTGTCATATGATCTAAAACAAGGGTCGGCAACCTACGGCCCGCGGACTGAATCCGGCCCGCGAAGGCATTTTGACCGGCCCGCAAGCCTGGTTACCACTGACCCTATTTTTAACATGAGAGTCGAGGCTTTCGAATTCAACAAAAAGCCTGCTGTTATCTTTCTCTGATCCACCCAACCAAATTTGAATACTATGACCGCAAAAACACGATCAAAACCCAATCACCTCCATTTCTGTATAAAAAATAAAAAATAAATATAAAACAAAAATTGAGAGCCGATTTGACCGACTGAGCAGCGACAGACATTAGTCGGAGACATCTTCAAAGGGACAATGTTGTCTCAGTCGGCTTTCTATTTTATTCCTCCAACAGCGACCACTCATCGCTTATACCCTATGTAAAATGCTGGGATCTTTCAATGGGCCATGTTTTTATCTTATCATACGTAAGTGTATATGTTTGCAACTATTTCTACTCATATGTATGGGTATATGTGTTTCGTTTTTGTTTGATGTGTGTGTGTGGTTCGTTTGTGGTAAGATTTTCAGGAACAGTTTCAAACCTACACGTCATAATTTCATCCATTTCACTTCGAAGTATTTTGACGTTCCTTAAGGATATTTGCACATTTATAAATCTACCATCCGCCCGTGCATTGAATACTGCTGCCATATCTGGTCGGGTGCCCCTGCTGTTCTCCTCGGGCTTCTCGATAAGGTTCAGAGGCGGGTCTGTAATGTGATAGATACCGACTTGGCAGACCGTCTGCAGTCTCTCTCCCACCGGCGCGACGTGGCTTCCCAGTGTCTCTTCTATAAATACTTTCACGGCTTCTGCTCCGATGAACTTAGATCACCAGTGCCCACTAAATACGTATTTGAACGAGATACTAGATTAGCAACTAGATCCCACCCTTTTACTGTGAAACCGATAAAATGCAGCCGTAACTTCTACTCCAACAGTTTCTTTCCTCGCACTTCCCGACTGTGGAATTCTCTTCCAAACGATTGCTTCCCCGACGGCTACAATCTCCAGGAGTTTAAATGTAAGGTCAATAGACACCTCCTAATACACTAACCTGCTCCCATTCTATCAAACACTCTTCCCATCTGCCCAACCCTCATCCTCGCTATCCTTACTCATCTGTCACCTTCCTCCTGACATTCCCTATGTCTAACATCTCCTTCTCTTTACCTTCCCCTAATTAGCCCCATGCGCAATAGTGGCAGTGGAATGCCTTGCTTGGGGTGAGATGATTAAAAAAAAAAAAATTTTGTTAGTGTTTTTTAATTTGAAATTTACTTTAGTTTTTCTGATTTCTCAATGTTTATTTTCATTATGGTTTTGAATATTTATGTTGACAGGGGTCTGCATTTGTAATGTTTTTTTATTTTTCATTAATGGCCTTCGTCCGGCCCGCGACCCGTAATTATAACACGATCCGGCCGGCCAGGTCAAATGAGTTGCCGACCCCTGATTTAAAAGATAGTCGAGGTTTAAGTTCGGGCGCTCTTAGCTCCCTGGTGTCTCCTATTTATAAATTTACTCGAGCGACAAGATTAGCAACTAGGTCCCACCTTTTTTTTACTGTGAAACCAATAAAATGTAAACAAAAATTCTACTCCACCAGCTTCTTTTCTCGCACTTCCCGCCTGTGAAATTCTCTTTCGTTTAATTACTTCCCCGACAGCTGTAATCTTCAAGAATTTAAATATAAAGTCAATAGTCATCTCATATCTCACTAACTTGCATACTCTCTCTCTCTCTCTCTCTCTCTCTCTCTCACTCATACTCTTTTCTCCGTCCACTCCACTCTTATCAGTATTATCATCCTCCTCTTACCCACTTCCTGACACCCCCTATAATATGTCACTTTTTCTCATAACTTTCCTCATATGTAATCCACTGCGCACCAGTGGCAGTAAACTGCCTTTCTTGGGGCGATATGATTCTAACAAAAACTGGATCCAAGCCAACGCAATCGACTTGTCCTATGACCTAAAGAAAATTGTGAGAGAATTTGAGGTTTTGTATTGGGTGAAAAATTAGAACAAACAAATTAAATCATATACAACGTCATCAAATTGTCCTATGACCCGAAGATACGCGAGGCAAAAATTTAAACTTTGAATAAGGTGAAAACTAACATTAAACCAATTTTATGAAATCCAACGTGATCAACATATCCTATGACCTAAGAGTTATTCGATGAACAAGTTTAGGACTTGAACTGCGTGAACAATAATATTAACCAAATTGAATGTCATCCATAGTAATCATCTTGTCCGATGATCTAAAAGACAGACAAGGCATAATTTTATTGCCTGCATTGAATGAACATTAATATTAAGAAAAAAATTAAAATTTGTATAGGGTGAAAAATTCTATTAAACCAATTTTATCAAACCCAACGTAATCGACATGACCTATGACCTGAAGACACGCGAGATAAATTTTAAACTTTTTATAGGGTGAAAAATAATATTAAACCAACTTTATTAAATCCAACGTAATCAACATATCCTATGACCTAAGAGTTATTCGATGAACAAATTTAGGACTTGTATTCGGTGAACAATAATATCAACCAAATTGAATGCAATCCATCGTAGTCATTTTGTCCGATGATCTAAAAGACAGACAAAGCAAGTGTAAGGGGATCTAACCTCACTAGGGGCTCTCGTGTCTTTGCGAAAGATTAAATCAGTTAATGCAAAAACACCTTGGAAAAATAGATATCAAATTTTAATGAGTTCAGTCATCATTGAACGACCTACAATTTTTGCATTCTTCAAAGACAAATATTGGAAATAGCAGCCATATTTAAACTTAAGGACATTGTTGTGGATCAGTATAAAACTAACTAATCTTGTGCATTTTATACTTACTGGGTACTCAGTAAATATGACCTTACACCTAACTAAAGCTTTATAAATGCGATTGCTCATCCGTTTTGGTTGACAGTAGATGTTCTTTTGACAATTGATGATGTATATTGGTATTTTATAATGCTAAGGTAAGCTTATTAAATAACTATAACTCTAATCTGAGAATAAGTAGTGACGATGCTGATATACAGACAAATATTACAATAATAATCTCGGTTTACATGGTATGTTGATGCAGATAGCCTTTTGTCTCATTGAGCTCAGTTCAGGATATACACATTGTTTCTCTCTCTTTCTTCCTCTCTTTCTCTCTCACTCCGATGAACTTAGATCACTGGTGCCCCCTAGGTTCGAATTTGCACGAGATACTCGATTAGCAACTAGATCCCACCCTTTTACAGTGAAACCGATAAAATGCAACCATAACTTCTACTCCAACAGTTTCTTTTCTCGTACTTCCCGACTGTGGAATTCCCTTCCACATGACTGCTTCCCCGACGGCTACAATCTCCAGGAGTTTAAATGTAAGGTCAATAGACACCTCCTAACACAATAACTCGCTTCCATTCTTGCAAACACTCTTCCCATCCTCCCAACTACCTATCACCTCCCTTCTGACATTTCCTATATCTAACCACTCTTTCTATTTACCTTCCCCTATGTAGCCCCAAGCGCAATAATGGCGGTGGAATGCCTTGCTTGGGGTGAAACGATTAAAAAAAAAACTCACTCTCACTCTATATATATATTTTTAATCATTTCACCCCAAGCAAGGCATTTCACTGCCACTGTTGCGCAGGGGGTTACACAGGGGAAGGTGATGAGAAAGAGTGGTTGGGGGTTACATAGGGGAAAGTGATGAGACAGAGTGGTTAGGGGATTACACAGAGAAAAGTGATGAGACAGAGGGTTACATAGAGGAGAGTGATGTGAAAGAGTGGTTGGGGGTTACATAAGGGAAACTGATGTGAAAGAATGGTTAGAGGGTTACATAGGGGAAATTGATAGGAAATGTCAGAAGGAGGGTGATAGACGGGTAAGGATACCGAGGATGAAGGTTGCGTGGATGGGAAGAGTGTTTGAGAGAATGGGTGCGAGTTAGTGTGTTAGGATGTGTCTATTGACCTTACATTTAAACTCCTGGAGATTGTAGCTGACGGGGAAGCAAGTATATGGGAAGCAAGTATATTCTCTCTTGTATTTTGACAAGAACCCTGAGAAGAATATCAGGGGCACCTGATCAGATGTAGCAGCAGCATTCAATACACGGGCGGATGCTAGATTTATAGATGTGCAGGATAGATTCAGGCGGGAAAAACTTCCGGGCCCTGCACAGAGAGCCGATTTTCATAGCGGGGGATTTAGCAATGGATTCGATATAGATATTCCATTTGAGGTCCGCTGAGAGTGTGAGACCAAGGAGGCGTAGTGTTTTACTCTCTGGGAGGCAAGCCTGTTCCATATGTATGTATTTATAAATGCATATATATATATATATGTGTGTGTGTGTGTGTGTGTGTGTGTGTGTGTGTGTGTGTGTGTGTGTGTGTGTGTGTGTGTGTATAGAATCTAATGAGCCAGACAAACCTACCTAGGTTTCTCCTAAACGGATCGTCAGGGAAAGCTGGCTCTACCTTTGTATTGAGCGCTTTCTGTTAGATGGTTACTCATGTCGAGTTTTTTTCTTTTTTTTTTCTTTGGTCTTCCTGCACTTCTGTTCTGTCCGAACACTTTTAACAGACTTTCATGTCCTAAGCTCTTTCTTTTTTTCTTCTTAAAACCATTTTTTTCTTCGTTCGAAAGTTTTCGAGTAAGGTTTTCGAGACGAATATAACTATATATAAACACGATTATATATATATATATATATATATATGGAGGGGAGTAGTAATCAAATAAAATTTGGCATTTTATCTAATAACGAATCTGTCTTCCATTCCGCATATTTCATGTGCCCCTTACCACATTTCTGACAACACGAGGTCATTCCAAACGTTTGACCTCAACAGGGGAGAACAAAAAAAAACGAATTTCCATCCGAAATACGAAACGAACGGAAGAGAATGGAGCAAAGACACGAAAAAAATTATGCTCCGAATTGAGAATTAAAAAATAAAATAAAAATTCACAAACGGAGTATTATAAAAATAAAAATAAAAAGATCATTTTTTCTCCATTATTATACTTTTATTTCATTTTTATTCTGGCATTTAATGCTGAAAAGCCCGCTCGTAATTAGATCTGCATAAACGATTTCCTGCAATTATCACTGGGATCCTTCCCATGGCTTGGTACCACAAATCCTTACACACAACACATTTTGTGTATTTATAATTTTGTGAGCGCCTCTATATGCATATGTGTATGCCTGTGTACAAGTAAATCACATGTGTATACAGGTATACACTAATATGTAATTAAATATCTATTTGTAAGTATATGCCTTAAATGTGTGTGGAAGTATCTATTAACGCTGAAGAATGTTATGCATGTTGCTTTACCGGTATGCGTACATATAAATGTTTCTACTTCTCGATTAATTGAGAAGCACACGTACGCCTTTTAATGATTCTTATTTGAACATATTTTACTCTATTGTTCGCTTGTAGAAACTGTTTACATCCTTTAGATGAGTTTGGCAAAAGACAGTTATTTTGTTGGGCACCTTTTATAAAGTGTTTGATGCGCTAATCCATATTATTTTTAATTAAAATATTGATAAACATAGCTGATTATCATAATAATCATTTGAATGAGTTCCTTTGAATTTTAATTTTGAACTTTTTTAAAAAAAGATATCATTCCATGCCCAGTGGGTTACTACGTAGGAAATAATTAGAAAACAGAATCATTATGGTGGTTGGTGGTACGATAACATAAGAAGAATAATCAGGAAGACAGTAGATAACGATTGAAGCTACATATAAATTTGTAAAGATCAAGCTTGTCTGGAAGGCAAGAAGCCGACAGAGATTTCTACAAGCGAAAAGTGCGAGAAAAGATACTGATAAAGTAGAACTTACGGTTATATCTAACCAATTTAACTCTAAATTGATTATATATCGTTCCTAATATACTACTGAACATAAATTCATAAAATCTCGGTTTTAGAGTAAAGATCTCACTGAAAAATTAGGATGAAAGTATTTATAAAAAGAAGGCACTGGAAAACAGCTTTGTGTTGATTGGAATGTAAAGGAAATCAGAGGCTCGGTGAGGACCAATAATAATGCTGACTGGTCTTTTGATTTTATTTATTGTTGTTGATACCGCGAATGAAGCCCGCACAAATAAATGAACAACGACCAGTAATTGAGATAGAATATAACAAGAACGCATGGACAAAGACTGAACAATATCAGTAGTCCAGGTTTTGTGGATCCCGGGATGGGACCTGCACAAATAAATGAACAACGACCAGTAATTGAGATAGAAATAAGTGTATTAACGCAAGGATAAAGACTTGAATGAAGATTAGTAGTTCAGCGTCTGCAAGACCTTGAATGGGACCCTGCACAAATAAATGAACAACGACCAGTAATTGAGATAGAAAAATAAGTGTATTAACGTATGATAAAGACTTGAATGAAGATTAGTAGTCCAGGGTTTTTGTGGATCCCAGAAATGGGGTCTGCACAAATAAATGAACAACGACCAGCAATTGAAATAGAAAATAAAGTGTATTAACGTAAGGATAAAGACTGAATGAAGCATTTAGTAATTATATTTATAGACCCTACGGGGACTCAAAACAAATGAACAACGACCAAAGTACTGAGATGAAAACAAGCACAGAACGCAAGGATAAAGACTTGAATGAAGATTAGTAGTCCAGGTTTTGTGGATCCCAGAAATGGGGTCTGCGTACAAATAAAAATGAAATCAACGACCAGCAATTGAACAGAAAATAAGTGTATTAACGTAAGGATACAGACTCTCGACGAAGACTAGCAGTCCATGTTTCAGGATCCCGCAAAATCGTGTCCGTACAAATAAATGAACAAAACGACCAGTAATTGAGACAGGCCAAGTGTATTAACGTAAGGATACAGACTTGAATGAAGATTAGTAGTCCAGGTGTTGTAGATCCTG